>SJYX01001250.1:13771-35463 GCA_006410675.1 Oreotragus oreotragus | reverse complement strand
AGCTTTAGCATCATTCCTTCCAAAGAACACTCAGGACTGATCTCCTTCAGAATGGACTGGTTGGATCTCCCTGCAGTCCAAGGGATTCTCAAGAGTCTTCTCCAACACCGTAGTTCAAAAGTATCAATTCTTTGGCGCTCAGCTTTCTTCACAGCCCAGTTCTCACATCCATACATGACCACTGGAAAAATCATAGCCTTGACTAGATGGACCTTTGTTGGCAAAGTAATGTCTCTGCTTTTGAATATGCTGTCTAGGTTGATCATAACTTTTCTTCCAAGGAGTAAGCGTCTTTTAATTTCATGGCTGCAGTCACCATTTGCAGTGATTTGGGAGCCTAAAAACATAAAGTCTGAAACTGTTTCCACTGTTTCCCCATCTGTTTCCCATGAAGCGATGAGACCAGATGCCATGATCTTCGTTTTCTGAATGTTGAGCTTTAAGCCAACTTTTTCACTCTCCTCTTTCACTTTCATCAAGAGGCTTTTTTGTTCCTCTTCACTTTCGGTCATAAAGGTGGTGTTATCTGCATATCTGAAGTTATTGATATTTCTCCCAGCAATCTTGATTCCAGCTTGTGCTTCTTCCAGCCCAGGGCTTCTCATGATGTACTCTGCATGTAAGTTAAATAAGCAGGGTGACAATATATAGCCTTGATGTACTCCTTTTCCTATTTGGAACCAGTCTATTGTTCCATGTCCACAATCAAATAAATAATTTTTTAAAAGCACTCATTGTTTTCATGGCATTCCAAAGTTGTGTACCACTCTGAAAGCATAATGACTGTCAGTATAAATGTTTGTTACCTGGTCTTTAATTGACAAGCTAAAAAATTAAGACAATTAATTTGGCATGTTGTGCTACCTTTGTTTCTGGTAAATAAGAGCTTTCAAATCATGTCCCCTGTGGGTGTCATTGCATTTCCAGCTCAATACTGTCCCTGCTCATCCTTTATGTAGGACATATCCATAAAACTAATTATATCAGTATCATCAATTGTGGTTTCTTATGTTAACAGGTCATTCCTGGGACCAAGCAGTTAATCCAATCTTTTTTTTTTTCTTGTTGTGATTCTGGAAGTTGCAAGACTAGAGTAGATTAAGCCAGAGTAGTATTGGGAACTCCCTGGCCACCCAGTGGTTAGGACTTGGTGCTTTCACTGTGGGGCATCCAGATCTGACCCCTGGTCAGAGAACTAAGATTCTGTAAACTATACCACGAGGCCAAAAGGACAAAATAAAACAAACCCACAAAAATCAGAGTATTAAAGCAACAATACTTCACAAGAAGTCTGTTGGCTTGTAGAACTGTGTGGCATGTTTTGAAAGGATAGAAGAGACTCGATTGACTGTGAGACATAGTTAAAGGAGGCCCATTACTACTTCTTCAGTAGCCTTCCATAAGAGAGCCGTTTCTGAAATAACCACCACACAAAGTGAAAGTCCCTTTGCTACCAAGTCTAATTTAGTTTTGTAGCATAAAAGCAAGTCATCGACAAGCTTTTTTGGAAAAGCGTTGGAGTAAGACAATGACTGTCTACGAGGGCAAAAGACACACGCATGGTTAAAGACCTGATAACAATGCAATCGTCAAAGAAATTTGGCTATTGCTGTGACATACAGACTTTAAGATATTATTAATAGCTAGAAGGGAGAAGGCAATGGCACCCCACTCCAGTACTCTTGCCTGGAAACTCCCATGGATGGAGGAGCCTGGTAGGCTGCAGTCTATGGGATCCCTAAGGGTCGGACACGACTGAGCGACTTCACTTTCACTTTCACATGCATTGGAGAAGGAAATGGCAACCCACTCCAGTGTTCTTGCCTGGAGAATCCCAGGGACGGCAGAGCCTGNTGGCCTAGGTGGGAGCCCAGGAACGAGATCTTACTCCAGGGAGAAGGTGGGAGGGGCCAGACGCATGGGGCGCTTGGACTCCGTGAACCGGGTGGAACTGGATCCCAAGAGAAGAGCGGGAGTTTCCCCAAAGGAAACCCCCGGGGAGACTTATCCCTGGGCGGGTGGGTTGGCAAGGAACTCGGGCACTAACTGTTTTCATTTAACAGGAGGCTTCCAGAAGTGGACCGTGCTGAGCCGTGAAGATGACCGGACGGAGGAGAAGGAAAACTTGGAGGTCATGCCGAGGGCCTATATGCAAACCAGCTTCCTGTCTTCCTACAGGTGAACATCCCTCTTCCCCAAGGGCCAGGGCGGTTGTTGAGTACTTGCCCGGTTCTCATTGACCTTTCCCCCTCTTTCCTAGGAGGTATCACAAGAAGCAGATGTTGGACCTGGAGAAGGAGGGTCTGTGGCGCGAACTCCTGGATAGTGGAAACATTGAGATCTGTGTCTCTGACTGGTGAGTTTCATGAGGAAAACGGCTGATCACTGATCTTGACTTCAGTGGCTGGGGAGCTTCTTTAGTGTAGACTGGTTCATTGGGGATGCAAGGGGCCAAGCTCCAATGTGACACTGATGGTAGAGCTCCTGGGGACCACAGAACTCTTTTGCCCTTGCATGCATGAGAAGGCCATTCAGATGAAGCAGGTAGACCCCCAGCGAGATGGGAAGGCAAGTTTAACCTTCAGGTTTTCCCTTCTCCCACAGGCGGAACGACCGACAAGGAATTGACTGCATATATCAGCTAACTGTCCATCTTCTAGATGCCAACCAGGCCATCCTGGACCATTTCTCTCCACTGCCTTTTCCCATCCGGCGTGGTAGAAACAGTGTCTCTTCTCGGGTGAGTCTCTGCAGGGGTGTGGGAAAGGACAGTGGGGCTTATGATGATCTATGGCTGTATAACAAATTGCCCTCAAATATAGTGACTTAACAACAGCACTCATTTCATCACGCTTCACGGTTTCTACGAGGAGGGCTCTGCTGGGAGTTTCTGGCTCTGGTCTCTCCTGTAGTTCCCTTCAGACACTGGCTGGAGCTAAAGGGCAGGGTGGGCTGTGAGTGTGTACACAGCAGCTGGTGGCTGGCCAGGCAGCTCTTGGTTTAGTCTCGGAGCTTGGCCTTGGGATCTCCCTGTTTGCTCTAGCGGAGGGTTCCTCACAGCATGGCGGCTTCGGGACAGTCAGCTGCTTCCTGGTGGCTCAGGGATCCATGAGGCTTCTGGAGAAATCAGCAGAAGCTGCACTGCCTCTGACCCCCCCATGGAAGTCACTCAGTATCACTCCCACCACGCTCTTGGTTACAGTGAAACCCTCCCAGATTCAAGGGGGTGGAAATTAGACTCCACCCCTGGGTGAGGAGTGGCATGATTCTGGAAGGATATGTGGAAGTGGAGACATTGTTGCAGCCATCTAGGGAAAATACCACCTGCCAGAAGCTCTGACTTAGCTTTTGAAGGCACACTGAGAATTAACCTCTTTTTCTGTCTACAGTCCAGCCACGTGTTCTCCAACATCAAGAAGGGCGTTCGCTTTGTGTCTTTTGAACGCCACATCTGGGACTTGGAGTTCAGAAATGAGCAGTATGGAGTCTCTCTGATGAACTCCAGTGTCACCGTGCGGGTCTGTCCACCCTAATCAAGGGCTGTCCTGAAGACTACCTGACCTTCCTTCCAGGAGCTGGGACCATTGGCTGAGCCACCTCAGTACTCGGAGACTTGTAGCTGCCTGGCCTCTGGGAACCTCATGAATCCAGTCAAAGCTTCTACTGAGCCCTGTCTTTAAATTCCGGAAGCTACAAGAAGAAAGCTCTTCCATCAGATTTATTGGCTGTTGCTACTCTAAGACAACTCCTGTTCTACCGAGTGGAGGTCCATGGGGGAACCCGTGAAATGCTGTAGCAGGACAAGGCTCCTCACCCTCCCCTGACACCAGGCACCTCTGGTTCAACCCACATGCCTTCTGCCCTTGTCTCCTCCTGGTTCTGCATCAGAAGTTTTATTGGTCCCATGTAGGAAGCCCTCTTCTCGTGTCTGAACTAGAAGCTCATCCCCATGGCTGATAAAATTCCAGCCCCCATTGGTGGTGAGTTTAACCTTGTGGGGTTTCAAGACTGGGACCAGGACTCAGAGCAGAAAGTCAAACTACCTCAAAAACTGTTTGGAGACAGAGGGTTCTGCCTACCTTGTGAACAATGAAGTTGTCCCCTGAGCCCAACCCTACCCTGGATTGTATTGTATGTAAAATTACTTTGTAATTTTGAAATTCTTTTCAAATATGGAGAAGATAATTAAGGAACATCTTTTCAATCATAGGTAATACATATAATTTTGCCAAAAGTGTCTCAGCTCTTTTTTAATAGAAATACATTGTTACTGTCTTGGTGACTACTTGGTTCAGAGTAAGGAGTTGTTTCAGTTGAGGAAAAACTGCAGAAGAAAGCATCAAGAGAAGGTGTTCTCCAGTAGAGAATGGAAGAGTCAGAACCCTATTTCCCAAGCTCTAAGGAAATCATGGGGTCAAAGGTTATCAAGCAGCATTAAAATACTTAGGCAGGTGGTGGACCTGGGCACCGTGTCACAGGGACACCACATTTGTGACATTCTGGTCACGAGGGTGAGAGAGAGCCTTGCAATGGCAGGATCCCTAAGGAGCTCCAGGTCTCCGGGTGGAAAGCAGATGAAGCCGCTGCTGCCTTTGACGTGTCCACCCTGAACTGTCCCCCCACCTGCAGTAGACGATGGGACACACCCTGAGAGGAGGGTACTTTGTCAGTTTCATTCTAAGGGGAGTTGACAGGTTGAAACAGACAAGAGTTGTGACCACATGTAATGTGGGAGCTGAAGGAACCTGTGTGGTCCTTCCTTCTGATCTAATGAGCTCTGTTGCTCTGGCATGGGTCATAGTTAGGACAGTTTAGCTCTGGAGAATATTTGGGGGTCAACTGGAGGGATTTGGATATGAGGTACATGAGTCAGGCACTTACAGAAAATTAAAGGAGGAGACAATTGCCCTAAAGAAAAAGCAATCACTGGTCTAGTGGTTAAGAGTCTGCCTACCAATGCAGGGGACACGGGTTCGATCCCTGCTCCAGGAAGATTCCACATGCAGAGGAGCAACCAAGTCCGTGGGCCACAGCTGCTGAGCACACGCTCTGGATCCTGCACGCCACAGAGAAACCACCGTCATGAGAAGCCCACGCACCACCACTACGGAAAACCCGCAAACAGCAGCCAAGACCCAGTGCAGGCAAAACCGATGAACAAGGAAAGGAAGGAATTTGGACAAATACGTACACTTCTATTTTTATTGTACATGTTGCACGTGTGTAGCTATGTACGGGGTTCCCAGGTGGCACTAGTGGGAAAGAACCCACCTGCCGATGCAAGAGTCGTAAGACTCAGGTTCAGTCCCTGGGTCTGGAAGATCACCTGCAGGATGGCATGGCAACTTATTCCAGTATTCTTGCCTGGAGAATCCCATGGACAGAGGAGCCATTTGGGCTACAGTCCATTGGCTACTCAGACACAACTGAAGTGACTTAGCACACACCATGTATGTAGATATGAGTGTGTGTATATATATGTACACATAGTGTACATATATATACATAGTGTATATATATATATACACACACACACATACCTTTTTAGGCCACAACAGCATGAAACTAGAAAACTACTGGAAAAATAATTATTCCATGGAAGCTAAACAACATGCTAGTAAAAAAAAAAAAATTGGGTCAATGATGAAATCAAAGAGGAAATTTAAAACTATCTTGAGACCAATGACATTGAAAACATAACCATGCAAAATCTATGAGATGCAGCAAAAGCAGTTCTAAGAGGAGCATTCATAGTAACACAGGCTTTCCCAAAACACAACCGACCAACAAGCCCTGACATAAGCAACCTAACCCACCACCTAAAGAACTAAGAAAAAAGGATAAGAAAGCAAGCCTAAAGTCAGCAGAAGGAAAGAAAGAATAAAGCTCTGAGAGGAAATAAGCAAAATATACTTTTTCAAAGAATAAAAATAATAAAATCGAGAGCTAGTTTTTTGAAAGGGTAAACAAAGTAGACAAAGCTCTGGCCTGCTCTCCAAGGAGAAAAGCGAGAGGACTCAAATAAATAATATAAGAATTCAACAAGAAGAAATGGGAAAAAAAATGAGAAGTCCCTCATGGTCCAGCAGTTAGAACTCTGTGCTTCCATTTCAGGGGCACCAGTTCAATTCCTGGTCCAGGTACTAAGATCCCACATGCTGGACTTCCCTGGTGATCCAGTGGTTAAGAATCCATCTGCTAATGCAGAGAACATAGATTCAACCCCTGGTCCAGGAAGATCCCACGTGCCACGGAGCACCCAAGCCCGTGAACCTCAACTACTAGCCCATGTGCGGCAACTACTAAAGCCTCCTCGCCTAGCGCCCAGGCTCCGCAGCGAGAGGCCACCGCTGAGAGAAGCCCACGCGCTGCACGGAAGAGCAGCTCCTGCTCTCCACAACTAGACAAAGCCTGGGCACAGCAGCTAGCCCGCAGCAGGGCCAAAAGTAAGCAAAGTGGATAAGCTTTCAAAGAAAGAGGAGAAATAGCAATGGATGTTACAGATTTTTTAAAAATTGAGAGAATACTATGAACAGTTATAGTAATAGTAGTGAAGTCGCTCAGTCGTGTCCGACCCTTTGCGACCCCATGGACTGTAGCCTACCAGGCTCCTCCATCCATGGAATTTTCCAGGCAAGAGTACTGGAGTGGGTTGCCATTTCCTTCTCCCTGACCCAGGGATTGAACCCAGGTCTCCCGCATTGCAGGCAGACACTTTTAACCATCTGAGCCACCAGGGAAGTTCCCCATGAACAATTATATGCCAACAGATTAGACAACCTAGAAGAAATAGACAAGTTTCTAGAAACATACAACCCGTACAACAAAACTGAAACAGGAAGAAATAGATAATTTGAATAAACCTATCACTAGAAGTGAAATAGATTTTGCAGTTTTAAAACTCCCTGCAAACAAAAGTCCAGGACTGATGGCTTCGCTGAGGAGTTCTACAAAACATAAGGAGAACTTTTACTGATTGCTGTCACACTCTTCCAAAAAACTGAAGACGAGAACACTCTCAAAGTCATTCTACGAGTCGTCACCCTGATACCAAGACCAGATGAAACCACTCCAAAAGGGAAAACTACAGACCAATATCTTTGATGAATATAGATGCAAAGATTCTCAACAAAATACTAGTAAACCAAATCCAACAAAGAGCACACACCATTATCAAGCTGGATTCATCCCAGCATCCCAGCGATGATTCAACAAATGCAAGTCAATCGATGTGATACACCACATCAACAAAGGACAAAAACCGCATGATCATCTCAATAGATGCAGAAAAAGCATTTGAGAAAATCCAGCATCCACCCACAATAAAAACTCGTGTCAAAGTGAGTAGAGAGGGATCACATCTCAACATACTTATAGCTACTTATGACGAATCTACCGTTAACATAATGTACAACAGTGAAAAACTGAAAGCCTTCCCACTAACCTGAAACAGGACATAGAGGCCCACTCCCACCACTGCTATATACTACGTTATATTGGGAGTCCTAGCAACCAGGATGAGACGAGAAAGGAAATAAAAGATATCCAAACTGGAAGAGAAGAGGTGAAGTTGCCATACATGCAGATAACATGCTACTATATAGAAAAAGCATTAAAGGCTTTATGCAAAAATACTGGAACTGACAAACGAATTCAGCGAGGTAGCAGAATACAAGATTAACATACAGAAATCTGTTGCGTTTCTTTACCCTGACAATGAAATATCAGAAAGTGAAAAAAAAAAAAGCCCTTTTAAAATTTCAACACGGACATCCCTCGTGATCCAGTGGTTAAGAATTCACCTTGCAATGCAGGGGACGAGGGTCTGATCCCTGGTCAGAGAACTAAGATCCCACATACCTCAGAGCAACGAAGCCACACGCAAGTACTGAGCCCACACACAAGTACTGAGCCCACACACTAGTACCGAGCCCTCACACTCCAGGCCTGTGAGCCACAACTAGAAAGCCACAGCAGAGATTCTGCACATCACAACCAAGACCCAACACAGCAAAATACATAAATATTTAAACAAACAAAAAATTCCATCAAAAGATAAATACCTTAGAAATAAATTTGACAAAGGAGGTGAAAATCTTATATGCTGAGAACTATAAAATATTGATAAAGGAAACTGAAGGTGATTTAAAGAAATGGAAAGATATCCCATACTTTTAGATGGGAAAATGAATATTGTTAACAATATTAATGTTGTAATATTTTGATAGCACCATCCAGAGATAAGGACATATATTTTTAATGTACACACAGACATTGGGCTTCCCTGTGGCTCAGATGGTAAAAAATCTGCCTGATAATGCAGGAGACCTGGGTTCAATCCCTGGGTTAGGAAGATCCCCTGGAGAAAGGCATGGCAACCCTCTCCAGTATTCTTGCCTGGAGAATCCCATGCACAGAGGAGCCCGGTGGGCTAAATCCAGGAGGCCGAAAAGAGTCAGATACGACTGAGCGACTAATACTTTCACTTTTCACACAGACATACATACATCTAGATAGGCACAGACAGAGATCTCATACCTTCCCTACTTAAGTTTCAGAAAGCCTCTGTCCCTCTCCCACTTTTTTCTCTCCCTTTCTGTTTTAAACTCTACTAATTAAACAGTGGAAACAGTGTCAGACTTTATTTTTGGGGGCTCCAAAATCACTGCAGATGGTGACTGCAGCCATGAAATTAAAAAGACGCTTACTCCTTGGAAGAAAAGTTATGACCAACCTAGATAGTATATTCAAAAGCAGAGGCATTACTTTGCCGACTAAGGTCCGTCTAGTCAAGGCTATGGTTTTTCCAGTAGTCATGTATGGATGTGAGAGTTGGACTGTGAAGAAGGCTGAGCGCCAAAGAATTGATGCTTTTGAACTGTGGTGTTGGAGAAGACTCTTGAGAGTCCCTTGGACTGCAAGGAGATCTAACCAGTCCATTCTGAAGGAGATCAACCCTGAGATTTCTTTGGAAGGAATGATGCTAAAGCTTAAACTCCAGTACTCTGGCCACCTCATGTGAAGAGTTGACTCATTGGAAGAGACTCTGATACTGGGAGGGATCGGGGGCAGGAGGAGAAGGGGACGCCAGAGGATGAGATGGCTGGATGGCATCACGGACTTGATGGATGTGAGTCTGAGTGAACTCCGGGAGTTGGTGATGGACAGGGAGGCCTGGTGTGCTGCAATTCATGGGGTCGCAAAGAGTGGAACACGACTGAGTGACTGAACTGAACTGACCTGAGCTAAGGCTCTAGTCTCAGATGATGTGGGCTGTTTTACTTTTCAAGGACTTTTCAAAAGTTATAACTTTAAGGTTTCTCCTAGGAAATCGTTTACTCTCTCAGGGTCAGAATTTTGAAAAGGTGTTTTATCAAGCTGACTTTCTCTAAATGTCAAAAGAGCTCCCTCCTGGCCATTTAAGAGTTAAGATAAGTGTTCACGAGCACTGGCTCTGTTCCAAATGTACATGAAGCCAGATGGAGTTGGAGTGAGTGACTATCCATCTGGGAGCTTTCTTCCTACAGCAGAGCTCGCACAACATTGACCAGAAGGAGGAATCCAGGACGGCTCTCCCCTAGGGGGCGCTGTCCCGTGCACGGCTTCGTGACTCCAAAAATGGAGCCCTAACTTTCTCAAAAGGCCCCTGGGGTGCCTTATACACCTTCCCCTCCTGGAAGCCATTACTCTCAAATCATTATCTACTAGGTGGAACCCAGTTATATTTGTTTTTCTTATTTATCAGCATACTCCATGGGATACGATTCCAAATATTAACAGTGATTGTCTCTCAGGAGGAAATTGAAGAATGGAGATGCAAACTTGCTTGTCAGTATTTTCCCTTTGAGCTTTACTTGAAGATTTTTTTACCTATTTTTTTAAACCACTTTTTAAACCCTTGATTGGATCCAGTCAATTTTCATAATCTCATTAGCAAACAGATTACTTCAAAAAAATAATTTATTGCTATGGACAGAAGGGTGTGGTTTCTAAAGCATGAAAGAGTGAGTAGTTTGGCCTGTGTCCAGCTCTTTGCAACACCGGGGAATGAGGTGGTTTCTAAGATTTGCTTCAAATTGTGGGGAGAAAGTGAGAGGGTGTAGAGATGAAAACAGATTGGCCAGGAGCGAACTGTTGGAACAGGATGCTCCTTCCATTCTTCCACTCTGGGACATGTTAGAAAACCTTGACAGTAAAAATCGCATTGAAAATGTACACACTGAAAAGAAATTGTCCTGTATAAGAGTCAATCCATGTCTCAGAATTCAGGATCTCCTACCCAGACTGCTGATGGCTTCCTTTCCCCTTTCCTCCTTGATTTCCCACCGCACTGACCACCTTCCAATGAACGAGGTCATTTCCATGTTAAGTCTATGTTCATGATGGCCCATGTGAATCACAGTCTGATTTCATGCTTATTTCATTTGTTAAAAATGTTTTATTCTCTTCTACATTTGTGGAGAGGATTGGAGGGGAAGGGTGGCAGGGGGATTTTTTTTTCCTTGGCCATAGTCCTTGGCATTCAGGGATCTTAGTTCCCTGACCAGGGATCAATCTCACCCCTGCTATAGTGGAAGCTCAGAGTCTTAACCCCTCGACTGCCAGGGAAATCCCAAGGGATTTTATTTTTTACTGATTTCCCAATAGTATCTAATTTGCTTATCATGCCTCCTATTCACCATGTCTCTCCCCCTAGAAGGTAAGTTCCATGTGGGCAAGAACCCAGGTCTAGTTTTACTTGCTGATATTGAAAATTATATGTGTAACTCCCCTTTTATTTTTATTGGATAGAGTCAGTATACAGATTAAAACCAAAGATTCTTGAGCCACCCTGAGTGAAAGTCGCTCAGTTGTGTCTGACTCCTTGTGACTCCATGGACTATATGGTCCATGGAATTCTCCAGGCAAGAATACTGGAGCTGTTCCCTTCTCCAGGAGATCTTCCCAACCCAGGGACTGAACCCAGGTGTCCTGCATTGTGGATGGATTCTTTTACCAGCTGAGCCACCATGGAAACCCAAGAATACTGGAGTGGGTAGCCTATCCCTTCTCCAGCAGATCTTCCTGACCCAGGAATCGAACCAAAGTCTCCTGCATTGCAGGCGGATTCTTTACCACCTGAGCTAACCAGGGAAGTCCTCTGAGACAGCCTGGTTGGGTTCAAATCCCAGCTCTGCCACCTACTAGCCATGTGACCTTGGGCAGGTCACTTGGCCTCAGTTTTCTGAGCTGTAAAGTGGGGACATAGCCATATCTACTATTACCCTGATTGGTAATAACAGACTCCATGAAGGTTGGCTGGGGCTTCCCCAGTGGCTCAGTGGTAAAGAATCCATGTGCCAATCAGGAGACATAGGCTCCATTCCTGGGTCGAGAAGATTCTCCTGGAGAAGGGAATGGCAGCCCACTTCAGTATTCTTGCCTGGGAAATCTCATGGACAGAGGAACTGGCAGGCTGTAGTCCATGAGGTCACAGAAGAGTCGGATACGACTTACAACGTGACTAAACAACAACAGCACTTATTTAGGGAGTCAAATAGAAATGCATTTGCTTCCTGCTGGAGCCTGTTTTCTCCTGTGCAGTGGGATCTCTGAGTTAGTGATGTCAGATACTTAAAGGTGATAAGAATTTTACGCGACCTAATGAATAGGAAGCCTCCAACTCAGATGTCTGACCCAAATAACAGCAATTGCTCAGCACCAAAGGTCTTTTTTTTTCTTTTTAATGGCAAAGACCCAGAAGCAGAAGAGATTAAGAAGAGATGGCAAGAATACACAGAAGAACAGTACAAAAAAATCTCTTAATGACCCAGACAACCATGATGATGTGGTCCCTCACCTAAAGCCAGACATCCTGAAGTGTGAAGTAAAGTGGGCCTTAGAAAGCACTACTATGAACAAAGTTAGTGGAGGTGATGGAATTTCAGCTGAGCTATTTCAAATCCTAAAAGAGGATGCTGTTAAAGTGCTCCACTCATTATGTCAGCAAATTTGGAAAACTCAGCTGTGGCCACAGGACTGGAAAAGGTCAGTTTTCATTCCAATCCCAAAGAAAGGCAATGCCAAAGAATGTTCAAATTACCACACAGTTGCACATGCCAGCACGATTATGCTCAAGTCCTTCAAACTAAGCTTCAGGGGTACCTGAACCAAGAACTTCCAAATGTACAAACTGGATTTAGAAAAGGCAGAGGAATCAGAGATCAAATTGCCAACATATAGTGGATGGACTTGATATACAGATTAAAAGCAAGGATTCAAACTCAGGGAGATAGTGAAGGACAGGGAAGCCTGGCAGTTCGTGGGGTCGCAAAGAGCTGGACACAACTGAACAACAACAATTTATTTATTTATTTTTGGCGGAGCTGGTTCTTCGCTGCTGCGCATGGGCCTTCTCTAGTTTCCGTTTACCAGCTTCCTCATTGCGGTGGTTTCTCTTGTTAGGGTGTGTGGGCTCGAGGGTACACGCAGACCTCAGTAGTTACTACACGTGGGCTTAGTTGCGCTTAAGGGTGTTAGACCAGGGGTCAAACCGGTGTCCCCTGCATTGGTAGGTGTTTTCATAACCACTGGACCACCGGGAAAGCCCAGCACCAAGTGACGTCGCTCAGTCGCTTTGAGACCCCGTGGGCTGTAGCCTACCAGGCTCCTCTGTCCATGGGATTTTCCAGGCAATAGTACTGGAGTGGACTGCCATTTCCTTCTCCAGGGGATCTTCCCGACCCAGGGATCAAACCCGGGTCTCCCGCATTGTAGACAGACGCTTTACCGTCTGAGCCACCAGGGAACTCCTAGCTACCCCGAGGTCCCAATACAGCCCAGTGGAGGGATTTTCTGGAGATCACCCAGGGAGGAAAGGGAGGGGCAGGCTGGTAAGNCCGACCCAGGGATCAAACCCGGGTCTCCCGCATTGTAGACAGACGCTTTACCGTCTGAGCCACCAGGGAACTCCTAGCTACCCCGAGGTCCCAATACAGCCCAGTGGAGGGATTTTCTGGAGATCACCCAGGGAGGAAAGGGAGGGGCAGGCTGGTAAGTAGAGGCAGAGGGAGGAGGGGCAGGACAGTGAGAAGGGAGGGGCGGGCAGAGAATGTGGAATCAGAAAGGGAGTGGGAGTGGGTGGTGGAGGGTGGTGCTGGGTAGGAAGAAAGGAGGGGCCAGAGAATAAAAAGGGCAGATGTAGAGATGGGGGTACCTGAAGCTTGGCTGCCTGAAAGGAGCAATGAGTGAGATGCAGGGTAGGGCTCCGGGGCTGCACGGCTCCAGAGGGGACTGGTTGGGGGGTGGCTGTGGGGCGCACGGTGGAGAGTGGCAGGGATGGGCGCCTGGCAAGGACAGCTTGGGAGTCTGGGGACTCAAGGACCGGGCTGGGGGTGATGAAGATAGGGAAGCAGCTGATGGGGTTTGGGAGAGTGACAGCCTTGGGGTGTGGCTGGCAGGGGCGGGGCTGGTGGAGGCTGGAGGTCATGGACACTCTGACGTCTTGACACAGGGTCTCCAGCAGCGGCAGCCTGGCCTGGCGAGGACGACCTGTGGGCCTCTGGGGGCCTGCCTGCCAGTGTTGCCACTCCGGACACGGAACCCGAGGAGGTGCTGGACCTGAGCCGACTGCCTAACGAGCTGCTCCAGGAGGTGCTGAGCTACCCGCCCCCACGCACGCTGCTCCGGCACTGCCGCCCGGTGTGCCGGCGCTGGCGAGACGTGGCGGACGGCCGGGACCTGTGGCGCAGCACCCTGCCCTGGAAACACCCCGACCTGGGGCCCGTCACCCGCACCTGCCTGCCCCCTGCTGACGACCCCGGGCCCTGCATCCTGGGCCGCTTCTGCGAGCGCAGACCCGTAGGACGCAGCCTCCTCCGGAACCCTCACAGCTCTCGTGGCCTAGGTGGGGAGCCCAGGAAAGGGTCCTTGTGGGAGCACGTGGGAGGAGGCGAAAGGGGCAGGCACGGGAAAGACGGGAAGCCTGTACCTGGGCGAGTGGGCTGGCGGGGAACTCGGCCCCCAACCTTTTTTTTTTTTTTTTTTTAATGGAAGGATTCTTGAACCGGATGGTGCTGAGCGCAGGGGCTGCCCAGGGTGCAGAGGAAAACGCGAGGATGGGCCTGCTGATGGCCTATAGACAGAGATGGCTCCTGTCTTCCTACAGGTGATGTCCCTGGTTCCCAAGGGTCAGGGTGGTTGTCGAGTACTTGTTTGGTTCTCATTGGCCTTGCTCCCTCTTTCCTAGGTGGTGTCAACAGAAGCAGGTGTTGGACCTGGAGGAGGAGGGCCTGTGGCGGGAACCCCTGGATAGTGGAAACATTGAGATCGGTGTCTCTGACTGGTGAGTGTGATTCCGAAAACCGCCCTTTAGCGAGCACTGGCCTTGCTTTGGGTGACTTCATGTAGGTCTCCTAACAGCCCCTTAGATAAGCAGGAGGGGAAATGACTTCATCACCATCACAGCTTTAGTACGTCCTCGCCCTGAACCCTCTCTCAGCCCCCAAAGGGACCTGGATTGGAAAATGCCTGGTTGGATCCTAGCAGAGGACTTGGGTCCAACTAAGTCTGGTCTGTGAATGAGATGCTCCTTGGTTCAGGAGGGGACAAGATAGAAGAGTCGTCTAAGAGGTCAGATTCTGGAACCAGACCTCTCATACTCAGATCTCAGTTTCCTGGCTTTGTGGCCTTGGGCAAGTCACAGTGTACCTCCATTTCCCTATCTTCAGAAGACAGGGTTATATATCAGCCAGTTGTTTCAGTGGAGAAAAAGCTGTACAGAAGAGTGAGGTTTTTTAAAATATTTATTTGCTTTACTGTGCTGGGTCTTGATTCCAGCGTGAGGGGCTGGCATGTAAGATTTAGTTCCCTGACCAGGGATCAAACCCGCCCGCCCCCGCTTAAGAATCCAGAGTCTTGGCCAGTGGAGCACCAGGGAAGTCCCCGAGTCTTTATTGTATTGTATTATTGACTTATTTGTAGGGTGTGCTGGGTCTTTGCTGCTGAAACTTATCAAGCTGTGGCGAGCAGGAGCTACTCTAGTCGCAGTGCACAGGCTTCGCACTGTGGCGGCTTTCTCTTGGTGCAGGGCACCTGGTCTAGAGCTCAGGCTCAGGAGCTGTGGTGCACGGGCTTAGTTCCTCTGTGGCATGTGGGCTTTTCCTGGATCAGGGAGCAAGCCCCTGTCTCCTGCATTGGCAGGCCGGTTCCTTACACACTGAGCCTCCAGGGAAGCCCTCACCCAAGTTTTTACTAGGGCTTTATCATGTGTTAACCTCCAGATCAATTCATATTCCATACTTCATCCTGAGTCACATTGTTGATCTGGAGTGGCTAGCCTCCAGTATGTGACTGTAATGGAGGATGTGGTCAGCCCCAACCATTTCATATTGACAGGCCATTTGTGTGTGTGTGTGTGTGACTGACACAGAACAATATGAAAGGTAAGTCAGAAGAACACAAAAATATATTAATACAGAATTAGGACAAAACACTACGGGAAGAAGTAGAGTGGACATCTGTTTCTAAGAAGTGGAGTGATATGAAGTCTCTGTGAAAGAGAGTTGTTTGTGTGTTTGTACAGCCTATTACTCTTAATTCTTTAAATTGTAACTTCTCACATCAAAACATAGCTATCTGTTTGGAGGTCGTTTCTTCGAATGTTGCTGGATAGCCCATCACCACTGTAGTTAGGTGCTACACGGCTAGTAAAAAAAATTGTACCTTAAAACATCACCATTGTATACAATGGAAATGACATCTTGGCCACCACTGAAATATAGGATGAGAAATAAGATAATGGAAGGAGGTACCTTGAGGCTTCCCAGATGGCACCAGTGGTAAAGAACCTGTCTGCCAATGCAGGAGATATGAGACATAGGTTTGATCCCTGGGTCAGAATGATCCCCTGGAGGAGGGCATGGCAACCCACTCCTGTGTTCTTGTATGGAGAATCCCATGGGCGGAGGAGCCTGGAGGGCTACAGTCCACAGGGTCACAAAGAGTCGGACACAACTGAGTGACTTAGCATGCACATGCACCTTTAAGCCTGGGATTCTAGCTCATTCCTTCTGAAATGAATGTACAGACCAGCTGGCTGATATGTTTAATATGACTAGTGCAGATGGATTCAGTTAGATATGCACTGGGGTCAAGCTCCCCCGTGACACTGACGGTGCCAGTTCCCATGACAACATTTGGTACGTGTGTGCATGGCAAGCCCTTTCAGGTGAAGGCAGGCAAACCCCCAAAGAGATGGGGTGGCCAGTTCAGGCTTCACAGTCTCTCTTCTGCCATAGGTTCGAAGACCGAGACGCTGACTGTTTATATCGGCTAATTGTTCAACTTTTAGATGCCAACCAGGGCATCCTCCATCACTTCTCTCCTTTGCCTTTTCCCAGCGATCGGTTGGGCAACGGTTTCTTCTTTGAGGTGAGTCTCTGAGAGGGCTGTGGGAAAGGACAGTGAAACCTATGATGACCTATGGCTGCATTAACAAATTGCCCCAGAATTTAGCTGCTTAATATCAACAGCAGTCATATTATCTCCTCTCATAGTTTCTATGAGGACGATTTTGCTGGGAGTTTCTGGCTCTGGTCTCATTCAGACACTGGCTGGAGCTAAAGGGCAGGGTGGGCTGTGAGTGTGTACACAGCAGCTGGTGGCTGGGCAGGCAGCTCTTGGTTTAGTCTCAGAGCTTGGCCTTGGGATCCCCCTGCATGGTCTAATTGGGCTTCCTCACAGCATGGCGGCTTCGGGGCAGGCAGCTGCTTCCTGGTGGCTCAAGGCTCCACCATGAGGCTGCTGGAGAAACCAGAGGAGCTGCATTGCCTCTGTGATCCTGCTGTGGAAGTCACTTGGTGAAAGTCACTCAGCGTCACTCCCACCACACTCTTGGTTACAATGAAACCCACCCAGATGCAAGGGGGTGGGAATTAGACCCCACCCCTGGGTGAGGAGTTGCATGATCCTAGAAGGAGGTGTGGAGGTAGAGGCCTTGTTGCAGCCATCTATAGGTAACACCACCTGCCAGAAGGCCCCCCACTCAGCTTTTGAGGGGAAGGCCATGGCACAGTGGGACTTAATCTCTTTTTCTGTCCACAGGTCAACCACGTGTTCTCCAACCTCAAGAAAGGTGTCCGCTTTGTGTCTTTTGAACACTGGGTCCAGGACTCTGAGTTCTCGTGTGAGCAGCACGGAGACTATCCATTACACTCGAGCATGACCATGCGGGTCCGTCAGGCACCACCCGACCATGCCTTTCAGGCTCTGGGACCCTTGGCCAAGCCGTCTCAGAGTTAGGGACTTGTAGCTCCTGGCCTCTGGGGATCTCATGAATCCAGCTGAAGTTTCTAATGGGCCCTGTCTTCAGGTTCTGGAAGCTACAGGAAGAACGTTCTTACATCAGATTTACTGGTTGCCACTGCTCTAAGGCAGGCACTGATCTAGTAAGTGGAGACGCACGGGTGAAGACAGAGATGGTGAGGGGGCTGCTCACCCTTCCTCCATGCCAGGCCTTCTGGTTCAGCCTCTGTGCCCTGTGCCCTTGTTTCCTTCTGTTCTGCTGCAGAGGCTTCTTTGGGCTTGTGCAGAAAGCCCTGTCCTCATGTCTGAACTAGAAGCTCATCCCTATGGCTAAGAAAATCCCAGCCCCCATTGGTGATGAACTTAAACTTAACCTCATGGGGTTTCAAGTCTGGGACCAGGACTCAGAACAGGAAGTCAAACTGCCTCAAAAACTGTTTGGAGACAGAGGTTCTGCCCACCCTGTGAACAATAATGTGGTCCCCTGAGCCCAACCCTACCCTGGATCCTATGGTGTATGAAATTATTTTGTTACATTTAGAAATGCTTTTCAAATATGGAGAGAATAAATCAAGAACATATCTGCCAATCATAGGTAATAAATGTAATATAATCTTGCCAAAGTGTCTCAGCAGTTTTTAATAGCAATAAAATGTTACAGCCTGGGTGACTACTGGATTCAGAGTAAGGAGCTGTTTCAGTTGAGGAAAAACTGTACAGAAGGAAACATCTAGAGAAGCTGTTCTCCAGTGGAGAGAATGGAAGAGTCAAAACCTTATTTCCCAAGTCCTGACGGATGCTAAAGCTGAAACTCCAGTACTTTGGCCACCTCATGCGAAGAGTGGACTCATTGGAAAAGACTCTGATGCTGGGAGGGATTGGGGACAGGAGAAGGGGATGACAGAGGATGAGATGGCTGGATGGCATCACCAACTCGATGGACATGAGTCTGAGTGAACTCCGGGAGTTGGTGATGGACAAGGAGGCCTGGCGTGCTGCAATTCATGGGGTCGCAAAGAGTCAGACATGACTGAGTGACTGGACTGAACTGAACAAAATCATGGGGTCACAGGTTATCAACCAGAGTTAGAAGCCTTAGGCAGGCAGTGGATATGGGCACAGTGTCACAGTGACACCACATTTGTGACATTCCGATCACGAGGGTGAGAGAGAGCCTTGCAAAGGCAGAATCCGGCTGTCCCCACCCCAGTCCAGGGGTCATGGCTGCCCCCTCCCTGCTGCAGGATCCCTGAGGAGCTCCAGGTCTCCAGGTGGAAAGCAGATGAAGCTGCTGCTGCCTCTGATGTGTCCACCGTGAAGTGTCCCCCCACCTGCAGTAGAAGATGGGACACATGCAGTGTGTGGTCTTGGAATAGATACTGGTTCAGACTCAACTCTGGAAGATATTTTTGGTTCCACCAGAGGACTTTGGATAGAAGGAATATGAGACAAGAATTTACAGGAAGGTAAAGATGGAAACCATTGCCTGAAAAATAAACATATTATTTAATTTTCACATATATACTCCTAGATGTTGTGTTATACCTATATGCCTGTTTGTAGGTGTGTGTGTCTGTATGCCAAATTTAATCTGTGTGTATGTGTGTGCTAAATCATTTCAGTCATGTCCAATTCTGTGTAACCCCACGGACTGTAGCCCGCCAGGCATCTCTTTTCATGAGATTCTCCAGGCAAGAATACTGGAGTGGGTTGCCATGCCCTCCTCCAAGGGATCTTCCCGAACCAGGCCCTGAACTAGCATCTCTTAGGTCTCCTGCATTGGCACGTGGGTTCTTTACCACTAGTGCCACCTGGAAAGCCTCAGTTAAACTTACACGCATGCTTATTTAAATATATTTCCTTGTATTTGTATTATGGATTACCTTCTGGATATCCTGAAGAAGGAAATGGCAACCAACTCCAGTACTCTTGCCTGGAAAATCCCATGGATGGAAGAGCCTGATAAGCTACAGTCCAAGGGTCCACAAAGAGTTGGACACGGTGAGCCACTTCACTTTTGGATATATCTGTTCATAACAAGAATATGAACCAAAGCATTACAGGCTTACCGCAGTGGTGAACAGTGGATAGAAGTTACTTCTGTACTTACTCATTTTTCATATGTGAATTTCTCATTTTCTGCATGTGTGTGTAGGAATACTATGTTACAGACAAATATGAAACATCCTCCAATGCAATTTCCCTTCGCTTTCAGATATAACCACTTTTAGAAGTCATCTTTGCTGACAGGGTGTTAAAATTTTGTTTGGAGAATTCTGTATACAAGCAAATGTAGAGAGAAGAGTATTGTTATTTCCATGTCACTTTCTATTACCCAGAAACAGTTTCAACTTAGGGCCAGTCCTCAATTCACACCCTTCTCTTTATATTTTTAATGTATATTTTAATATTTTATTTTATTTATTTTTTAATTAGAGGGAAATTGCTTTACAATGTTGTGTTGGTTTCCGCATACAACTATACAAATCAGCCATAATTATACATATATCTTCTCCCTCTTGAGCCTCCCTCCCCTCCCCCATCCCACTGCGCTAGGTCATCACAGAGCGCAGGCTGGGCTCCCTGTGGTATACAGCAGCTTCTCACCAGCTATCTATGTTACACATGGCTGTGTATATATGTCAATGCTATTTTTTCCATTCATCCCACTCTTTCCTTCCCCTACTGTGTGCACAATTCCGTTCTATCTGCATCTCCATTCCTTCTCTTCAAATAGGTTAATTAATACCATTTTTCTAGATACTGTTGATATATATGTGTGCATCACTATACAATACTTGCTTTTCTCTTTCTAATGTACTTCACTCTATATACAGATTCTAGGTCCATCCACTTCACCAAAACTGCCTCAATTTACATGGGCTTCCCTGGTGGCTCAGAGGTTAAAGTGTCTGCCTCCAATGTGGGAGACCTGGGTTCGATCCCTGGGTCAGGAAGATCCCCTGGAGAAGGAAATGGCAATCCACTCCAGTATTCTTGCCTGGAGAATCCTGTGGACAGAGAAGCCTAGTAGGTTACAGTCCATGGGGTCGCAAAGAGTCGGACACGACTGAGCGACTTCACCTTTATATATATACATAGACCGTTTTGTAAGTCTTCATTGAATTTGTTATAATATTGTTTTTGTTCTGTGTTTTGGGTTTTTGGCCATGAGGCATGTGGGATCTTAGTTCCCTGACCAGGGATCAGCCCCTCACCCTCTGCATTGGAAGGTGAAGTCTTAACCACTGGACCATCAGGGACGTCCAATTTTTATTTATTTTATTTTTTGGGGGGGGGCACAATTTAGAACTTAAAGAGAAGTTGTAGTTACCAAAGAGGATTTTTCCACCCAAAATATTCAGCACATTTACAACTGGATGCACTATCACCACCTTTGGTGTGTCTTTCCTGCAACCATTAGACTGAAGAGGTTGCCTTGATTAAATACCTGCCTGATGAAATAACAGAAAAGGGTTAACATAGCTTGGCCTCTCCTTCTAAAGGAGTGTGTCTCAGGAGTGAGTCCAACTGTATGCTGAGACCCCCAAGTCCTTCTGGCAAATATGCAGCCATGGGAGTGGTCTTGGGGACACACAAACACATGCACAGTGGTGGCAGGGGTGGCATTGCTGGAAAGATCCTGGCTACCTAAACTATGGCCTATCTGTTACAAGGAGGGGGGGTGGTGGAATGGGGAAACTCCAGTGCCTGGTGGCCATGGAGTTGCTCACGGTTTGAAAAAGCTGAGCTGCTCTGTTTGATCTGAGTTCCTGTAAAACCGAGTTTCCCTAACAAGTCTATGACTGACCTCTCTATCCAAACCTTGATTTCTTGTCCGATAGTGTTCCCCCCAAGATTGAGGGGTGTCAAAGAAAAGGGGGGAATGAAACACAGTAGGATCCTCCTGGGTACAACAGCCTTTCTAAGACCCCCATTTTCTGTTTGTAGGAAACAGGCTTCAGCCTCCTAGACTGTCCCTGAGTTCTAATGAAAGAAATTTAACATATTTCTATCTAGGGAAGACATTCTGGCTTATGTATTGATGCAAGTGAAACTTGAACTCAGCCAAAACCCAGATTGAATCCATGGTCTTTTAACAGATCATACCTGGTCTCAGGAGTTAATGAAGGTCAGGTCCTTGATACCTCATTGCAGAAAGAATTCAGTCAGAAACTAAGTAGTAGGTAAGAAGTAGATTTATTTTGGAGAAGGCAACGGCACCCCACTCCAGTACTCTTGCCTGGAAAATCCCATGGGTGGAGGAGCCTGGTAGGCTGCAGTCCACCGGGTCGAGAAGAGTCGGATACGACTGAGCGACTTCCCTTTCACTTTTCACTTTTCATGCATTGGAGAAGGAAATGGCAACCCACTCCAGTGTTCTTGCCTGGAGAATCCCAGGGACGGGG
>SJYX01001248.1:86328-145238 GCA_006410675.1 Oreotragus oreotragus | reverse complement strand
AAAAACACCAATACAGTATACTAACACATATATATGGAATTTAGAAAGATGGTAATGAGGACCCTGTATGCAAGACAGCAAAAGAGACACAGATGTGTAGAGTGGACTTTTGGACTCTGAGGGAGAGGGAGAGGGAGAGGGTGGGATGATTTGGGAGAATAGCATTGAAATATGTATACTATCATGTAAGAAACGAATAGCCAGTCTATGTTCGATGCAGGATGCAGGATGCTTGGGGCTGGTGCATGGGGATGATCCGGAGGGAAGATGTGTGGTGGGAGGTGGGAAGGGGGTTCATGTTTGGGAGTTCATGTACACCCGTGGCAGATTCATGTCAATGTATGCCAAATCCAATACAGTACTGTAAAGTAAAGTAAAGTAAAGAAAGAAAGAAAGAAAAAATTAACCACTTAAAATCTTTACCCTGTCTTGGCTTAAAGCTTTATTGGAATATTGGGATTCATATATATATATATATACTGGTATACATAAAATGGATAACTAATAAGGACCTACAAAATAGCACATGGAATTCTACTCAGTACTCTATAGACCTATATGGAAATAGAATCTAAAAGAGTGGATATATGCAGATGTATGTGGTGTTGGATATGACTTTTGAGAGTGCCTTGGACTGCAGAGATCCAACCAGTCCATCCTAAAGGAGATCAGTCCTGGGTGTCCATTGGAAGGACTGATGCTGAAGCTGAAACTCCAATACTTTGGCCACCTGATGGGAAGAACTGACTCACTGGAAAAGACCCTGATGCTGGGAAAGATTGAAGGCAGGAGGAGAAGGGGACAACAAAGGATAAGATGGTTGCATGGCATCACCAACTCCGGGAGTTGGTGATGGACAGGGAAGCCTGGTGTACTGCAGTCCATGGGGTTGTAAAGAGTCGGACACGACTGAGCGACTGAACTGAACTCAACTGATTCACTTTGCTGTACACCTGAAACTAACATAACATTGTAAATCAACTCTACTCCAAAAAAAATTTTTTAAAGAAAAAATGTATCTTTTAATATTATTTGAGAAAGACATTAACACAAAATTAAGAGGCTGTGTTATCATGGGCACATTTAATTTCAGGTTACATGTTTATTCAAAGAAAATCTGACAATGATATATTGAGATCCCTGTGTAGTTAACTGTATAATCTCAAAAGTGTTTTAATACAGAGGTTTTCAGATAATAATTCATTTAGAGTAAAAAATATATCCTTTCTATTTTACTCAGTGAAGTTCACGCCAATCATTTATTTATTTCCACCCAGCAGTGAAAGAAATCAATTTCTGTCCTTTTTATTATGCTTTTCGTTCATACAAAAAAGCTATCATCTTTTGTGTGTCTTTTTTTTAGAGTGAAATTCTCAGTTCTCGTGCCCTCCTCTCATAGCTGGTGTTTTCACAATCTTTTTTATCATTTGTATTGTTCTCTCCCGAATGCTTGGTGATTTGTCTCTTTTCTGAAATGTGGCATTCTGCTGAACTTAGTCTCCAAACCACAGCCTAACAAGACCTGAACACAGCTCAGTCTGTCTATATGCATGACATCACCATTAAAATTCAGCACACTGTAGCATTTGAATATTTTAAGAGATCAGAATGTTGACTCATTCAATGTATCATCCACTGTAATTCTTGAATTTTTCTCACTGCTGCTACCACATCTAGCCTTTCATTGCACTTTTTGGATCCATTAGCCAGCCTTGCACCAACTTTCCATTCTATTTTCCAGTGCCACTCATTTGACCTGTCTCTCCAGTGTATCAGGACCAGGCTGTATAGTGACAAGCAGCACAGATCTTTCCAACTGCTGCTTCTTCCAGGACTCTCTGTCCTTTAGATTTTTTAGCACAAATATATAGCATCTCACTGACCAAAATTTTTTAGTATGTTACGATGGTACCTTGTGGGTCAGACAGTAAAGAATCTGCCTGCAATGCAGGAGATCCGGGTTCAATCCCTGGGTCAGAAAGATCCCCTGGAGAAGAGAGTGACAACCCACTCCAGTATCCTTGCCTGGGAAACCCCATGGACAGAGGAGCCTGGAGGGCTATAGTCCATGGGGTCGCAAAGAGTCAGACATAATGGAGCGATTAACACTTTCACTTTAATATTACCTTTGGAGAGTCTTTTAAGATGATTTTTAAGGTTCCAATTAAACAAAAACAAGCAAACAAAACTGGTCTGTCGCTTCAGGCACATTTAAAAAGAAACCTAACCCTCCCCTTAACTGACTCAATTTAGGAAAGTTAAACTCAGCACCAATTACAGGGTGCATTATTGTTTTATTATTGAGCGGTCACTTCAAAACTACAGATGAAACCTGTGATCTCACACACAGCCAGCCCCGTGAGCGTCATGTACACGTCCTGCAGGAGGTCACTTGTGTATGCTGGGGCATGTCATTTGGCTGGTTGGTTATTTCTTAGTAAACACAGAGTTCGTTTCACTGAGCAGGTTTACTTACCCAGTCACAAAAAGAAGCAAAACAGGACCACGTAAAAACGATGAAGGAAATAACAAAAGAAACTTAAAGAATGAGGCCCTAATTTAACTATTGTACCACAAATAAGCAGAATAGTTACAAGAACTGAAATGAGCTGACACTTTCATTTATAAGGGGTTTATGGAAGTGACAGAGGGCTCAAACTCACAAGTCAAAAACTGCTGTACTCTTTAAAACTAAACATCAACCCATGCGCCTCTCTTTTGTTTGGGACCCCTACCACCCCATTAACATTTTCATATACACCCAGCCCTGCCTCATGCGGCCTGGTCGTCTAACTAAGTCCCACTCACTCTTCATAAGGCAGAACACAGGGTCCCCCAGGCAGCAGCCTTCCTCTTCTGTGGGTTCACATACTGTCTTATGCTTGCTTCTTGCTTTAAAGTACCACTATTTGGTAACAGAGCTGTATCTCCTATGAATTTTGAGCTTCACCTCTTCTCTTTGTTTTTTCTTTATCAGCTGCTACTGTCGCTGCTGCTGCTGCTAAGTCACTTCAGTCGTGTCCGACTCTGTGCGACCCCAGAGACGGCAGCCCACCAGGCTCCCCCATTCCTGTGATTCTCCAGGCAAGAACACTGGAGTGGGTTGCCATTTCCTTCTCCAACGCATGAAAGTGAAAGCTGCTACTGAGAATTGCTCAATAAAATTTCATTAAATAAATGAATTATTTTAAAGATAGAATTTTCCCAATAGTTATATTTTTAAATGTAGAAAATGATATCAGGCTTGAATACTCCTTAGAGAAATTATGGTAATACAATGGTATAAGTTCAGTTCTAATAAAATAGTAAGAATGTAGCTAAGTATGAGCGAATTCATGAAAGGGTTCAAACAGAGCGATCAGTTCTGAGAAAAAGCACCTGTCTATAGCCAAATTAGGGGCTTTCCAGGTGGAGCTAGTGGTTAAGAACCTGCCTGCCAATGCAGGAGAAGTCACAGACACGCCTTTGATTCCTTAAGTCAGGAAAATCCTCTGGAGGAGGAAATGGCAACTTACTCCAGTATTCTTGCCTGAGAAAACTTGGACAGAGGAGCCTGGTGGGCTGTAGTTCAGGACATGACTGAAGCAGTTTAGCACATTTAAGTCAAATTGCCAAATAAAACAATCAAAGAATCAAACAAAAAAGCAAAAGGGTGGAAAGTTGAGACCACTATTGTCAAAGAGTATATTTCACTTTTTTTCCTTGAATGTATATATTATTAATTATCTTGGTCACATTTTGGATGTATTGATTTTGGATAAATGTTTAACTTTTCATAGCCCAATTATGATAGGATTGAAGGGGGTGGTAAAAAAAAAAACAGGAAAAGTTTTTAAAATAAAATTTTAAGACTAATATAAAAGGTTTCCTGGTGACTCAGACTGTAAAGCATCTGCCTACAATGCGGGAGACCCGGGTTCAATCCCTGGGTTGGGAAGATCTCCTGGAGAAGGAAATGGCAACCCACTCCAGTATTCTTGCCTGGAAAATTCCATGGACGGAGGAGCCTTGTAAGCTACAGTCCATGGGGTCACAAAGAGTCGGACACGACTGAGCTACGTCAATGTTGCATAAAAGGTTTTAGAGGACTTAGCAAAAAGGATAAGTTTTAAAAAATGAAGATGTTTTAGTTCTAGAGAAGAGTGATGAGGAATTTAATCACTGTCTTCTAGTATATGATGGTTCCATTGAGAGATGATAGTAATAAAATATTTTCCTTCTTAGCTCAGTGTATGGCCAACAAGGATTAACTTAAAAAGAAAAGAGGAAAACTCTAGAGAAGCTAAGAGATTATGACTAATTACTAAGTAATGCAGCGAAAGATTTCCCTCACAAAGTTTTAAAGCAGGAGAGCTACATTTCGATCTGGAGTCAGACATAAGTTTAAACCTAAACAATTCTCAGCAAGACAAATACCATTTTGTTCCATAAACAAAATTATGCTCTCTGTGGTTCTCAATGTTCTTCTACAAGTCTCCTTCTGTTGCCCACGGGGCTGTCTCAGCCACTGACACCAGGAACAAGCCCCCTGAAGCACGTAAAATAGAATCTTCTGAACTAATTTTTCCTTAAATCCTCACCCTTCTGATCAGACTCTCCTTAACAAAGTGGCAAAGACTGGAGAAGTGTGATTAAAAATTTCCCAGAGTGTAAAAAGAAATAGAACATAATGATGTTTGGAAATTCAAAGACACCTAAAATATGTTTAAAAACTATAGTATGAAAATCACTGATCTTTGATTTTGTTTATGCTTCATATTTTTTCATTAACATTAAGTGACATTTAGTATAATATTTAAGTCAAAAATAATTCTATCAAATATTTTTAACCTCATATAATATATGAAAATACTGTACTGTGAAATTCCAAGATAAGACACAAGTTTAAGGTTTCTATCAAAGGTCACTGAAAGACTGAAGGCTTTACATAACATTTTTGTCTTTAGGTTTTACAATTAACATTTGCTATGCTGCTTCATTTATATCAAATGCTCACAGTTGTTTTATAAATAAATACCACAACCTTTCTAAGGAACTTGAGAGTTTGACCTAAATTCAATTATTTTGTTTTCATGGGACAGCAAAGCTTTTAAGATTCAAAATAAGGTGACACTCTATATATGAAGAATAAGGGCCTGGCTTAAGGTAGTTTAAAACTAGATAAAATATTCCAGAGAGATGTACACTGTGGCTTCCGTGTGGCTGCTTGGTAATCTGTGAACCTGAAACAAAGTTCTGCAATGCTTTTATCTTGTCTTGTTTTTCTCCAGTTAATGAATGAAATGCATCCACTCAGAATCTGAAAGTAGTATATATCCTATCAGAAAAAGCTTACCTGTTCCTGTTGCTGGAAATCCAATCTGAAATAAGTGTTGATGCTTGTTGGTGACAGTGCTTGTTGCCAAAACTACATGCCAGCATTATAACTTCTCTACGTAGTTCTCTAGGTATCATCAAACGGAAAAGAAAAACCAACAGTGTTAATATCTGGAGAGAAAGGGTAACTCATTACACTACATTACAGTACATATGTAAATAATTAGCACAACATAATTTTCAGACACGGGGATTCCATTTTGCTGAGTAAGATATAATTAAGCAGGGTGGGAGCTGTGCATAAAAACGTCTTCTCTGGAAACAGCTCTCTAGCAGTGAGGAGTCAGGTCTCAACTTTACCAGTAGAGGCAGATTTTAAATTAAAACACGGCCAAGAAAAGCCTTTGTTCTCAGTACCAGGTGGTGGAAACTGTGCTGTCCACCAGCACTCCTTCCGGGAAAAGGAAATGAAAGATGCAGGATGAAAGGTCATCTCACGCTGCTACAGCCACAGTGCTTCCAGTGGCTGTCACTGTGCGGTTCTGGGGGGAAGCAAATAAGAAAATAAAACCTTACTCATGTTGGTAGGACGCTTGGACAAGAGACCCATTAAAATTGTTTTTTGGCCAACCAAGCTTGATGTACGTCGTTGCAACTTGCTTTAAAATATATTCCTAAATGAAGAGTAGGAGAAATAAAGATAATGTTACTTTCAAATCACTTCGCTCTGACAACTGAAATTATATGTAACTTAAAGTATTTCCAAATGAACCTACTTTGAATGTCCGTAAAATAACGGGTATGGTCAAGCTTTATTATAATTACATTCGACTTAGTATTTCAAACATAGAAAATAAATATAAAATACAGTTGCAATGGTGAAAGTCTACTCTTTACTGCCTATTGACAAATTAAGCAATTTTCACTATTAAATATTTGAGATGACAATTTTTGTAGCAAAAAGTAAGGAATATTGATAATGAATCCATGTATACATAGTTACATATGTATGTAGATATAGTTTATGAAAATGAGTACTTAATCTTTATCATTTTATGTGAATAGACCATATTTAATGCAAAACTATTAGATAAGCCCAGCTAATAGCCTAGCCTTGTTGAACCTGACACACACACAAGAGATTCACTCTTCAGTAAAATGATGTACTATTAATATTTCACAGTCAAAATCCATTCATCTAATGATATAATTAAATATTAGTAGTAATGTAAGATATGTTCTCCTCCCTTTAATGTGGTCCTTGAATTTTGACAAAGGAAGGAAAACACTGAAATTAGAGTAAAACAATTCTTAACTTTTACTGGAAATGAAGTGTCTGACATGATATACTATTCTAAAGTACAAATATACACAGAATGTAAATTTGTTTTGTAAATAAGTTTCATATTACAGTGTCTCTGTGTTAAGGAGAAAAGAGAAGGTTGATAAGCCTTTCTCCAGCAGATAAAAATGATAGACACCATAACGGTACTGACATTTGTATGCACCTCTGCTGCAAAGGCAGAGGAAAAAAAAAACTGATGACAATGAACAGTCAAGCCAAGAGTATTCTCATTTAAAAAATTGTTAAAGCCAAGGTGCTTTCATGCAGGCTTAGGATAAGATTTGAAAAAGCAACTCTTATGGACATCACACTGTTTAGATGACTCTAATAAACAGTTTTCATGTCAGAGCCATCTTGCCTCAAGTCATTTCAAATTCATAGGTTAATTAGCAGAGCCAGTATGTTATAAATTAGGAAAATTTTATAAGACATGGAGCAGAGTCTTCAAATAAGTAAAAGGAAAATAAATAATGCTCCATGGTGATAGGAGTTACAGAGATACATTCTCGCATGCAAAACTTCACTGGTGATAAAAAATTTTGGAATCAAAAGCTCATTAGCAGTACTTAACCCTAGTGCTATTCAAAATGATTATTACATTAGATTAGGTGGTGTCAGCTGTGCAGGTTTNTCCTATGAATTTTGAGCTTCACCTCTTCTCTTTGTTTTTTCTTTATCAGCTGCTACTGTCGCTGCTGCTGCTGCTAAGTCACTTCAGTCGTGTCCGACTCTGTGCGACCCCAGAGACGGCAGCCCACCAGGCTCCCCCATTCCTGTGATTCTCCAGGCAAGAACACTGGAGTGGGTTGCCATTTCCTTCTCCAACGCATGAAAGTGAAAGCTGCTACTGAGAATTGCTCAATAAAATTTCATTAAATAAATGAATTATTTTAAAGATAGAATTTTCCCAATAGTTATATTTTTAAATGTAGAAAATGATATCAGGCTTGAATACTCCTTAGAGAAATTATGGTAATACAATGGTATAAGTTCAGTTCTAATAAAATAGTAAGAATGTAGCTAAGTATGAGCGAATTCATGAAAGGGTTCAAACAGAGCGATCAGTTCTGAGAAAAAGCACCTGTCTATAGCCAAATTAGGGGCTTTCCAGGTGGAGCTAGTGGTTAAGAACCTGCCTGCCAATGCAGGAGAAGTCACAGACACGCCTTTGATTCCTTAAGTCAGGAAAATCCTCTGGAGGAGGAAATGGCAACTTACTCCAGTATTCTTGCCTGAGAAAACTTGGACAGAGGAGCCTGGTGGGCTGTAGTTCAGGACATGACTGAAGCAGTTTAGCACATTTAAGTCAAATTGCCAAATAAAACAATCAAAGAATCAAACAAAAAAGCAAAAGGGTGGAAAGTTGAGACCACTATTGTCAAAGAGTATATTTCACTTTTTTTCCTTGAATGTATATATTATTAATTATCTTGGTCACATTTTGGATGTATTGATTTTGGATAAATGTTTAACTTTTCATAGCCCAATTATGATAGGATTGAAGGGGGTGGTAAAAAAAAAAACAGGAAAAGTTTTTAAAATAAAATTTTAAGACTAATATAAAAGGTTTCCTGGTGACTCAGACTGTAAAGCATCTGCCTACAATGCGGGAGACCCGGGTTCAATCCCTGGGTTGGGAAGATCTCCTGGAGAAGGAAATGGCAACCCACTCCAGTATTCTTGCCTGGAAAATTCCATGGACGGAGGAGCCTTGTAAGCTACAGTCCATGGGGTCACAAAGAGTCGGACACGACTGAGCTACGTCAATGTTGCATAAAAGGTTTTAGAGGACTTAGCAAAAAGGATAAGTTTTAAAAAATGAAGATGTTTTAGTTCTAGAGAAGAGTGATGAGGAATTTAATCACTGTCTTCTAGTATATGATGGTTCCATTGAGAGATGATAGTAATAAAATATTTTCCTTCTTAGCTCAGTGTATGGCCAACAAGGATTAACTTAAAAAGAAAAGAGGAAAACTCTAGAGAAGCTAAGAGATTATGACTAATTACTAAGTAATGCAGCGAAAGATTTCCCTCACAAAGTTTTAAAGCAGGAGAGCTACATTTCGATCTGGAGTCAGACATAAGTTTAAACCTAAACAATTCTCAGCAAGACAAATACCATTTTGTTCCATAAACAAAATTATGCTCTCTGTGGTTCTCAATGTTCTTCTACAAGTCTCCTTCTGTTGCCCACGGGGCTGTCTCAGCCACTGACACCAGGAACAAGCCCCCTGAAGCATGTAAAATAGAATCTTCTGAACTAATTTTTCCTTAAATCCTCACCCTTCTGATCAGACTCTCCTTAACAAAGTGGCAAAGACTGGAGAAGTGTGATTAAAAATTTCCCAGAGTGTAAAAAGAAATAGAACATAATGATGTTTGGAAATTCAAAGACACCTAAAATATGTTTAAAAACTATAGTATGAAAATCACTGATCTTTGATTTTGTTTATGCTTCATATTTTTTCATTAACATTAAGTGACATTTAGTATAATATTTAAGTAGAAAATAATTCTATCAAATATTTTTAACCTCATATAATATATGAAAATACTGTACTGTGAAATTCCAAGATAAGACACAAGTTTAAGGTTTCTATCAAAGGTCACTGAAAGACTGAAGGCTTTACATAACATTTTTGTCTTTAGGTTTTACAATTAACATTTGCTATGCTGCTTCATTTATATCAAATGCTCACAGTTGTTTTATAAATAAATACCACAACCTTTCTAAGGAACTTGAGAGTTTGACCTAAATTCAATTATTTTGTTTTCATGGGACAGCAAAGCTTTTAAGATTCAAAATAAGGTGACACTCTATATATGAAGAATAAGGGCCTGGCTTAAGGTAGTTTAAAACTAGATAAAATATTCCAGAGAGATGTACACTGTGGCTTCCGTGTGGCTGCTTGGTAATCTGTGAACCTGAAACAAAGTTCTGCAATGCTTTTATCTTGTCTTGTTTTTCTCCAGTTAATGAATGAAATGCATCCACTCAGAATCTGAAAGTAGTATATATCCTATCAGAAAAAGCTTACCTGTTCCTGTTGCTGGAAATCCAATCTGAAATAAGTGTTGATGCTTGTTGGTGACAGTGCTTGTTGCCAAAACTACATGCCAGCATTATAACTTCTCTACGTAGTTCTCTAGGTATCATCAAACGGAAAAGAAAAACCAACAGTGTTAATATCTGGAGAGAAAGGGTAACTCATTACACTACATTACAGTACATATGTAAATAATTAGCACAACATAATTTTCAGACACGGGGATTCCATTTTGCTGAGTAAGATATAATTAAGCAGGGTGGGAGCTGTGCATAAAAACGTCTTCTCTGGAAACAGCTCTCTAGCAGTGAGGGGTCAGGTCTCAACTTTACCAGTAGAGGCAGATTTTAAATTAAAACACGGCCAAGAAAAGCCTTTGTTCTCAGTACCAGGTGGTGGAAACTGTGCTGTCCACCAGCACTCCTTCCGGGAAAAGGAAATGAAAGATGCAGGATGAAAGGTCATCTCACGCTGCTACAGCCACAGTGCTTCCAGTGGCTGTCACTGTGCGGTTCTGGGGGGAAGCAAATAAGAAAATAAAACCTTACTCATGTTGGTAGGACGCTTGGACAAGAGACCCATTAAAATTGTTTTTTGGCCAACCAAGCTTGATGTACGTCGTTGCAACTTGCTTTAAAATATATTCCTAAATGAAGAGTAGGAGAAATAAAGATAATGTTACTTTCAAATCACTTCGCTCTGACAACTAAAATTATATGTAACTTAAAGTATTTCCAAATGAACCTACTTTGAATGTCCGTAAAATAACGGGTATGGTCAAGCTTTATTATAATTACATTCGACTTAGTATTTCAAACATAGAAAATAAATATAAAATACAGTTGCAATGGTGAAAGTCTACTCTTTACTGCCTATTGACAAATTAAGCAATTTTCACTATTAAATATTTGAGATGACAATTTTTGTAGCAAAAAGTAAGGAATATTGATAATGAATCCATGTATACATAGTTACATATGTATGTAGATATAGTTTATGAAAATGAGTACTTAATCTTTATCATTTTATGTGAATAGACCATATTTAATGCAAAACTATTAGATAAGCCCAGCTAATAGCCTAGCCTTGTTGAACCTGACACACACACAAGAGATTCACTCTTCAGTAAAATGATGTACTATTAATATTTCACAGTCAAAATCCATTCATCTAATGATATAATTAAATATTAGTAGTAATGTAAGATATGTTCTCCTCCCTTTAATGTGGTCCTTGAATTTTGACAAAGGAAGGAAAACACTGAAATTAGAGTAAAACAATTCTTAACTTTTACTGGAAATGAAGTGTCTGACATGATATACTATTCTAAAGTACAAATATACACAGAATGTAAATTTGTTTTGTAAATAAGTTTCATATTACAGTGTCTCTGTGTTAAGGAGAAAAGAGAAGGTTGATAAGCCTTTCTCCAGCAGATAAAAATGATAGACACCATAACGGTACTGACATTTGTATGCACCTCTGCTGCAAAGGCAGAGGAAAAAAAAAACTGATGACAATGAACAGTCAAGCCAAGAGTATTCTCATTTAAAAAATTGTTAAAGCCAAGGTGCTTTCATGCAGGCTTAGGATAAGATTTGAAAAAGCAACTCTTATGGACATCACACTGTTTAGATGACTCTAATAAACAGTTTTCATGTCAGAGCCATCTTGCCTCAAGTCATTTCAAATTCATAGGTTAATTAGCAGAGCCAGTATGTTATAAATTAGGAAAATTTTATAAGACATGGAGCAGAGTCTTCAAATAAGTAAAAGGAAAATAAATAATGCTCCATGGTGATAGGAGTTACAGAGATACATTCTCGCATGCAAAACTTCACTGGTGATAAAAAATTTTGGAATCAAAAGCTCATTAGCAGTACTTAACCCTAGTGCTATTCAAAATGATTATTACATTAGATTAGGTGGTGTCAGCTGTGCAGGTTTCGTTTTCCAGCCCTTGCTGCTGCTGCTAAGTCGCTTCAGTCGTGTCCGACTCTGTGCAATCCCAGAGATGGCAGCCCACCAGGCTCCCCCATCCCTGGGATTCTCCAGGCAAGAACATTGGAGTGGGTTGCCATTGCCTTCTCCAATGCGTGAAAGTGAAAAGTGAACGTGAAGTCGCTCAGTCGTGTCCGACTCTTCGCGACCCCACGGACTGTAGCCCACCAGGCTCCTCCATCCATGTGATTTTCCAGGCAAGAGCACTGGAATGGGGTGCCATTGCCTTCTCCAATGCGTGAAAGTGAAGCGTGAAAGTAAAGTTGCTCAGTCGTGTCCGAATCTTAGTGACCCCATGGACTGCAGCCCACCAGGCTCCTCCGTCCGTGGGATTTTCCAGGCAAGAGCACTGGAGTGGGGTGCCATCGCCTTCTCCACTTCCAGCCCTTAGGCTTAGGAAATCTGGTCAAGTAACATATTGGAATGTTTGCCATGTCTTCAGGTCTATTTGGATTAGCTGTTGTTTGCTCTCCTATATCTCCTTGGACCCAATTATGAATGAGCTTTTGCCCCAATGTTGATCTTAACCTTGTTAATTAAGGAAGTGAATTGAATTTACTATGCCCCTTTGGATAAAAATAATGACTAAGAATCTTTACTGAAACTGACTATATTCTGTGAAGATTTTTGCATCCCTCTCCCAGGTTAAGTCCTTTGTGAACACAGAACCCTTTAACTCTAGGGAAGTAAGTTTGAACTTTAAGGATTTGTTATGTATATTTGTTCTTAAATTCTGAGGCATTTAAGCTTAACTGACACTTTTAGGCCAGAAAAAAAAAAAGTAGCTTGTATTACATTTCTTTCTTCAGAATTTGCCATTAGTGTCATACAGAAAATCAGAACAAAAATGATAACACAAATTAGAAGGAACTAAAATAACTTGGGATTAAGTTGAACATAGTAGAAAATGAGAAAACAGTTTATCTTCTGAAAAGAAGAAAGAAGAAAATATATCTTTTTACATTGAAGACGTTGTATTTCTCCATGCGGTCCAGTAATTTATCTAGCGGATAGAGAGCTCTGCTGGCAGCATGCCAAGGAAGAAAATCCTTTTCCTCAGACAGGTATCTGATCATCTCCAGGGGAATATTCTGAGGCAAATACCCAGCTCTGCACAAAAAAAATTAATGTTAATTATATGCAGAAAAGATACATGATGAGGCAAAAATGAAGACTTTATGTATGCAAATAAAAGGCAGAAAGCAAGATTCATCACAGTATAAAGAAGCCATACTCAGAACTATAAGAATAAAATTACTCACTTTTTAAATATAGTCCTACTTAGGATGCCAATGCCCCTTAATATATACAGAGTTAGTAAGTAAAAAATTTGCATGAACACGAAAATATCAGCATGCATGTTTTTAAAAAGGAAAGAATTGTGGGACTTGAATAAAATCAATTCTAGGTTATTTTCTTCACGGAAACCATTCAGAGGTCATGAGTCGTTGAAAATAATTGATTACTAAAATGAAATTCTAGGTTCTGAACGCACTTGTTTTACTTTTCATGTACTTCTGTATAATGACAGTTAATCCCGGTTGTCCCCAAAAGGATAATCAAATTAAAATAGCAACTTCCAGTTTTGACTACATTTGTTACATTACCATACAAACATTTTTCAAAACTTCTTATTAAAAACAATTCTATCAATATAGCACCTATGAAGAAGAGCAGAGTTAGATTTAAAGTTTAAATTACAAAAAATGTTAAAAAAAAATAGATTCTTCCTCTTTATTATTTTCAGTAGGTGCTATGTCACCATGGGGACCAACGTCAGATTCTTTGGAAAATATGAAAGAGTAGCTTTTAAAAACTGTCTGATCACATGCGGCCCACTTTTAAAGAGGGTATATTCAAAAAGGGATCCAAAAGAAGTGAATATCCCTATACTACAGTGGACAGCATAGAAAATCCTCACAAATCAAAGCAATATGAAAAACAGCATGGAGTACATTAAAAGATGGTCGTAGCCTTAATGTCCCTGATGCATACACAGGGTGACACCATGCGTTTGCTGATTTTTTACATTAATAATCAACTGAATATAGACTTCTAACACAGGGGACAGGTAAATATGAAGGCAAGCAAAGCCTGGTTCTCTTCTTTACTTACATTTCACACCATTATTTTTTATGGCATCACAAAATTAGATGGATTTTTTAAATTTATGTTTGGTAGAAGGTGGACAGGGAGGGAGCAGTCTTCTCATCTTCATTTCCAGCAAGTGTGCCAGATTATTTAGTCTTTACTAATGTGATAAGCAAAAACTACTCTATGCACAAATATTAACTTGCAGCTGTGCTTATAATGTTCATAAGAAAAACCAACTCTGAAGATTCTGCTTCAGTTTTCTTTGGATTTAATAAATGAACATCCATCATCACTCTAATGATTTTGATTCACTCTTGGTATAAGATCAACCATAGCTGACACCTGACATAAACAAGAATGGTGAAAATAACCCCGAATTTCCACATTTCCGTAAAGTTCCCTGAAATTTGTATGCCTTAGACTCCACCTAGGTTTGCGCCACTTTTTTCTTTTTTTTTTTAATCTTTATATATTTATTTATTTTTTAGAGCTTCCGTTTTACTTTATTTTACTTTACAGTACTCTATTGGTTTTGGCATACATTGACATGAATCTGCCACGGGTGTATACATCCTTACAAAAATAGCATGAAACTAGGCTAAGGCAATAGTAATTAACTAAGAAACAAAACTTCATATTTTTGCTAAGGTAGCATAATAAAACAGTTAAATTTTGCCTACAGGGGTTGTCAAAGTAATGATGTGGTTTTCTTCCTTAAAAATAACACAGCTTCCAATGTTTCATATTTCATAATTTGGTTTTTCTGAACTTTTAATCCTAGATCTTAACTAGCATGGTGATCATCACTTTGCCTTCTCTAAAATTATAAAATCTGCATGCCGTGGATTAATTTTAGAGTTGAAGAAGATTTATCTAGAATCCATTATTCTTTTGTTGAGGAAATAAGAAAAGAATATGTATTGTTTTAAAAAGAACCTTTAGTAAGTAGCTAATTTATTAGGGTCCTTCAGATGAGTTTGGAAAATCAAGAAAGGTGTTTGTGTCTATTTTCTCATGGATTTAAACACACTACCTCTTGTCAGTTACAATATACTGTGTATTATTTCTTCTTTATAAATGGATGGACATCTTTCAATGACTTATGTTTTGGAAGCAATATGACTACAAATAAAATATGACAAAAAATGTTATGAAAAGAGACTTGGTCCAGAAAAAAGAGCCTGAAACTGAGGAAAAGCCTGAAAGCCTGAGTGCTCGCTGTACAATCAGGTCCGTCCATCTCTCCAAGCCTCCCACTCCTTATCTGTGAAATAAGAGGCTTGAACTAGGTGATATCTTTTTTAGGTTTTGAAGCTAACGCTTTTATTCTAACCCACTTACCTATATTTTAGTCTGCTTAAAAAAATCACCACCACAACAGGGGCATAATGTGTTTACTTAAAATTTTTGAAAAAAATGTTTTTTTTTTTCATTTTTATATTCCCCATTATTCAGCTGTTTGATATGTATAAGTCTTCTAAGAGTCAGAGCTTGAATCTAGGTTTTATATATAGGACATTTGACGTAGTGTAATAAAATTAAACCAAAGCAAGCCTAAGAGAAATTTAAGCAATGACCAAGGCAAGTGAAGTATTCATTAAATCAAGAAATAGAGCAAGTCATGTTTTGAGTCCTTAAGGCAAAAATTGCTAACTGTGCACCAAAATCTATGCCCTCTTCCACTTCCTGGAATAAAGGGTAATTCTCATTTCCTTGGTAGCTAGTTGTGGTCATGTGACTAAACTGTAGCCTGTAGAGTAGTAGCGTTCCTCACTGTCAAGGTCAGCCCGTAGACACCTTCATTAGTCCTCCGTGTCCTTTTTCCCTAAAATGAATCTTTCAGAGTGACCCTGAACGGAATGCTGAATATGTGAGAAACCTACCTTGGCATCTGAATGACTGCATCCCCAAGTAACAGTTCTCATACCCAATTCTGTTTTGTGTGCAGGAAGTACACTTTTATTGTTTTTTCTTTTTAACCCCAATATATCTTTGGGTCTGTTTTATTTAAAACAATTAACCTTCTCTAATGCATTCTTTAAATAGAATAAGAAACAGATTACTCTCAAATTGCCCTCATTTTGTGTTGTTACAAACATATGTAAGTAATTATCTACTATATAATTAAATAAACTTGCATTTAGCCTGCTAGATCAAAATATGTACCTATACTCAATTGGGTAAGAGGATAATCAACTTCATTACAAAATTAAGACTTGTAAGAGATAATGTTGGTGAATAAGTTACCTAGTTTAGATATGTGCTTGTGTAATTGGCTGGTAATGATATGTGTGATTAGTACTACTGATAATGCAATCAATATAGGAGAAGTGTGTGGAATCCTAGTGAATGGAACACTACATTAGCTCAAAGTAATCAGCCCAGTAGGAAGCACACTTAGGGTCCTGATGCTGAAATGCAGTTTCCTTAAATTTGCATCATCACAGGGAAATGTTACTAGAAAATGTGATGGGGGGGGACAAATTTTTAAAGAATAGTGCATGTATAACTATATGGGTTTTTCCTCTTTCAGGAAGACGCTGTAGATGATATTTATCTTCTCTACTCTTGAGGTGAGGCTTGGCATAAGAAATTAGTTAGGAATCAAAGCAATGGGATAAACATGTGAAAAGATGCTCAACATCAGTAATAATTATAGAAATGCAAATCAAAACTAAAATGAGGTATCACCTCACACCAGTCAGAACGGCCATCATCAAAAAAAAATCTACAAACAAGTAAATACCAGAGAGGATGTGGAGGAAAAAGAACCCTCTTGCATTGTTGGTAGGAATGTAAACTGATATAGCCACTATGGAGAACAGTATGGAGATTTCTTAAAAAACTAGGAATAAATCTACCATATGACCCAATAATCCCACTACTGGGCATATACGCTGAGGAAACCATAACTGAAAAAGATACATATACCCCAATGTTCACTGCAGTACTTTTTACAATAGCTCGGACATGGAAGCAACCTAGATGTCCATCAGCAGATGAATGGATAAGGAAGTTATGGCACATATACACAATGGAGTACTACTCAGCTATAAAAAGGAACACATTTGAGTCTATTCTAATGAGGTGGATGAAACTGGAACCTATTATACACCGTGAAGCAAGTCAGAAAGAGAAATACAAAAAACCTGTATATTGATGCACATATATATGGAATTTAGAAAGATGGTACTGATGAACTTATTTGCAGGGCAACAGTGGAGAAGTAGATATAGAGAACAGACTTGCGGACACAGTAGTGGAAGGAGAGAGAGCCAAATTGAGAGAGTAGCATTGAAACATACACATTACCATGTGCCAAACAGCCAGTGGGAAGTTACTGTGTAACACAGGGAGCCTGACCTGGTGCTCTGTGACAACCTAGAGGACTGGGGCAGAGTGGGAGGTGGGAAGGAAGAGTGGGGCGGGGAGGGCAGGGCGTGTGTAACTTATGGCTGATCCATGTTGATGTATGGCTGAAACCACCACAACATTGTAAAGTAATCATCTAAATAGTTTTTAAAAAACACCATTGGGAAGATAGGAAAATGAGGGAAGTTTAAGCAATGGATAAGAGATTGCCTGCATACACCTATACAGTTCCTCCCCCCATCCCTGTGTCTCTCCCAACACGTACATACCTTCTGCTCTTTCTTCTCTAATTACTGGAGCTTGCAATGGGATATATCTTTAGGCATGCAAGAGGATATTTTATAAAGGAAGGACATTAAAATCAGACTATATTAACTGATGTAAAAACGCACTGACCTTAGCTGGCTTTGTTTTCACCCAAGATCTAAAACTACTTTTGAATTCCTGTGAATGTTAACTCTTAAATCTTCTGTCTTTAAAAGCCATTGGTTTCTGGGTGCTTGAAACTTAACGAAAAGTAAAAAGCACAATCTTCAGACTTTTCAGAGCATCATATTCCAGTCTTCATTAATTGAATGTTTATTTAAAAACAATAAATAGCCTACTACATATCTCACCATACATGCAGAAGAGACTGTAACTGTCCCTTAGGGCATAGGTGTTTGAAGCAATTACTGCAATGCTTAATTAAGAAGCTTACTATTCTATCTACTGTTCTTTGCTATGCATTATTGTAAGACTTTTATGTGCTCTTTGTGGAAAGATACTGTGTGAAAATCCCACTTGTCTACAGAGCACCACAGAATAAAGAGGGAACTACACAGAGGAGGTATCTGTGTCAGCCACGGGTCCTTGTGATAAGTTCCTAGAGAAAACAAAGATATGGTTCAGGCACTGGCAAACCATTGTCTGCAGAGACAAGAAGGAATTACAATTGGTCCTTCACACCTACAGGTTCTGCATCAGTGGATTCAACCAACTGTGGATCAAAATGTTTGAGAAAAAAAATTACAAAGTTCTAAAAAGCAAAACTTGAATTCACTGCATGCTGGCAAATATAAACGAAGCAATTATACCATATTCAATATTATAAGTAATCTGGGGACTATTTAAATTATATACAAGTACTATGTATGGCATCTTGGGCTTTCCAGTTGGCACAGTGGTAAAGAAGCTGCCTGCCAATGAAGGAGACACAAGTTTGATCCCTGAGTCAGGAAGATCTCCTGGAAGAGAAAATGGAAACCCACTCCAACATTCTTGCCTGGGAAATCCCATGAACAGAGGAGCCTGGCAGGCTATAGTCCATGGAGTTGCAAAGAGTCAGACATGACTGAGTTACTGAGGATACACATATACACTATGCCATTTTATACAAGGGATCTGAGGATTTTGGTATCTGTGGGGGTTCTGAAGGCAGAGTATACCAAAAGATGGCTTACTTGCTTGTAGCCCCACAAAATTAGGAATGTGAAAAGTTGTACATAAAAAAGAGTTATGGCCCCTTCTCCTCCTGCTCCTTTTCTTCCAGAAAGCTCACTTCCAAAACTGACTCAGGCACTTAGTTTATGATTTCACATACACTATGATGACACCCCTATTCATAATAAGTATCATGATTTTAATCAGAATTTTTTGCTAATACTACCTTCTTACTCACTGAACTTAGATCTCTAAAGAACCCTGCTTTTTATCCATCTTTTTACACACATAGCGTAATACAGACTCTAGTTCAAAATAAACATACTCAATAAACATACTCAGACTAAATTAAATCATGGCAATAATATCCGTTCTTAAAAACAAGAACACTTTGTAAGTATATTAAAACAAACACTGTTACCATTTCTTAATTAAATATTTTCTAAGATTAAATGATACCAGAGAAAATTCTGTCTGAGTGATCTTTGTAGTATTTTTGCTCATCTTGTTTACTAATGACATGCATAATAGAAGAGATGAAGGCTATTGCTATCTAACCAATAGCAGTAAAGTAGCCTTATAGCCAGTGAGAAAGCAGAGGTAATATACAATACCTCTGCTCTTTTCTTTCTGATTAGCAAATGACTTCTACTCTCCTAGAAGTGTTATTACATAGCAGGTACTTAAATTGAGAGAGGGCTTAGGAGCCTTTCTTCTGTTCAGTAAATTGACAAGGGTCGAACTACATGATCTCCAAGGCCCCTTCTTCAGTAAATACTTAATAATTAAAAATAAAACATCCAGAAATAATTCTTGCAACGTGTATAGTTCCACCACCACCACCATCACAACCACAACCATCCTTTTTTTTCCACACACTTGTTTCTTCATTTCCAAACATAATTTCTCAAGGAATCAGTCATTATGTAAATATAGTGGGTCCTCTAGGCACTCAATAATGTTCAAAAGCAAAGTCAATGTTTGGTCATTAGTTGGAAAAGCCAACAGATGTTAGCTATTTTCCCCAAAGTGAAAAAAGTCCTTAGCTTTATGGTCAAAGTCAACTAATTTAGTTCATTTTACATTTTAGAAAACTATCAGCTAAGCTATCCTATATTGAGGGAGCTCCCAGGTGGCTCTGTGGTAAGGAATCTGCCCCCCACCCCAATTCAATCCCTGGATAGGGAAGACGCCCTGGAGGAGGAAATGGCCACCCGCTCCAGTATTCTCGCCTGGAGAATTCCATGGACAGAGGAGCCTGGTAGGCTATGGTCCATGGGGTTGCAAAAGAGTCAGATATGACTGAGCGACTGAGCGCACACACACATCCTAGACTGAGGAATTATCGTGTGCCCTTGGTGACTCAGATGGCAAAGAATCTGCCTCCAATGTGAGAGACCTGGGCTCGATCCCTGGGTTGGGAAGGTTCCCTGGAGAAGGTAATGGCTACTCACTTCTGTATTCTGGCCTAGAGAATTCCATGGACTATATATCCATGGGATTGCAAATAGTCGAACACGACTGAGCAATTTTCACTTCACCTATATGTTATGGAATGGCAGTCTGTTTCAGTGTATTGTCCTTAAAAGCTTCAAGATCAGTACTGTTATGCCCATTTTTTAGATTGTTATTATTCAGTCACTGAGTGATTAAACAACGACATATATGTATATACACACATATATATTCTCTAGTATACATACACATATATGTATACTATATGTTTACATACACATATATATGCATATATACATTGTCTAGTATACTGCTGCTGCTGCTGCTGCTGCTAAGTCACTTCAGTCATGTCCTACTCTGTGTGACCCCATGCGACCCCATAGATGGCAGCCCAGGAGGCTCCCCCGTCCCTGGGATACTCCAGGCAAGAACACTGGAGTGGGGCGCCATTTCTTTCTCCAATGCATGGAAGTGAAAAGTGAAAGGGAAGCTGCTCGGTCGTGCCGACTCTTAGCGACCCCATGGACTGCAGCCCACCAGGCTCCTCCGTCCATGGGATTTTCCAGGCAAGAGTACTGGGGTGGGGTGCCATTGCCTTCTCCCTGTCTAGTATACATGCTTATGCATATTGTCAAGTAGTTAAGTCACATGCAAATCTTTTGCAACTTCAAGGTCTGTAGCCCACCAGGCTCCTGTGTCCATGGGATTTCCAGGCAAGAATACTGGAGTGGGTTGCCATTTCCTTCTCCCCGGTATCTTTCTGACTCAGGGATTGACCCCTCCTCTCCTGCATTAGCAGGCAGATTCTTTACCACTCTGCCACCAGGGAAGTGCTATATGTATATACATATTGGCTGCACTTTGTTGCATGTGGGATTTACATTCCCTGACTAGGGATGCAACCCTGTGCCCCCTACAGTGAAAGTGCGGAGTCTTAACCACTAGACCACCAGGGAAGTCCTTTTTTTGTTTTAATATAGCTAAAACCTGTAGAAGAGAAGCACCTTGACAAGCTCATTTGACTAATAAGTAACAATTGGAATTCAAAGTCAGGACTGACAAGAAGCTCCCATGGTTCCCCTGCATGAGGTTCCCTCCCCAAATACCACTTTGAAATAGGGTTAAAGGCTTTCTTTCTCTCTTCCTTTAACATCTGTTTGCATGGCATAATCACAGCACTTATATTCCAGATGCTGTGCTGTGCTCAGTCATGTCCGACTCTTTGAGACATGGTGGACTGTAGCCTGCCAGGCTCCTCTGTCTACGGGATTTCCTAGGCAAGAATACTGGAGTGGGTTACCATGCCCTCCTGTCACATCCCAGACCAAAGCACAAATAAATGCCTAATAAAATCTCAGTGCTTTGAAGGGGAAGTAAGCAATGTTAGGGAAAGGAGATTTATGGGGAAATAATTTAAATAGGGTGTTTAGGGAAAGGTCTCCCTGAGGACATCTGCATGAAGTGAGAGAATGGTTTGCATAAATCTGGGAGGAGGGGATTTCTGACCAAGGAAACAGCAAGTTCAAAGGTCCTGAGACAGGAACAAATTTGGGATCTTGAAGATAACAAAAAGGACTTTGTGGATGAAACAGAATAAGCCTGAAACAAAGAGGAAGGCCTGAGGTTGCAGAGGTTGGTGGCCCTAAATCATGACAGTTCTAATAAATTCTAAGGGCTCCAGATCATTTTTCTATGGGTCATGAGAAGACACCACAAGTTTTTGAGCTAGGAAATAGCATGATCTGAATTATGCTCTAGAAGGGTGACTGACTGGAATGGAGAGCAACCTCAAATATGCCATGTGGTCTTCCAAGAGAGAAGGAAGTGAAATACGATTGTCCAGTTGATCTCTCTGTCTTACTATATGAACTGTATTCATGAGAGGTACATAATCTAGTGAGTAAAACTGATGACATAAAACACATAATGTTTTATGTTGTTTTTAAGATAGGTTATGGCTGAGATTTGTTTTAGAAACAGTTTCTTATGCAGGTATCAGAAAAAAAAAATTCTAGAAGCTTATTCATGCATTTTTTATTGCTGCTCAATTTGCTAAAAAACAGCATCAGATGATAAGGGAAGATCACTGAGAAATCACTTAAACAAGGACACATTTTAAAAACACATATACTGTATATAAGAGAAGTTATATATTCCACTTTGAGTTAATTAGAAGATTTATTCCGGAATTTAAATACAGAAAATAGCCTGAAAGAGCACCAGAAAAAATTACCCACATAGATTATAATTTCCATGGAAAATATCAATATAATTCTTAAAGTTGATATGAAATCCTTCTTTCTAGGCAGTGAAATTTTCCAGTGCTCCACAGAGCGACATGGGACTGTAAAGAATAAAAAATTACAGCATGATTTTGTAGACTTTGAGTTTACTGACATCAGGATATCAAATCATTTCAGTGGAGCTTCTAACATGGCTGCTTTTTAGAAAAATGTGTGAATAATAGGAAACTAAGAAAGATAAAAATATCACTGGGTATAAAAATAACTGGGTATATCCCCTCTTGTCTAAAATTTATGTCGACATTTTACTTTTTATATAGGTTTTATTATACTATATGTAAGTTTATATATTTAACTTCAGTTTATTTTCCATGCTCTTGAGAATGCCTCATAATTACTGAGATTACTTCAAGAATATTCTATTGGGAAGATAAGTGAAGCTCACCATTGTTGTGCATTTTGGATATAAACATATTTCACACCTCAAGTAACAGAACTATGGACATCTTCGGGCACAATGCTTTTACATGGCCTAGATGATTTTCCTTGGGTGGAACACCCAAATTAGAATTCTCATGCTACAAGTTATAAAATACTATGGTTCTTGGTTAATCTGAGTTCATGGTTTCAGGCTTCATCCATCAGCAACTGATCTCAGACAGGGAAAAAGACAGTGAGTCACTGTGGCAGCCAATACTGAGTCAGCACCCTCCCGATGTGCTGGTCCCTATGCCAAGTGCTACACATACATAATGTTATCCTCATGATGATCTTCTGAGGTGAGCTTCAGAGGTGATCTTCTGAGATCAAAACAGAGGCTCAAAAAGGTTACCTAAGCTCTCCACGATCTTATTTCTAATAAGGGTAGTGCTGTTATTTGAACCCAATCTTCTGCTCCAAGCCTGATATTCTTAACCACTATTCTGAAAGACTTAGAATGTAACTTTTTATTCCTTTTTCCACCTTCTAGCTAAAAAAGTGAGCATCAGAATATGGGGAAAACCAAGTGGGAATCATCTCTGGGGCCTTGAGAACAACACAACATGAGAACAGATGTGGAGAGACTGGTTTGGTACCTGACTATGACTTTGAAATGGGGGCTTAGTGGACTCACTACAGATATATATCTTTTAGACTCTGGTCATTTGGGCCTCTTCTGCCAAAATCACTTTCTTCATCACTGCCCCTCATTCCCTGGGTCCCTTCATTATCATGTCTAGTCTCTACAAGTCAAGGAACACCCACAGTTCAGACTTTGGCCTGAAAAGATTAACTCTAGTTAGCAGCAACATACCTATCATGAAGATCATGCATTGCAATAACACTTTGTGTTCAGAAATATTATTGACAGAAGTAAAAACAACAGAGTACTAGAGTATGGTCTAAAAAAGAAAGAGATAATCGCATAAAATTATGAGCTCTAATTTAAACAAGAGGGAATGTTTAAAATAACAGAAGATATTTTCCATATCAAGGTCTTATGGGAAAAGGACAATTAAGGCTGTGGAAAGTGATTTGGGGTTCTAAATTCAGACTGAGAAGAAAGAAGGACTAGAATACAAGCATACAAAGCATGGGAGAAACTGCTTCCTGGGCAGGATTGCAGGGCACTGCTTGGATAGTCCACCTCATTTCAAAATCTCAACAAGAAAGCTCAAAATCAAGGCAGCCCCACCCCCAGGGTACGCACAGAGGTACTGCTACACATATGTGGCCCCCTATAACTGCTTATATAATTTTCTAAATATACTGCTGAGGTCTAACTTTTAGACTGATACAAAATTAAGCAAGAAGATATAATCTAAAAAGTGGATGTATTGGGGGATTAAGGCTGTGGAAAGTGATTTGGGGTTCTAAATTCAGACTGAGAAGAAAGAAGGACTAGAATACAAGCATACAAAGCATGGGAGAAACTGCTTCCTGGGCAGGATTGCAGGGCACTGCTTGGATAGTCCACCTCATTTCAAAATCTCAACAAGAAAGCTCAAAATCAAGGCAGCCCCACCCCCAGGGTACGCACAGAGGTACTGCTACACATATGTGGCCCCCTATAACTGCTTATATAATTTTCTAAATATACTGCTGAGGTCTAACTTTTAGACTGATACAAAATTAAGCAAGAAGATATAATCTAAAAAGTGGATGTATTGGGGGGAAAAAAAAACAAAACACTTTTGAGAGTGTAATCGAGCCATGCAAAAGAGTGATGACTCAGTAGGGAGGCTTTTTAGAAGAGGAAGCAAAAAGCAAAATCTCTGTGAAATCTAAAGGGACTGTAATAAGAGTGAAGCAATAGCATCCCATTTAATCCATGCTCTGCAGCCACCATGGAGAAGTTCCTGGCCAAAGTGAGACATTTTGAGTATCAATAAGAATAAAAAACTACAATGGATTTAAACTCATCAAATATACTTAAATCCAGAGGTCCAAATGGTACTTAACTAAAGCAAAACAAAACAAAATAATTGGTCACTATGGAGAGAACTGGCTCATTATACCAGAGAACTGGCTCATTATTTTTGATGCTGAAAAATTCAGGGAAACAATCAGGCATTTCCCCTGTCTTTTCTTAAGAACTGTATCACTGGGTCACCAAATAATAAAGGAGAGTGGTGAGCAAGTCTTTCTTTGAAAAGCTATTTCTTTTATAACCAGAAAAGGAAAGAATGAATCGCCATTTGCAAGCTCTAGTGACTTTATTAGAGCTGCTGCTGCTGCTGCTGCTGCTAAGTCACTTCAGTCGTGTCCGACTCTGTGTGACCCCATAGACGGCAGCCCACCAGGCTCCCCCATCTCTGGGATTCTCCAGGCAAGGATACTGGAGTGGGTTGCCATTTCCTTCTCCAATGCATGAAAGAGAAAAGTGAAAGTGAAGTCGCTCAGTCTGTCTGACTGTTAGCGACCCCATGGACTGCAGCCCACCAGGCTACTCCGTCCATTGGATTTTCCAGGCAAGAGTACTGGGTTGGGGTGCCATTGCCTTCCCCGTATTAGAGCTGCAAATGTCATAAAAAGAGAGACTGCTCCTTATTTTATGTGTTCAAATAGAGTAAACTCTGAAGTTAACTTGCTAAAAGGCCTTAAATTAAGCCTCTAGATTTGATTACCAATTTATAAGTGATAGAGAACACAGGCGACCATATAAAAATGCAGGGTAGGGATGCAATCCCTACCAAAATCCACACTGTGGGAAATCATATAGGACAAACAACCTCATGCTTTATCAAACATTTCTTTAAGGTGAAGAAGAAAATCAATAGTTTAAAAGAGATTAAAAAATATCAACCAACCATAGTACAGTAATATTATTTGGATCTTAATTCATACAAACTTAAAAAATATATGGCATTTATGACACAACTGGAAATTTGAACACTTCCTGAATATTTGAACATTTTTTTTTGTTTGTTTTACTGAACAGCTTGAAGAAGCTCAATTCCCCTAGCAGCGATTGAAACCAGCTTATGGCAGTGAAAGCTCTGGATCCAAACACCTAGGAATTCCCCCTGAATATCTGATATTATAGAGGAAATACTAATTTTAGGTCATTATGTTTAATAATATCATTTTTTAAGATATACATAGTGAAAATTACTTTGAGAAAATGGTTTGATGTCTAGACTTCAAAATAGTACGAAAGTTTGTTTGGGAACACAGATGAAGTAAGACTGATGAGTTAATAATTGCTGATACAGAGCAATGTATATAGGGGCTTTGATACAGAGCTCTAGTGGTTTTTACATACATTTTAAATTCTTCGTAATAAACAGTTAAAAGAATAATTGAAGTAAGAACTAAGTTTTATTTATCTGTGTAGCCCCAGTGTACATCATAAAACCTTCACATTGCAAATTGCTTAAAAATATTTGCTGCATAGTGACCTTCAAGGAAGGCAACATATTCATTCTCAGTTTTGTTCTTAACGAATGGGAGCAACAGTATTTTTTAGCTCCCAGGGTCATTGTGAGGGTTAAAATAGGAGAAACAGAAGAGTAGTTTGTTCACCATAAAGTGCCACACACACGTGGAAAGCCTTCAGGCTGAAGAACTAGAACCAGATTCGACAATCACTTACTCTGCTTTTGTATTCTGACCTTGATTTGTTTCTTACAACGAGCCACTAAACTCACGGCTAGATCCCAGCACATTCATTTTCCCTTTAGGGACAAAATACCAAATGGTAGTGTAATTGCCAAGGGAAAATTATTACTCTGTTCTGAATTATTTCCATCATAAATCCAAAACCAGTCAGACAGGCTCTATCACAAAAACAACAGGGGTGCTGTACAGTGATGAGAACCCCACATATAAACACCCATAAATCCTAGAGGATCACAGCCCTCCAAAGGCATTCTGAAACATGTATTTAAATCAAAAGGGGGAAGCCAGGCTGGCAGCGTGTTGGTCAACACCATTGAAACAATGAAAATGAGGCGATTCACTCAGCTGTCAGCTAGAGAAATGTCCCATCACCTGTCTTATATAGACTGTACAACATGTGACAAGCATTTTGTTTTTCTTTACACATTTTCTGTTGCATCAAAGAAGCCCAGTTTTTTCATTTGGCAATGATAACAGTCATCCACAGTTCTCTTAAATTCAATCATAACTGCTCCTAGCATGTCAAGGAAACAATTTCAAGCAACAATAGTCAATGAGAGAAAAGGGAGTGAGAAGGACACAACCTCTGTTCCTGTCATGCATTTTTTCCTTCTCTAATCTTAGTAAGAGATACTCACTTTTATTTATGGAGAAATGAAATATTTAATCCAGTTCTTTATGATTTAAAGTGATATTTTCCTGCCTCTCATAACATTATCCCCTATCCCAAATTAGGGTAAGAGCCACTCAATGCTATTGCAGATGAAATGTGGAAGGCAAAAATAACTTTTATTATCAATGAGATAGAAAAGGGATTTCTACTCTATAATTCATTATATAGAAAAAAGGATTAATATCTTGGAAAAAACATAGTTACGGCCCCTTAAAATCACAACTTAGGGAAGCAGGAACGTTAGCGAGATTTTTGATAATTGTTCTCAATCATAAGAATGCTAAATGATAATTTGAAGAAAGGATAAAGCTAAATAAACTTGCTGAGCCACAAGGAGTACAGGAGTCAATGAGTATAAAGAGAATTAACAGTATAAAGAAACAAGGCGATCAATTTATTTGAGAATTTGTACCAAAAGGAATTTTAGATTTAGGGAAGTTTCAATTCTCAGAATTAAAGCATATTGAAATAATCTGAAAACAGCCAACAGCTATATGGACTATATCACATGGACCATAACGTTGTCTAACTCAGTGAAACAATGAGCCATGATGTGTGGGGTCACCGAAGATGGATGGGTCATGGTAGAGAGTTCTGACAAAATGTGATCCACTGGAGAAGGGAATGGCAAACCTTGAGAAACTCATGAACAGTATGAAAAGGCAAAACAATAGGACACTGAAAGATGAACTCCCCAGATCGGTAGGTGCCCAATATGCTACTAGAGATCAGTGGGAGATAACTCCAGAAAGAATAAAGAGAGCCGAAGCAAAAACACCACCCAGTTGTGGTTGTAACTGGTGATGGAAGCAAGGTACGATGCTATGTGCATAGGAACCTGGAATGTTAGGTCCATGAATCAAGGCAAATTGGAGCAGTCAAACAGGAGATGGCAAGAGTGAATGTCATTTTAGGAATTAGCAAATGAAAATGGACTGGAATGGATGAATTTAACTCAGATGACCATTATATCTACTACTGTGGGTAAGAATCCCTTAGAAGATATGGAGTAGCCATCATAGTAAATAAAACAGTCTGAAATGCAGTACTTGGATGCAATCTCAAAAATGACAGAATGATCTCTGTTCATTTCCAAGGCAAACCATTCAATATCATGGTAATCCAAGCCTATGTCCTGACCAGTAATGCTGCAGAAGCTGAAGTTGAATAGTTCTACAAAGATCTACAAGACCTTTTAGACCTAACACCCCCCAAAGATGTCCTTTTCATTATAGGGGACTGATATCTGGAGTAATAGGAAAATTTGGCCTTGGAGTACAGAATAAAGCAGGGCAAAGGCTAATAAGAGTTTTGCCAAGAGAATGCACTGGTCATAGCAAACACCCTCTTCCAAAAACACAAGAGAAGACTCTACACATGGACATCACCAGATGGTCAACACCGAAATCAGATTGATTATATTCTTTGCAGCCAAACAAGTAAGAATGGGTACTGAAGATTGGGTTCTTAAAGGTATAAAATTGATAACAAATACCAAAAGTCAAAGATTAAAAATCTAGAGGTTGCATTTTCAAAAATACAATATTAAAGAAAAAAGTTGCAATTATAATATATATATGAAGTTTGCTTTAAAATAGGGTCTCTCTTTTTTTGCAAAGTAATAGTAGGTTACAAAAATGAAAATTAAAGGAATAATACAGAACTTAAAAATAAAAAAGATTAAAGAATGATAGCAAAAATAGTAAAAACATATCTAGGACTTTCTCTGGTGTTGTTATGGGCAGTATGGGGTCAGTTCATTTTCGGATAGTTCCTTGATCCGGCTTATATTTCTCAAGATCTATAGGCCCTTTCCTAGGTAGTCAGTACTAACTACAGGGTTTTAATCAATTGCACCTGTCACTTCCAAGGAGGTTCCCTGTGTTTTAGCTTCTTCTCTTTGCTGGTCTCTTCAGTGTCTAATTTCCGCCCTGACACAAAGGGGCGGTGGTGGACACTTTTTTAGGCTCACTTGTTCAGTCGTACTGTGGGAAGGGAGGGACACTGCAAACAAATAACACTGGCGTGTGCTCACAGTGTCTTGGCCACACTGGGTTTGTCCCCGCTCATGGCGTGTATGCCTTCCCTGTCTACACTACTTAGGCTCTAGGCTGCTCTGCCAGGAACTGTCTGAGGCCAGCCCTGGGTTGTATGCACTTCCCAGGTCTAAGCCGCTCAGGTTCAGGTACTCGGGCAGCTTTAAGAGGTGCAGACTCGGTTGAGCCTGCGTTTTGTGCCCTTCCCAGATCCGAGCAGCTCAGGTGACCAGGTGTTTGGCAAGTGTGGTGGCTGTGACTTATCACCTCCCTCATCCCTGCCACTCGGTTTTCTGGGTGTACAACCAGCGCACTTTCTCAGGTGGATGTTAACCGTCCAGAATTCCAAGAAGTCTTGGTTAGCAATGAAGCCTGTTTGCAGTTTGGTAGATAATGCCTCTCTGGGGCCACGATTGCCCACTTCTGGCTCTGGCTGCACTCGCCTGCCCATCCTTTGTTCTGTTAGTGGGCTGGTGGTGTCTTAGGTTAGGGCTTTTTGCGTGGTAGCTATCCCACAGTCTGGTTTGCTATCTCAAGCTAGTTCCCTCGGATTGCCCTTGGGGCATTCAGGCCCGGTCCTTCCTCTAAGCAATGCAGCCCGAGCCTCCCTGCCCAGCCCCGGCTTGCTAGTGGCAGATGCAGGTGTCTGTGCTGCTCCTCTGCTGGGGGAGTTACCGCTGGACACGTAATCTGTGGGTTTTATTTATTGATTTATTTTTCCTCCTGGTTCTGTTGCCTTCTATCGTTCCAAGACTTGCCACAGACTCGGTAGTGAGAGTGTTTCTTGGTGTTTGGAAACTTCTCTCTTTTTTAAGACTCCCTTCCTGGGACAGAGCTCTATCTTTTATATTTTTTCCTACCTCCTTTCTAAGACAATGGGCTGCTTTTCTGGGTGCCTGATGTCCTCTGCTGGCATTCAGTTGTTCTGTGGAATTTACTCAGTGTTCAAATGTTCTTTTGATGAATTTGTGGGGGAGAAAGTGGTCTCCCTATCCTATTCCTCTGCCATATTAGGACTGCCCCTCCCTGAGTGCAGCACTTTAAAAGCATCATCTTTTAGGATTTTTAACAGCTCAGCTGGAATCGCATCACCACTAGTTTTTTTCACAGTAAAGCTTCCTGTGGCCCACTTGACCTCATACTCCAGGATGTCTGGCTCTAGGTGAGTGACCAAACCATTGTGGTTATCTGGTCATTAAGATTTTTTCTGTATAGTTTTTCTGTGTATTCTTGCCACCTCTTCTTAATCTCTTCTGCTTCTGTTAGGTCCTCACCATTTCTATCCTTTATTGTGCCCATCTTTGCATGAAATGTTCCCTTAGTATCTCCAATTAAAGACATCTCTAGTCTTTTTCATTCTATTGTTTTCCTCTATTTATTTGCATTGTTCACTTAAGAAGGCTTTCTTATCTGTTCTTGCTATTCTATGGATCTCTGCATTCAGTTGGGTATATCTTTCCTTTTCTCCTTTGCTTTTCACTTCTTTTCTCAGTACTTGTAAGGCCTCCTCAGACAACCACTTTGCCTTCTTCCATTTCTTTTTCTTTGGGATGGCTTTGGTCACCACCTCCTATATGATGTTAGGAACCTCTGTCCATAGTTCTTCAGACATTCCGTCTACCAGATCTAATTCCTGGAATCTATTTGTCACATATGTGAAGCATGAGGTGGGGCAACCAAAGGGAATAAAACACATTGAACTGAATAATTCAAAATGTTGATCACACTAAAACCACAGAGCCAGAGACTAAACATAAAGTCAGCTTCTATAAATGCTTTAGAACAAGCACTGACCCAAGAAAAAGAAGACCTGGGTTCTATCAGGTTGAGTCATATAAGAGTGTTATTTTTATAGGTCAAAATTCAGTAGTGCCAGTTTCATATTGCTCAACCCACAGTTCCTGCTACACCACTCTGTGGTGATCTTTGGGATTTGGTTAGGGCTTCCACATCTGTCCAGCTGATGATGCCTGCCTTGCCTAGTTTGTAGGGTTTCTGCAAGGACCTATACAAATTATACAACATTTTATTGAGTGTCTGCTTATGAGTAGTTGCTTGGAAAACAAAAAAATGACTAAGGTATAATGTTCATTCCCAAGGAGCTAACAGCCAATGGAGGAAACAAAGAGAAACAACATTGGATATGATAAGCAAGTAAGGAAGGAAGCAATAAATTCTAATGGATTGGTAGACAAAATCATTTCAATTGAGCTCTAAAGGTTAAATAGAAGTTTCCCATCTAAAGGGGAAGAGACAAATTTAGCAAGAGGAACAACTTGAACAAAGCATGCAGGTGTGAAAGTGCATGGTAACTTGAGGAACAGTAACTTATCCAGCGGGTCTAAAATGTACAGGGTAATGAGGAAAGGGGTGTGTGAGGCCAGAAAGTTTGAAGGGGTGGGTCACACCAGGGTACAAAAATGATTGGATAAGATGCATCTAGAGGAACTGTAAGAAAGCATAGAGTGTTTTACAAATGCTGTTATTTACCTTGAATACATAAAAGAAAGTTTCCCTGAAAATTCATACCATCCCTCTCTGAAACTCACATCATCCCTTCCCTGAAAACTCACAAAAGGTTTGGCTTGAGTCATAGATTGATTTGACAGATTTCTTAACAGAGTGTTTCCTCTCCCTAGGAGGCATGTAGAAATTTTCAGAGTGGTGGGGAGTGGAGAACAGGAAGTGATTCAGTTTGAGTGCTATCTCATTGTTGCCCCCTTCTTCCATATCAGTTAGTCTGATCTCCCCCAAGAAAGAATTAAAGCCACCACAACCAGTGGAGGAGAGAGTCAGTGTAAGCACACTTTCCTCTTATCTTTTCCCTTCTGCTTCCCTGTAAAATCTCTCAGAATTAAGGCATTCAGTGCTGCCAAGCTTAGTCATCTTTTCCATTTCCCCTCTCTCCTACCAGCCAGAATCAGTTTTGGGATGCTGACCTCTTTCAATAATTTTCTTGTACCCAACAATGGATTAGTATAATTCCACCATACCCTCAGAGTTCCTCTGCACAAACAACAACATGCAAGCCTGACAACACAGTGAATGGAACTGAAGGCCCAGGAATTCAATTTCACCTTATTCTACCATGGCTCCCATGGAATAAAAGAAAGAACCAGATGGACTTGATTTCAAATTCTGCCTTTGCTATTGACTATGTGGCCTTTTGCAAGACAGTTAATCACTCTGAGTCTCTATTTCCTCACTTCTAAAACAGAGGAAATAATATCAAATACTGGTGATATGGTGACTATTATAAACAATGTATGTAAAATATCTGATCCACAGAAGATGCCCAAGATACTGTAACTGTTATCACCATTAGTGTCATCACCACCACCATCATTATTAAATCTGAACTAATGCAGACTCCTTGCTGGTCTCATTCCTCCTCTCTTACTGCCCTCCATCTGTTCCTCACATGGCAGCTGGAGCAATCTTTAAAAAACTAAGTCATATTCCACATTACCTAAAACCCTTCTTTGGCTTCCCATTGCACTTTGAATGAAATCCAACTTCTTCCCTTGGCCTCCATGGCCTAGTACTACTTGGTTTCTTCCTCCTTCCATCTCCAACCCCATTACATTATACTCTCCCAATTGCCCAGTCTGCTCCAGCCGCACTGGCGCTCTTAGTTCCCTAAAAACTGCAAGTTCTGTCAGGGCCTTTGCCCCTGCAGTTTTCCCTATCCAGAAAGCATCCTCTGTCCCCTCTTGGCCATATGTTCTTCACACCCTTTGGGCACAGCTTAAATGCCACCTTCTCTGACCACACTATCTTAGTTCCATTCTAGTCCTTAAACTTCCTCAACAATCTAATTTTTATTTATCATATTGATTTATTTGTATGGTTTATTTTCTCAAAATATATCTCCCCCCCAAAGAATAAACTCCAGGAGGACAGGAAGAAGTTTGCTTTATTCATTACTGTATCCCTAGCACCTAGCTGAGCACTAGAAAAGTGTGTGATTTATTATTGTTATTCTTAGCACTCTGTGCAGATACAAATCCATACCACTTGTGAACTCGGGACCTCAGAGAGGTTGGGATTTCTCTATAATGATTACTAGCTATATTTCTTTTCAAAGCATTTAACTACTTGTGGAAAATTCTGAAAGAGATGGGAATACCAGACCACCTAACCTGCCTCTTGAGAAATCTGTATGCAGGTCAGGAAGCAACAGTTAGAACTGGATATGGAACAACAGACTGGTTCCAAATAGGAAAAGGAGTACGTCAAGGCTGTATACTGTCACCCTGCTTATTTAACTTATATGCAGAGTACATCATGAGAAACGCTGGACTGGAAGAAACACAAGCTGGAATCAGGATTGCCGGGAGAAATATCAATAACCTCAGATATGCAGATGACACCACCTTTATGGCAGAAAGTGAAGAGGAACTAAAAAGCCTCTTGATGAAAGTGAAAGAGGAGAGTGAAAAAGTTGGCTTAAAGCTCAACATTCAGAAAACAAAGATCATGGCATCCGGTCCCATCACTTCATAGGAAATAGATGGGGAAACAGTGTCAGACTTTATTTTTTTGGGCTCCAAAATCACTGCAGATGGTGACTGCAGCCATGAAATTAAAAGGCGCTTACTCCTTGGAAGAAAAGTTATGACCAACCTAGAAACAAAGATCATGGCATCTGGTCCCATCATTTCATGTGAGATAGATGGGGAAACAGTGGAAACAGTGGCTGACTTTATTTTTCTGGGCTCCAAAATCACTGCAGATGTTGACTGCAGCCATGAAATTAAAAGATGCTTACTCCTTTGGAGAAAAGTTAAGACCAAACTAGACAGCATATTCGAAAGCATAGACATTACTTTGCCAACAGAGGTCCATCTATTCAAGGCTATGGTTTTTCCTGTGGTCATGTATGGATGTGAGAGTTGGACTATAAAGAAAGTGAAAGCGAAAGAATTGAAAGTGAAGTCGCTCAGTCATGTCCAACTCTTTGCCACCCCATGGACTGTAGCCTATCAGGCTCCTCCATCCATGGGATTTTCCAAGCAAGAGTGCTGGAGTGGATTGCCATTTCCTTCTCCACGGGACCTTGCCGACCCAGGAATTGAACCCGGGTCTCCTGCATTGCAGGCAGATGCTTTACTATCTGAGCCACCTGAGTGCCAAAGAATTGATGCTTTTGAACTGTGCTGTTGAAGAAGACTCTTTAGAGTCCCTTGGACTGCAAGGGGATCCAACCAGTCAATCCTAAAGGAAATCAGTCCTGAACATTCATTGGAAGGACTGATGTTGAAGCTAAAACTCCAATATTTTGGCCACCTCATGCAAAGAGCTGACTCATATGAAAAGACTTTGATGCTAGGAAAGACTGAAAGCGGGAGGAGAAGGGGCTGATAGACGATGAGATGGTTGGATGGCATCACTGACTCAATGGACATGAGTCTGAGTAAACTCCAGGAGTTGGTGATGGACAGGGAGGCCTGGCATGCTGCAGTTCACGGGGTTGCAAAGAGTTGGAAACAACTGAGTGACTGAACTGAACAGCTATATATTACAACAGAAAAATTTTGTCCTTTAGGACATTAATTTGCAGACAATTTATAAAACCTCCAGACACAGATGTTAGGGCTTAAAAGGACTTCCCAGATAGCACCAGTGGTTAAAAAAAAAAACAAAAAGAAACCCTGCCTGACAATGCAGGATATATAAGAGATATGGGTTTGATTCCTGGGTCAGGGAAATCCACTGGAGGAAGGCACAGCAATCCACTTCACTATTCTTGCCCGGTAAATTCCATGGACAGAGGAGCCTGGCAGGCTTCAGTCCATGGGGTTGGACAGAGTCTGACATGTGAAGCCAACTCAGCAGGCACAGAATAGCTATATAGTTCTCTCTTCTCTAAATTTTAGCTAAAAGTTTCAGTTTAGCTGAAGTTTAGCTAAAAGTCACAAAAAATCCTGAACATATGGTATTTACATAGAAATATTTAATTAATCTAGATCTCCAACTCAGAAATATACGACCTTAGCCTCTCCTTGATTTTCTTTAAAGTTGATAATGTTAAAAAAAAAAAAAAAAAACTTGGGAAAAGTAACGATAATGATGTTCTAACTCCTTAATGATAATTAGCAATTAGAGGACATTAATGGTATAGATTTACTGTGTTCTAACAATGACACTCATTAATTTTAATAGTCCTATAGTTAAGTCCTTGCTTATCCTCTGAAAATTTACCCTTCATTACCACTTGTAGGAAGTAACTTTTAAAAGTTGAAGCATAAATGAAAACACAAACAATAACAAAAACTGTTAGCTAACTCAGAGTAAACATATATATAATTTTAAAATACTATTACATATATCTTTTTTTATAAGAATAATACATTTAAAATGTTTTCTATTTTGCTAAAATGATTACATATAGTTCAACGTTATTGAAATTCAAAGTGATGTACAATTAGAAAAATTAGAAATACTTCTCCAGTAAGAGAACCACTTTTATGAGAAAATAATTCTGAAATCTTAATTTAATGAAAGTCATTATTATTTAATGTACAATTATAATACAATAATAATTTTCATAAGAATCATGTATCAATATTAAAAAATAAAAATGTAGGCAAAAATATGACCAAGTGACAAAATCTTTTAAGGAAGTTATTGAGTTTTAGAAAAATGAAAGAAAGCTGGGACACTCCATAAACTATAATACACTTTAAAAATGAGCACTTCCTATAGTGGAGCTTGGCACAACATTGTAAATTAACTATACATCAATAAAAAAGTTAATTAAAAAAATAAACTTACACTTGCTACTACTTTCTTTCAGATGGAACTTCATCCCCACTAAACTATATTAAGATAATTTTCCCTATGGATTTATTCATTGTTAAATCTTTATCCATTGAATCCCTGATAAGGAAAAACGAAAAAATCATGAGACTCATATTTTCTACTAACTTGTATGTCCCTTCTGGATTTTTAATTGTTGAATTATGTTAAAGTTTTCTTGGTTTAAAATTTGCCTTCTATTTTCTAACCTTCATTTCCGTTTCCTTTGTTTCACGTTCATGGGGATTCAAGACGTACCACCATTCTTTTGCAGTCAACAGGTGACTTGATTGCATAAAAGGCTTTGTATTCTATCCAGTGAAATATTCTTTGCTTATAGAAATCTGAGCCAGTCTGAATTTTCCACTTTCTAGGTAACCTGTAAAAATTTTAAAGCTCAAGTTTTTCACCCAAATATGTCTTAATATTTGGGTGTAAGTATTTTCCTAAAGCACAGGGTACTCTTTCAACCTGCATATTCATATCTTTACTAGAAGAGAGTTTACTCTTTCTATATATTCAATTTTTTTCATTTGATTTCTTTTTCTTCATAAACACTAAGTGCACACATAAGATGTGTATAAGAGACAGGTATAGGAGACAGGGGGCAACACTATCCCCAAGAAAAAGAAATGCAAAAAAGCAAAATGGCTGTCTGAGGAGGCCTTAAAAATAGCTGTGAAAAGAAGAGAAGCAAAAAGCAAAGGAGAAAAGGTAAGATATACCCATTTGAATACTATATATTCAATTTTTTTTATTTGATTTCTTTTTCTTCATAAACACTAAGTGCACACATACACACATATATCAATACACAAACACACTGAATGTCTGTTGCTTACATTACAATTTTCTTTGTTTTTTCCATTTATCTCTGTTACCTCAAGCTTATTCTCCACATCATTCTTGAATATGTTTATCCCTGTGTCTGTAATTTTACTGTAATATGGTTTTCTTTCTTGTAATACCAGATCAATTTCATTCCTTTTATTTCTGCTGCTTTACCTCTGTTATTCTTTTTGTGTGTTTTCTTTAAAGTCTTGCCTCAAAAAAAACACATGTCTGTTTTCATTCTTGGAAATCACATGATGAGAATATTTGAATTTTTTGCTTGATGTAGTTCTTCTGTTTTTATTCTTAACTATCTTTCCTATGGTACTTTTATATGGTTCTATGGCTTTCAGAGCCAGACATCCTGGAATGCTAAGTCAAGTGGGCCTTAGGAAGCATCACTACAAACAAAGCTAGTGGAGGTGACAGAATTCCAGCTGAGCAATTTAAAATCCTGAAAGATGATGCTGTGAAACTGCTGCACTCAATATGCCAGCAAATTTGGAAAACTCAGCAGTGGCCACAGGACTGGAAAAGGTCAGTTTTCATTCCAATCTCAACGAAAGGCAATACCAGTTCAAACTACCACACAATTGTGCTCATCTCACATGTGAGTAAAGTAATGGTCAAAATTCTCCAAGCCAGGCTTCAACAATACATGAACCGTGAACTTCCAGATGTTCAAACTGGATTGAGAAAAGGCAGAGGAACCAGTGATCAAATTGCCAACATTTGTTGGATCATCGAAAAAGCAAGAGAGTTCAGAAAAATATCTATTTTTGCTTTACTGACTACACCAAAGCCTTTGGCTGTGTGAATCACAACAAACTGTGGAAAAATCTTAAAAAGATGGGAATACCAAACCACCTGACCTGCCTCCTGGGAAATCTCTATGCAGGTCGAGAAAAAACAGAACTGGATATGGAACAACAGTCTGGTTCCAAGTCAGGAAAGGAGTATGTCAAAGCTGTATATTGTTACAGTGCTTATTTAACTTATATGCAATTTACATCATGCGAAATGCCAGGCTGGATGAATCACAAACTGGAATCAAGATTTCCAGGAGAGAAATAGCAATAACCTCAGATATGCAGATGACACCACCCTTATGGCAGAAAGCAAAGAACTAAAGAGCCTCTTGATGAAAGTTAAAAAGGAGAGTGAAAAAGTTGGCTTAAAACTCAACATTCAGAAAACTAAGATCATGGCATCCAGTCCCATCACTTCATGGCAAATAGATGGGNAAGGAGGAGAAGGGGACGACCGAGGATGAGTTGGCTGGATGGCATCACAGGCTCGATGGACGTGAGTCTGAGTGAACTCCAGGAGATAGTGATGACCAGGGAGGCCTGGCGCGCTGCGATTCATGGGGTTACAAAGAGTCGGACATGACTGAGTGACTGAACTGAACTGAAGGACATCAAAGGTTAAATTTTCTATTTTCTGTATCATCCAAATTGTCCATAATGAACATATATTTTTAATAAAAATTTATCATAAACTCTGCATTTTAACAAGACTCCTCACTCCAATTTGATTAAATTCATTTATTTTAAAAGTAAAATGCACAAAGAGGAAAGAAAGACCAGCAGCCAACTTAACACTCTTAACGGCATCAGTATTTTGGAAGAGAGAAATTGCTAATCAAAGAGCATCGCCTGATATATGAGACATTTACTGATTCAATAAACAATTTTCCATTTGATCAAATGTAGATTATATGACAAAGTAAAATGAAAACTGTTGTGCAGTGTCCCATGGGCTAATGCTGATGGAATACATAGTCCCTGGCAACTAATGGGCACTCACCATTTGTGGAATGTAGGTTTCTGGAAGCCTTCTCCAGCCAAAGAAGCAATCATACACATGGCAACTTTGGAAATGATAATATCGCATACGTTTTTGTTGTTGTTGCTCAGAAATGAATTACCAACTAATGAATTTCTATTTAAGATACTATTCCTTGGTTAAAATCTCATTTCAGGTTTTTATTTTACTTTTTTGTGATTCAGTGTTAGTCGCTCAGTTGTATCCGACTCTCAGTGACCCTCTGGACTGTAGCCAGCCAGGCTCCTCTGTCCATGGAATTCTCCAGGCAAGAATACTGGAGTGGGTGGCGACTTCCTTCTTCAGGGTTTAATGATTTAAATGTATGTCATTTCCTCTGGAATGTTCCTCTCCACTACACGTACACTCTTACCCTCTTCTTCCTCCTTCTTTCTTAAAAAAGTTCCTTCTCTTTCCTTGTATTGTCTAAAACATGGCTTTTTCCTGGTGACACCACTATTCTTAAACCTACTCTCCTTCATTGTGTGCCCATTTCCTAGCACCAATACAGGAAGTGGCACATTTCTCATTTTCCAATGCCCTTGGTAACCTCAACCCTGGCCCCAACTATTTATGTTAATGTCTTTCCATTCTGGTTATCAGGGATCCCAACATCCTTTTCTGTTTGAGTTTCCTCCTCTATCATCACCCTCAGTTGACTTCATTGCCTGTTTTAATGATTCTTTAGTCCTCTACAGGGCTTTGCTGGTGGCTCAGATGGTAAAGAACCCACCTGCAATGCACAGCTCACTGACAAAGCCTCATCTTGACCACATTATCATCAGAACATTTCCACCTCCAAGATAAGAACACAGGAATTCACCTGTTTATAATATAAAACAAGCTTCTGTATTTTTACTTCTCCCACTCCCATTTTTAAAACCTTTAGAAATTGTGCTAAAATGTAACAATAAATATAATACATCTGATCTTCATTTTAATCATTTTAAGAGTATATGAAATACATTGACATTAGTGAGCAACCATCATAATCCAGCTACAAAATTGTTTTCATCTTCCCAAAATGAAGCTTGATATCCATGAACAGTATTACCCCATTCCCTAGTTAAGTCTTTTAAGCATATTTATATTTCCCTTAATCGCTGTAAAGTTTCTCACAACCTACTTTATGAAGAAGAATCAGCCCATTTTACAAGACCCTCAAGTTCATGTTCCTAGACCTGACATTTCACATCTCCCCCATTCTCTCACTTTTCCTCCTCTCCTGCACAAAGAAATATGCCTCCTCCTTTTCAAAGCTGACCTTCCACTAGTATTCTTTCCCCCTCTCTCTTCTCTGTCTCTTCTGGGACTTTGATATAGAAAACTATTTATATAGTTTTGATATAGAAAACTATATCAGTTTTCTCTTTCTCATTCACTACTTTCTCTCTACATTGAAATACACCTAAGAGTTTAATATTCTAACAAAAAAAAAAAATAATGTGTTAAGTTTTACTATGTTCTAGCTATTATGCTAAGTGCTTAAAATGTACCTCCTTATATAACTCTCATAAAAATCCCATGAGTTCAAAATANACACCTAAGAGTTTAATATTCTAACAAAAAAAAAATAATGTGTTAAGTTTTACTATGTTCTAGCTATTATGCTAAGTGCTTAAAATGTACCTCCTTATATAACTCTCATAAAAATCCCATGAGTTCAAAATATTATAAGAAAAAGTATTATTATGAGGAAACTGAGGCTTTAGAGACATCAAGTAACTTGCCCTAGACTTTTCACCTGACTAGTTAGCAGCATCCTCCCTTCTCCATGCTGCTGCCAAGATACCATTCTCTCTGTGTTTCCTTTTCATTACTATACTTTTTAAAAAGTCTCCTTTCTTCTTCACACTGTGCAGTGTACTACAGTTTCCTACCGTGCTTAAAGGACTCTCTCCAAGGCCTCTAATTTGCTAGTTCTCTGCACTGCTCATCAAATGTTCCTTTCTGAGAGGATCTGCTTTCTTAGCCTTCATAATATGACTTGTTTTTTTCTCTTTCTCTTTCTGATCTTTGCTAACTCCTTTTAAGAGCCTCCACAGTTCCATCTAGACACAGCTTTCTCTTCCTGCTCCACACTCAGCTGAGCCAATCTCACTTTGCTCCCACATAATCAACAGTTACGCTTTCACAAATGAGCAAATCCACATGGCTAAGTCTGGCCTCAATCCACAACCCAGCTCCAGCTCCCTGCTGAAATTTCCATATAATCGTTCCTTAAGTTTGAGATACAATTTGCCCCATATTTCTCATTACTTGTTCCTGTCAATGAACTCTTCACCTGAGTTTCCTACCCAGACCACTGGCATCAATTTCACTTCCCTTTGCCTTTCCTTCCCCTGTCCAGAGCTAATATACCCACATCCAAAAAGAGCTATGGAGGCTCTGTGGCAGGCACAACACTGAGCTGCGAATGAGCTTTTGTCCTAATCCTGACTCAGCCACTAAAGACCTATGCAACAATGGAGGTAGGACCAGGGATCTCTGGGGCCCTTTCTCATTCAACATTCAAGGACTCTTATGAAATATGCCTGAAGCACTAATCACATTCATCCCCTCCTCACTAGTCTCACTGACACTGCCTTAGCTCTATCCTCACTGCTTTTTGCCTGGGTTATTTAATTGGCCTCCTAACTGGCATTCTTTCCTTTCTTCTAGTCCTTCATACAGCCATAAAATTACATTCATAAAACACATCTTTGATATTTCTCACTTGCTTAAAAAACTTTCAAAAGATTCCTGTTAGCTACAGAGTAAAAGTCAAACTCCTTACCATTATATTCACAGCTCCTTGAATTCTACTCCCCACATAACATATGAAGCCTCACTTTATCTAAATTGGATTACAAAGGTGTTTGGGATAAGCATTTGGGGAAAAAAAAATCTCTAAATTACTCTTTATACTAGACATAATAAGGGATTAAAGATTTAAGTATTAAATAGTAAATAATAAAACTTTTAGAAAGTGGCATGATAATTTATAATCTTTGAGGAGAGGGTATCTTCAAAGCAGGACACAAAATCCAGAAGTTATAGAAAGAAATGTTGATTAAAATTTACCACATAACATGGGTGTACCTATGCCTGATTCTTGTTGATGTTTGACAGAAAACCACAAAATTCTGTAAAGCAATTATCCTTCAATTAAAAAATAAATAAATTGGCAAAAAATCAATCAAACATGAGTAAACCTATGGCTGATCATCTTGATGTTTGCTAGAAACCAGTGCAACACTGTAAAGCAATTATCCTTCAATTAAAAATAAATAAAAAAATTAAATATCTTAAAAAAAATTGCCACATAATACTGGGAAACTTTTATGAAAAAATATTTTAAATGCAATTAATAAAGTAATAATCAATACTGGGGAAATTTTTTCACAGACAACAATTTCACCTCTTAATTTACAAAGAGTTCATATACGTCATTAATTTACAGACAATGACAACAAATATGTTTTTTAAAAAAATGTTAAATGTCACTAAATAATTAAAGAAACAAAATTCAATACCATGAGCTATTTCCCACTCTTTAGAAAGCAAAAGCAAAACATTTTAAAGGTGATGAACTCCCCTACCCCCACTGGACCCCTGATGCTAAGGCAATGGAGAAAGGGCATGCACTTAAATTGCTGAAATTACAAATCAGTACAAACTTTTTGAAGTCAGTTGGATAATATCTATCAATATATAAGATGCTTATACAGTTTGATCCAGAAATCTTGCTACAAGGAATGTATGCTACCAGTGAACTTACAAAGGCTTACCAGAATCACAACACACAAACACACACACACATAGACCTGTCAGTTACAACACCGGTTATAGCAGAAAAGGGGAAAACTGGAAACAGCCAAAGAATTAATCAATACAAGATTGCTTATAGTATATTTATATGATTATATATATTTGTTGTTGCAGTCCTGTAATAGACTGGAACCTGGTGGTCCGAGTCAATGATAAGAAAGTGAAAGAGAGAGAGAGAGAGAGAAAGACAGACAGACATGGGGACCCAAGCTCTGATGGAGCAAGGGTGCTTTATTAGCAGAAACGCAGGGTTATATATTTTTACAACAGACTGGTCCAAATAGGAAAAGGAGTACGTCAAGGCTGTATATTGTCACCCTGCTTATTTAACTTATATACAGAGTACATCATGAGAAACGCTGGGCTGGAAGAAGCACAAGCTGGAATCAAGATTGCCGGGAGAAATATCAATAACCTCAGATATGCAGATGACACCATCCTTATGGCAGAAAGTGAAGAGGAACTGAAAAGCCTCTTGATGAAAGTGAAAGTGGAGAGTGAAAAAGTTGGCTTAAAGCTCAACATTCAGAAAATGAAGATCATGGCATCCGGTCCCATCACTTCATGGGAAATAGATGGGGAAACAGTGGCAGACTTTATTTCTGGGGCTCCAAAATCACTGCAGATGGTGACTGCAGCCATGAAATTAAAAGACACTTACTCCTTGGAGGGAAAGTTATGACCAACCTAGATAGCATATTGAAAAGCAGAGATGTTACTTTGCCAACAAAATTCCGTCTAGTCAAGGCTATTTCCTGTGGTCATGTATGGATGTGAGAGTTGGACTGTGAAGAAAGCTGAGCACTGAAGAATTGATGCTTTTGAAGTGTGGTGTTGGAAAAGACTCTTGAGAGTCCCTTGGACTGCAAGGAGATCAAACCAGTCCATTCTGAAGGAAATCAGCCCTGGGATTTCTTTGGAAGGAATGATGCTAAAGCTGAAACTCTAGTACTTTGGCCACTTTATGCAAAGAGTTGACTCATTGGAAAAGACCTTGATGCTGGGAGGGATTGGGGGCAGGAGGAGAAGGCGATGACAGAGGATGAGCTGGCTGGATTGCATCACTGACTCGATGGACATGAGTTTGAGTAAACTCCGGGAGTTGGTGATGGACAGGGAGGCCTGGCGTGCTGTGATTCAGGGGGTCGCAAAGAGTCGGATACGACAGAGCGACTGAACTGAACTGAATACATACAAGGTCGCTGACGCTGAAAAGAGTCGCTGCATGCCTCATCCTGTGACTTCAGTCCTGAGAACTGCATGCAGCTCTACTCGTTCTTGGAATAGGAACCAATAAGGAACAGAGAATCCTTGAGAAATAGAAAACAGCATGCAGGAATCACCCTGTTAAATGTTCTCTGACAGTTTGTAATGCTCCCTGTAAAAAGAATTATTCTGACATGTAGAAATGTCATGTTTATGCTTATGATGTGTGTTAACTGTATAATGAAAAAAGCTTACAAAATAACATTAGCAGTATGATTCTACTTTTTATTTAAAAAAAGATATATATAGTACTTATTCACTGAAAAAAAGAATGTTAGGATCTACAGTATACATGCTTTCCTGTTATTTACACATTTTCTAAGTGTACATATATCATTTTTATAACCAGAAAAAGATTACTTGAAAAGTTTTCAACTTTCTGTAGGAAAGAGAAAGGTGATTAAATAATCTGGGTCCTTATATGCTCCACAGTGAGTAATAAACAGTATGTAGAGTCCAAATGATAGAGGTTTTATCAAAGTTAATGATTAACTGAGTACAACTCATTCAAAGTGCTATGGCTAAAATAATCTAAAAGCTTTGTTTAGGATTTAGTTGTGGGATTGGGAATGCATTCCCATCCATTCTAACCCATTCAACTGGCTCTATTAGGATTGCCTCATTCATCTAATGCTGTCACCCAACGTTGCTTAATCCAAGAGTGTGTATATATAAGCGGAGTTGGAATATAACTGCATCAACTACTACCAAGTGTGGACAACAGGAAGCCTCATCATTTGAGACCAGCCCTTCACATTTATAACTTAGGTGGGTATCATAACCAGTATGCGAGAATATTTGCCATATATTATTGGAAAGAGAAGCTCAAAAGAACCAGTAATGTTTACAATGTCATACTCTAATATTTCTGATTTTAAAATAAGAGAATAAACAGTAAATTTTAAGCATAAAAAATTTTTAAAAGAGTGATTGTATTTTTTAAGGTAAAAGATATGTAGATTGTTTAAATAAAATGTTTTGCTTTTCAGACAAAGATTAGAAAACATTTCCTGTTTTTGACTTATTGCATGCTCCTTAAAAAGCAGTTGACCTTTTCTGTGTCAGTGACTGCATTTAAAATGTTATATTTCAGTTTCTTATCTACCTTACATTAATCTACAGGCTAATATTGGTTTAGAACAAGTGTGTTCTCTCAAACTTACCATGGGAATGTTAACAGAGTGAACTGAGGAGATTATTTGAGATCAAATAATCACTGAAAATAATTAGTTAAACAAAGGTACCCACAATTCTACAGTGAGGGAATGTCAGCACCTTTACTATGCTAATATGAATTCTGACTTTCCAAGAAGTGGAATATAAATTGAAATATTTCCCAGATTTATTTACAACTTTTAAAAATGTCTATCCAAGAAATTTTTTTTCTAGGACATAAGGATTCTTGGATAAAAGAGAAAAACAAATACAGCAATGTAATCTTCATGTTATCAGTAAAATATTACCTGAACACCTACTGTGTGCAGGGTGCTATTTGAACTATTTTCTGTACAATTTAAAATTTAACACAATAAAGCTATTTAAATGCACTATCCCACATTATGGTTACAAATTAAATATCATATTCTGAAATTTATTATTTAAAAGAATTTGGACAATTGCTTGAGAATTTGAAGCTGAATTCTCATTTCTGCTTACTTTCTTCCTACATTTGGAGGGAGAGGAGAATAGCCAGGGTCAAGAAGCTCTGGCATAAAGATGGAAATCATGACACTAGATTCTAGTCCTGGGTCTGCTTCTGTGAACCTGGGCGAGGCACTTAACCTTTCAGTCCTAGCCTACTCAACTACAGAGTTGGGATGGGCGGAGTGCTCATTAAATGATGTCTAAGTTTCTCTGCTTCTTATGTTCAACTGTTCTTGATCAATAAAGGTGGCAGAATCAGAGGAAGAAGGTAAGGATTGATGTGAGCCCCTCATGCTCTGTGAGGATAATATTTACTCCCATGGATGATACATTCATTTCTAGGGGCAGAATAGGGAATCTCAATTATGCTATCATTGAAGGATTTTGCTCATCAGACATGCTGTAAATAGAATGGCTTTGTGTAAGATTCTAGTTCCATTTAAACAAGAAAATTTGGAATTTCAGCCTACTGGGAACTTGGTAAGGTACAAAAATAAAGGTGCAGGAAGTTTATTTTCCAATGAGTCCTCTAACCCAGGAACTCAATGTTCCTCCTTTAGTCTGCTAGAAGAGCTGATCCTAATGAAGTTTAAAAGAGATTTAAATAGTAACCACTCTTGGGATAATTTATGATTCAAAATTTTTAAATCTAGCACAAAGAGAGCAATGCTTACTAAAAGAAGTATTAACTATTATAGAATTTCAGATAATATTAAAGAAAGTTTAAGACTGGAGGAGCAATCTTGCTCCCTCCACAAACCACAGCAACAGTGCCTTACCTTGACCATGAAGCCTGGTTGCAGTACCCTACTGAAAGAATACATGAAAGTGAAAGTGAAAACCTTAGTTACACAGTCATGTCTGACTCTTTGCGATCCCACAGACTGTAGCCCACTAGGCTCCTTTGTCCATGGAATTCTCTGTGGAAGAATACTGGAGTGAGTAGCCATTCCCTTCTCTAGGGAATCTTCCTGACCTAGGCAATTTATAAGACAACTTCATATTCCTTCAAAATGGTACTATGACCCAGCTTGATAATTAAGGAACAGCATCATTGATGATCCTTGCCTGAATCAAATATTAAATTGGAGGCTGCAAAATGGTGATTTTTCTAATTCTATCATTCCTTCCATAATGAATAAATCTTATTCATTCTTAAGAAATGCTATGGAATTGCAACATTTTTGTTTTTGTTTTTAATAAAATGCTTTATAGTCAATTACCATCATTTTTTCTGATGCTCAAACTATGCCAAATTTGTGCAGCAGGAGACCCTTCAAGGGGACTCCTGTGTCCTTTTGACACAATCTCACTAGTTTTTGAATGATTCACTGCTTTCTGGCACAATGAGATACTCAGTGTTCACTTCTATTATTTCCCAACCCTAGAATCCTGGTTCCCTTCAGTGGAAAAAGTAGTTAGAAACTAAGATACAGGCACATTGATATTGAAAATACAAATTTAACGCTACAGGGATTTTCTTTTCTACTTTTATTTTATATTTATATCTCCTTTTCCCTGCAGTGAAAATCCTATAACACCAATACACTTGTTCTATTCCATAGTATAGCAAAAAATAGTCTCAGAATTTCAAAATCAATATTTCCACTAACAACAAGCCCACAAAGTAAAGTTTAAGATTGTAATTCTTTTCACCCTCTGACAATAGTTCTAGTATGTGTGTATATATATATATTCAGAACACTATATTCAAATTTTACTGAATTATTTTTCTATGTAGCTTTGTTATCAGTTTTATACTGAGTTAGCCACAGTTGTTTCTGTTTGTTTTCAAGTTGAGACAATTGAATTAACATTATATTTTAATTCAACAGAAGCTTGAAAAATGAAGCCTGAAATGAAGTATTCAACCACCAAAATTTCCCCAGCAAAGATGAAAAGCACAGCAGGCAAAGCCTTGGTAAAATCTCCCAAGTTGAGAAGTAAGGACTTAAGTTTTTCTGAATGTTTTACACACTATTGTTTATCTGTTACCAAATCTTTATTAATCCAATGTTTATACATGTAAACTTATTAAAAACTACTAAGATGGCTCATAAGTGTATAATAGAGAAGGCTTTGGTTGTAAAATCAGACTATAAAGGGCCAACTTTTGTTTATTTGATATATCACAGAACAGGAGTGGCTTAGGTGATTTAAACCTGCTAATAGTGATACACATAATTACAGCCTGTCATATCAATTCCTTCTCTACCCAAACCTACTGCCACCGAATCCCAAAACCTTTTTCCCAGATCACCTAACAAAAATTTAAACTGACTGACTTTTATTCCGCAAACATTTATTAAGACCTTTGGTATATCAAGTTTTTGGTCTTGACTTCAGATAAAGGAGAGAATAACAAGTGAAGATAGTTGAATAATCCGGGCACCAAATAAAGCAGAATTGACCAAATGATGTTCAAGTTTATCCAGTTGCAAACTCAAAGTGTCTGAAATAAGTTGAAGGGCAGATAAAGTCAGAGAGTAGCCATACCTTCAAGATGAAAGAATTGTTAACATCTTTGATTCTTAAAATAACCTATCCTAGGAAAGAATTATACAAATTTACACTCATGTTTTTCATTTGAGAGCAGTAACACAAGACAATTAACAGAGCTCTGACATACCGAGAGAAAACAGGAGAATGAACAATGGTAGTGGGGACTGGTGTATCTTTGTCTTTTGTGTTCCTCTTCATTTCCCTGAACATGTAAGGCTAGAAGAGAAAGCAGTGTCAGACAGAATATCATTTCTGTCTTCCCGAGGCTCTGGCCTGTTAACACTCCTCTCTTATAAGTAGGAAGACCAATCTGCTGCGGTATCTGAATCACAGCTAAGTTAGTTGTTTTATTTATGTCTGAGTCAAAATGCTCCTTTCAGGAACAGTGACTCATTAGAAGTGACTCTGTGTCCACAGATTCCCTCTTAATAAAGAATGCATTTTCTTTGTACCCTAGGAGATGTGGGCTCTCCATAGATACTGATGTGAGGCAGCAGGCTGGGAATATATACCAGAGTCGCTGGCATTAATGGAAAATGAAAATGTAACCCATCCTTTAAGGGTGCAACAGACCCAACAGCTTATTTATGCCATTTAGAGAAACAATGATTAGGATTATTCCCAAATCATATTACATTATTTTTATTGTTCCTTAGCAGATTTTTCCCTTCCAATAATAACTGGCTCAGTTTAATACTAAAATTGTCATTATTTAAACACTCCTGGCTAAAATTTCAACAGATACCTATGTGGTATCTGACAGATATGAACTGCTTCTCAAAACTGAAGGTGCAAGAAATGTCACACCTTATTTTTGTAAATAAACTGCTCTGAGTACCCAAGCAACAAAGTCTATTTTAATACTGTCTCCTCCCCTGGGCTAGCAGGATCTTACACAGTGGAAAAGCCACAAAACTCAGTACTTAACCTCTACTGGTATCCATACAGTCAGATCCCACATGAGTTCTGGTCAGCACCAGAGAATTTTACCTCTAGTTTTCACCTCTAGTGCCAACACAGTACAGAACTTCAGGAGTTAGAGGAAAGCCTCTCCCCAAATGTATCTCCTTTCCAGGAACTTACTCCTTAGAGTCAGCCCATTCTCCCCTACTATTTCCTCTCCCTCATACCCATTAATCCTTTCCCTGCCCTGACAATCCAGAGTCATTATGGATCTATTCAGAAGTCACAATAAGGAACCCTTGGCCCATATCCATCCAACAGAAGTATTTTAGTTGGCCTGAACAGTTTTACTGCTGTTTTTCAATTGAGGTAACATTTAAAAATTGGGAGATTTTGCATAAAAATCTGAATTATGGCTTTTCAGGAGAAACGAAGATCTAGCAACAACTGGGCCCTACATGGCAATAGCCGGAGGCAGAACAGAGTAAGGATCACCCCCTTTAGTTTGGAGCTGTCTATAAGATAATCGTCTGTTACAGTGAAGGAGCTTTAACTTTATCCTCTGGATAGCAGGGAACCACTGAAAATGTTTAATTGGGAAATAATAAGACATTTTTACTTTGGATAGATCATGTTGGTGGTAGTGAAGATAGGTAAAGAGGTAAGAGTGGAAACAGAGACTGGTCAGAGGTCTACTGCATTCATCTTTAGGGGACTGATGATGAGGGCCTGACCTAAGATGACAGAATGGAAAGGAAAAACTAAAAATCAGATCCATTCAGAAAATGAAATCAGTAAGGCTTAATTAATAACAAACAATAAATTGAAGAATGGAGACAGGCAGGGAAATGATTAATTCTCAGATTTCTGATTTTAAAGTTGGCAAATATGGCAGATAGCAGTACTATTTTTAAAGATGGGGAATTCTTCAGGAATATATTGGGGGTAGAGAAAGATAAAGTTTACTTTTTTTATTGTAAGTGTATTTTCATTTGGGGTAAGTGTAGGTCATCTGGGTCAAGATATCCAGAATTCAGGAGGCTCTACATAGATAGAAATAGGGATGCTTTCAGTTCAGTTGCTCAGTTGTGTCCAACTCTTTGTGACCCCATGAATCACAGCATGCCAGGCCTCTCTGTCCATCACCCACTCCTGGAGTTCACTCAGACTCATGTCCATCGAGTCAGTAACGCCATCCAGCCATCTCATCCTCTGTTGTCCCCTTCTCCTCCTGCCCCCAGTCCCTCTCAGCAACAGGGTCTTTTCAAATGAGTCAACTCTTTGCATAAAGTGGCCAAAGTACTAGAGTTTCAGCTTCAGCATCCAAAGAAATCCCAGGGCTGATCTCCTTCAGAATGGACTGGTTGGATCTCCTTGCAGTCCAAGGGACTCTCGAGAGTCTTCTCCAACACCACACTTCAAAAGCTCTCAGCTTTCTTGGGCTCTCAACTTTCTTCACAGTCCAACTCTCACATCCATACATGACCATTGGAAAAACCATAGCCTTGACTAGATGGACCTTTGTTGGTAATGTCTCTGCTTTTCAATATGCTATCTAGGTTGATCATACCTTTTCTTCCAAGGAGTAAGCATCTTTTAATTTCATGGCTGCAGTCACCATCTGCAGTGATTTTGGAGCACCCCCAAAAAAGTTTGACACTGTTTCCACTGTTTACCTACCCATTTCCCATGAAGTGATGGGGCCAGATGTCATGATCTTCATTTTCTGATTGTTGCGCTTTAAGCCAAATTTTTCACTCTCCACTTTCACTTTCATCAACAGGCTTTTTAGTTCCTCTTCATTTTCTGCCATAAGGGTGGTGTCATCTGCATATCTGAGGTTATTGATATTTATCCCGGCAATCTTGATTCCAGCTTGTGCTTCTTCCAGCCCAGCGTTTCTCATGATGTACTCTGCACAGAAGTTAAATAAGCAGGGTGACAATATACAGCCTTGACGTACTCCTTTTCCTATTTGGAACCAGTCTGTCACTGGTTCCATGTCCAGTTCTAACTGTTGCTTCCTGACCTGCATATAGGTTTCTCAAGAGGCAGGTCAGGTGGTCTGGTATGTTTCTCATGATGTACTCTGCACAGAAGTTAAATAAGCAGGGTGACAATATACAGCCTTGACGTACTCCTTTTCCTATTTGGAACCAGTCTGTCACTGGTTCCATGTCCAGTTCTAACTGTTGCTTCCTGACCTGCATATAGGTTTCTCAAGAGGCAGGTCAGGTGGTCTGGTATTCCCATCTCTTTCAGAATTTTCCACAGTTTATTGTGATCCACACAGTCAAAGGCTTTGGCATAGTCAATAAAGCAGAAATAGGTGTTTTTCTGGAACTCTCTTGCTTTTTCAATGGTCCAGCAGATGTTGGCAATTTGATCTCTGGTTCCTCTGCCTTTTCTAAAACCAGCTTGAACATCTGGAATTTCACAGTTCACGTATTGCTGAAGCCTGGCTTGGAGAGTTTTGAGCATTACTTTATTAGCATATGAGATGAGTGCAATTGTGTGTTAGTTTGTGGTAGTTTGAGCATTCTTTGGAATTGCCTTTCTTGGGAACTTAAGTCAAAAATGCCCCGTGAGATCAAAATTTCTGTGGAGAAAAAAACAAAAGATACCAAGCTTGGGAGAGAGACCAAAGGTCTACTTACAGTTTGGGGAATCATCAACATATAGAAAGATGATTGAAGTCATTGGAGCAAGCAAGATTGCCCAGAAAGTCTAAACTGAGAAGAAAGACAAAGGACAAAACCTTTAGGAAGACCAACATTTTAGGACCAAACAGAGAAGGAAGAACAACAAAGAGACAGAGATGGAGTGATCAGAGGGAAACAAGAAGAATCCAAGAAGAATGCTGATACAACAGTAAGGGAAGAAGGATTCAGAAAGGATGTGGTCCCCAAATCAAATGTCACAGACAGGTCAAAGATAGTAAACAGTGAGGGGAGACCATTGGTGAAATTAGTGCTTGGGGAATAAAAGAAAGATGAAGTCACTCACTTCTGCAGTTCCTGTCAGCCATGGTCTGGCTCTCTGTAGCATATTTAAAAAAAGATTTCTGGGCCCATCCCCATGACATGCCTGAGGGATCTCATTATGCTTTTGCTATGATGAAATTATAGGTTATGAGAATTTCCTTAAGAGCCTTTTAAAGACATTGCCCTCAGATATCAAGCAGGATGGAGACGTAGGAAATGGCAACAGTAAGTCTGAAAGGCTTTGACCCTAATGGCACACTCTCTTCAACAGAGTTCTCATAGCCATGCCAGTTTTATGCTTTCCTCTCAAAAACACAACCCTCATATCAGTTTCAGCTACCCCAAATATAAGTATACCTTCTTCCAAATTCTCCCTGGAATGTGAAGTCAAGTGGGCCTTAGAAAGCATCACTACAAACAAAGCTAGTGGAGGTGATGGAATTCCAGTCGAGCTATTTCAAATCCTGAAAGATGATGCTATGAAAGTGCTGCACTCAATATGCCAGCAAATTTGGAAAACTCAGCAGTGGCCACAGGACTATAAAAGGTCAGTTTCATTCCAATCACAAAGAAAGGCAATGCCAAAGAATGCTCAAACTACCACACAATTGCACTCATCTCACACGCTAGTAAAGTAATGCTCAAAATTCTCCAAGCCAGGCTTCAGCAATATGTGAACTGTGAACTTCCAGATGTTCAAGCTGGTTTTAGAAAAGGCAGAGGAACCAGAGATCAAATTGCCAACATCTGCTGGATCATCGAAAAAGCAAGAGAGTTCCAGAAAAACACCTATTTCTGCTTTATTGACTATGCCAATGTCTTTGACTGTGTGGATCACAATAAACTGTGGAAAATTCTGAAAGAGATGGGAATACCAGACCACCTGACCTGCCTCTTGAGAAACCTATATGCAGGTCAGGAAGCAACAGTTAGAACTGGACATGGAACCAGTGGCAGACTGGTTCCAAATAGGAAAAGGAGTACGTCAAGGCTGTATATTGTCACCCTGCTTATTTAACTTCTGTGCAGAGTACANACCTGCCTCTTGAGAAATATGTATGCAGGTCAGGAAGCAACAGTTAGACCTGGACATGGAACAACAGACTGGTTCCAAATAGGAAAAGGAGTATGTCAAGGCTGTATATTGTCTCCCTGCTTATTTAACGTCTATGCAGAGTACATCATGAGAAACGCTGGACTGGAAGAAACACAAGCTGGAATCAAGATTGCCGAAAGAAATATCAATAACCTCAGATATGCAGATGACACCACCTTTATGGCAGAAAGTGAAGAGGAACTAAAAAGCCTCTTGATGAAAGTGAAGGAGGAGAGTGAAAAAGGTGGCTTAAAGCTCAACATTCAGAAAACGAAGATCATGGCGTCTGGTCCCACCACTTCATGGGAAATAGATAGGAAAACAGTGGAAACAGTGTCAGACTTTATTTTTGGGGGCTCCAAAATCACTGCAGATGGTGATTGCAGCCATGAAATTAAAAAACTCTTAATCCTTGGAAGAAAAGTTATGACCAACCTAGAAAGCATATTCAAAAGCAGAGACATTACTTTGCCAACAAAGGTCCATCTCGTCAAGGCTCTGGTTTTTCCTGTGGTCATGTATGGATGTGAGAGTTGGACTGTGAAGAAGGCTGAGCACCGAAGAATTGATGCTTTTAAACTGTGGTGTTGGAAAAGACTCTTGAGAGTCCCTTGGACTGCACGAGATCCAACCAGTCCATTCTGAAGGAGATCAACCCTGGGATTTTTTTGGAAGGAATGATGCTAAAGCTGAAACTCCAGTACTTTAGCCACCTCATGCGAAGAGTTGACTCATTGGAAAAGACTCTGATGCTGGAGGGGATTGGGGCAGGAGGAGAAGGGGACGACAGAGGATGAGATGGCTGGATGGCATCACGGACTTGATGGACTTGAGTCTGAGTGAACTCCGGGAGATGGTGATGGACACAGAGGCCTGGCGTGCTGCGATTCATGGGGTTGCAAAGAGTCGGACACGACTGAGCAACTGAACTGAACTGAAAGGCATATTAGAGTGAAAGGAGCCTGGGTTATGAAGCTAAGAGAAACCTGTGGTTCACATTCAGAGTTGGCCACTTTCTTGTGCAAATTACACACTCTTTGTGCCATAAAATTGCCATAATTACACCTCTACCACATCCTAAATATACTAATGACATTTAGTGGCTAAATGTATGCACTCAATAGATACCTGCTCTCCTTCTTCTTCTTATCCCAATTATGCCCACTACTCAGTCAGATGGAGCCTATGACTAGAGTCTCCACAGACCAGAGTCTTCATAAACTGATCATTTATATAAACTGTGTTTTCACATGCCCTGCTCAGGCCAGTTAATGGCTGTTGAGAGTACAAAGTTGAATAAGACATGGTCTTGATTTCAAGCAGATCTCAGGTTGGTGAATAGGCAGGGAGGGTGAGGTGAGTACCAACCAGTGTATCAGTAATCAGAACAGAGCAAGGTGAGTGTTAGAGGTGAGCCCAGGTAGGAGTTCAGAAGAGGAGTGCCTGAGAATAGAAGAGCTCAAGCGTATACATCATCTAGTCTTGTATATGATGTATTACATCATATTTTTTGAACTTAGAGAAGCTGGTGCAAAAAGAAGTTAAGTGATAACTCAAGATCACACATCTACTCATTAGTAAAGTCTGACTAAAACTAAGAACTTCTATGCCCAGCCTGGGTCTCCCTTCCTACTTTGACACACTTTCTCCCATAAACTTATGGTGTCGTGGAAGGGTTTTCCCATTTCAGATAACTCACCTAAGGATCTAAGGCTTTGTCATCTGCAAGTGGTCAAAATAATTTCCTGAACTTATTCTCTCTGACAATACCTTGCCTTCATTCTCACTATGAGCACCAGTCAATATATGCAAATGAGAAGAGACTAGAAAGGCACTCTTGCTAGAGAGAAAGCCCATGTTGGACGTCTTTATACTCTTGACTTTATATTCATTATGCTGACCAGTAATAAAATCACTGGGACTCCACGAATAAGCTATGATTTATAACCCTGGAATATTTTTTGCCTTTTTTTTTTTTTTTTTTTTTTTGCTCTGGGTCTTTATTGCTGCACAGAGGCTACCCTAGTTGCAGTGCCCAGGGTTCTCACTGCAGTGGCTTCACTTGTTGTGAAGCATGGGCTCTAGGCACTGGAGCTCAGTGGTTACAGCATGTGGGCTCAGTAGTTGTGGCTCATGGGCTTAGTTGCTCTGCAGCATGTGGGATCTTCCCAGACCATGGATCAAACCTGTGTTCCCTACACTGCTAGGTGGATTCTTAACCACTGGACTACCAGGAAAGTCCCAAGTCAGAAATTTTAAAGGATCAGAAGATAGAAGAAAACTTTAGGCAACTTTAAAGGAGAAAAACAAACATTCATGATTTTTTTTTTCCTTTTTATCCAATTAAATCTAAATGTTTAGTGGATGTGCTAAGAGGAGTGTCTGAGTAGTCACACACACTCTGCCTCACCACAGGAAGACAGCGACAAACCATCCTCACTTACACCACAGTGGTTGAACACAGCATTACTGAATCCAGCTAGTTTAGCATTACATAGATCATATAACACAAAACTAGCTTGGAAGGCATTTACAATAGATTCCATTAATTAATTTTCTTTTTTTTTGGGGGGGGGAGTTAGAGCTTTAAAAATTCTCCTTGTACAAATATGTATAATCATAAAGACCGAATGTATGTTAATTGAAATATTTAATTAAATAATAAAATAAGAATAATGAGCTAATTAAAATTGTTGTAAAATTGGTACAGTGATTCATGACTCAAATATTTTCATCTGCTGAGGTTAGCTCTGATACTAGCTATTCTCCCGATTTTACAATAGATTCCATTAATTAATTTTCTTTTTTTTTGGGGGGGGGAGTTAGAGCTTTAAAAATTCTCCTTGTACAAATATGTATAATCATAAAGACCGAATGTATGTTAATTGAAATATTTAATTAAATAATAAAATAAGAATAATGAGCTAATTAAAATTGTTGTAAAATTGGTACAGTGATTCATGACTCAAATATTTTCATCTGCTGAGGTTAGCTCTGATACTAGCTATTCTCCCGATTAGGTTCATATATCTCATCTAGATAAATTTAGTATTCTGACTTTAACAATTTTACAATCCACACAAAAACAAATTCAATTTTTTTTCTGACCACAAGGGAATATATTTTCACTGTGAGTAATACAAAATATTAAAAAATGAAGAATTAAAAAATAATTACCCACAATTACACAACCAAGTAATAAGCATTTTAATAGTGTAATATATATATGTATGTTATTATATGCCTATAAACATACATATATTTAAATAATTTTTAAATTACTATTTGGAATTTCCTGGTGGTCCAGTGGTTGGCACTTGGAGCTTTCACTGCCAGAGGCATTGAGTTCAATCCCTGACTAGGGAACTAGAATCCCACAGGAGTGGGATGCCCCCCAAAAAAAATTTTTTTTAATAAATTATTATTATACTATACATAATCATTTCCAACTAATTGCTTTTCTTATTATATTTTGAACTTGCCTTCAGGAAATATCAGAGATTATTACTACCATGAAAAACTTGAGGACAAGGAGACAAAATGACAGAGGAGAAGGACCTTGAACTCACTTCCTTTCACGAGCATACCAAAATCATAACAATTAAACAAGCACTGATTAAAAAAAAAAAAAAAAGACTGGAAGATATTCTACATCCAAAGACAAAGGGAAAACTGCAAGATTGTAGGAAGGGCACACAAGCAATGTAATCAAATCCCATACCATATGAGTGGATGACCCACAAATTGGAGAATAAATACATTGCAGAACTTCTCCCACAGGAATGAAAGCTCTGTGCCCCATGTCAGGCTCCCCAGGTTAGGGGTCTGGCATCAGGAGGAGGAGTCACCAGAGCACTTGGTTTTAAAAGCCAGTGGGGCTTGAATCCAGGAGCTACACAGGACTCGGGGAAACAGAGACTCCACTTCTTTTGTGCACTGGGACCCAGGGCAAAAGCAGTAACTTCATAGAAGCCTGAGCCAGACCTTCTTGCTGGTCTTTGAGAGTCTTCTGGGGAGGTGAGGGACAACTATGACTCACCTGAGGGGATGTGATCACTGGTGGCAGGGATATCAGGGAGTGTTCATCTATGTGAACACTTGCTGAAGCAGACATCTAGCTGGGTCATTAGCACAAGACCTGGCCCCACCCAACAGCCTGTAGGCTTCAGTGCTGGGATGCCTCAGGTCAAACAACCAACAGGGCTGGGACACAGCTCTGCCTTGAGCAGACAGGCTGCCTAAAATCTTCCTGAGCCCACACACACCCCTTGACACAGCCTTGTCTCCTCCACTCACCAGGAAGCTTGCACAGGCCTTTAGACCAACCTCCCTACCAGAAAGCAGACATCAGAAGCAAGAAAATGACTATCCCAAAGCCTGCAGAACTGAGTCTGAAACCACAGGTCTATGCATAGAAAATCCTAAAGAGGCTACCAGAAAACTACGAAAGTTCATCAGTGAATTTGGTAAAGTTGTGGGATACAAAATAATACAGAGAAATCTCTTGCATTTCTATACATTAATAATGAATGATCAGAAAGAGGAATTAAGGAAATAATCCAATTTACCATCACATACATCAAAAAGAACAAAATACCTAGGAATAAACCTATCTAGGAGGCAAAAGAAAGGTATCCTGAAAACAATAAGACACTGATGAAAGAAATCAAAGACAATTAAACAGATGGAAAGATATACCATGTTCTTGGATTGGAGGAATCAGTATTGTCAAATGACTGTACTATCCAGACAATCTGCAGATGCAATCCTTATCAAATGACCAATGGCAATTTTCAAAGAACTAGAACAAACATTTTTTAAATTTATGTGGAAATATGAAAGATCCCAAATAGCCAAAGCTATCTTTTTTTTTTTTTTTTCTACGTGGAGCCTGGATTTTATAAAGAATCTTCACCACTCTGAATTAGCCAAAGCAATCTTGAGAAAGAAAAATGGATCTGGAGGACATCAGGCTCCCTGACTTCAAACTATGCTACAAAGCTACAGTCATCAAAATAGTATGGTGCTGGCACCAAAACAGAAATATAGATCAATGCGACAGGATAGATGCACCTGTAGTGAATTAATCTACAACATAGGAGCCAAGACTATACAATGGGGAAAAGACAGTCTCTTAATAAATGGTGCTGGGAAAACTGGACAGCTACATGTAAAAACATGAAAAATAGGACATTCTTTAACACCATACAAAAAATAAGCTCAAAATGGATTAAAGATGTAAACGTAAGACTGGATACTAGAAAACTCCTGGAGGAAACATAGGCAGAAGGAAATCCTGACATAAATCACAATATATTTTTGGATTAATCTCCCAGAATAATAGAAACAAAATCAAAATAAACACACATGACCTTCAGTTCAGTTCAGTTCAGTCGCTTAGTCATGTCCAACTCTTTGCGACCCCATGAATCGCAGCACGCCAGGCCTCCGTGTCCATCACCAACTCCCAGGGTTCACTCAGACTCATGTCCATCAAGTCAGTGATGCCATCCAGCCATCTCATCCTCCGTCGTCCCCTTTTCCTCCTGCCCCCAATCCCTCCCAGCATCAGAGTCTTTTCCAATGAGTCAACTCTTCGCATGAGGTGGCCAAAGTACTGGAGTTTGAGCTTCAGCATCATTCCTTCCAAAGAAATCCTAGGGCTGATCTCCTTCAGAATGGACTGCTTGGATTTCGTGCAGTCCAAGGGACTCTCAAGAGTCTTCTCCAACACCACAGTTCAAAAGCATCAATTCTTCAGTGCTCAGCCTTCTTCACAGTCCAACTCTCACATCCATACACGACCACAGGAAAAACCATAGCCTTGACTAGGCGGACCTTTGTTGGCAAAGTAATGTCTCTGCTCTTGAATATGCTATCTAGGTTGGTCATAACTTTTCTTCCAAGGAGTAAGCGTCTTTTAATTTCATGGCTGCAGTCACCGTCTGCAGTGATTTTGGAGCCCCCCCCAAAAAAAATCTGACACTGTTTCCACTGTTTCCCCATCTATTTCCCATGAAGTGATGGGACTGGATGTTATGGTCTTTGTTTTCTGAATGTTGAGCTTTAAGCCAACTTTTTCACTCTCCTCTTTCACTTTCATCAAGAGGCTTTTTAGTTCCTCTTCACTTTCTGCCATAA
>SJYX01001248.1:59995-79189 GCA_006410675.1 Oreotragus oreotragus | reverse complement strand
ATTCTGTCATGTTTGAGATTGCATCCAAGTAATGCATTTCAGACTCTTTTGTTGACCATGATGGCTACTCCATTTCTTCTGAGGGATTCCTGCCCACAGTAGTAGATATAATGGTCATCTGAGTCAAATTCACCCATTCCAGTCCATTTTAGTTTGCTGATTCCTAGAATGTCGACCTTTACTCTTGCCATCTCTTGTTTGACCACTTCCAATTTGCCTTGATTCATGGACCTGACATTCCAGGTTCCTATGCAATATTGCTCTTTACAGCATCGGACCTTGCTTCTATCACCAGTCACATCCACAACTGGGTATTGTTTTTGCTTTGGCTCCATCTCTTCATTCTTTCTGGAGTTATTTCTCCACTGATCTCCAGTACTGTGTTGAGCACCTACTGACCTGGGGAGTTCCTCTTTCAGTATCCTGTCATTTTGCCTTTTCATACTGTTCATGGGTTTCTCAAGGCAAGAATACTGAAGTGGTTTGCCATTCCCTTCTCCAGTGAACCACATTCTGTCAGACCTCTCCACCATGACTCACCCATCCTGCGTTGCTCCGCAGGCATGGTTTAGTTTCATTGAGTTAGACAAGGCTGTGGTCCTAGCGTGATTAGATTGACTAGTTTTCTGTGAGTCTGGTTTCCGTGTATCTGCCCTCTGATGCCCTCTTGCAACATCTACCATCTTACTTGGGTTCCTCTTACCTTGGGCGTGGGGTAACTCTTCGCAGCTGCTCCAGCAAAGCACAGCCGCTGCTCCTTATCTTGGACAAAGGGTATCCTTTTATACAGCAAAGGAAATCATAAAACAAAAAGACAGCCTACAGAATGGAAGAAAATATTTTCAAGTGATGCTACCAACAAGGGATTAATTTCCAAAATATACAAACAGCTCATACATCTTGATATCAACAAGCAAAAATACAACCCTCCCCCCACTAAAAGGGCACAACGTTTAAATAAACATTCCTCCAAAGAAGACATACTGATGGACAACAGGTATGAAAAGACATACTGATGGACAACATGGCCAAAAGTAAAAAGCCTACCAATAATGAAAGCTGGAGAGGGTGTGGAGAAAAAGGAACCCTCCTACACCATTGGTGGGAATGTACATTGGTACTGCCACTTTGGAGAACAGTATGGAAGTTCCTTAAAAACAGAAAACAGAGTTACCATATGACCCTGCAGTCCCACATCTGGGCATATATCTAGGTGTGTGTGCTCAAACACTCAGTCACATCTGACTCCATGGACTGCAGCCTGCCAGGCTCCTCTGTCCATGGAATTTTCCAGACAAGAATATTGGAGAGGGTTGCTATTTCCCTCCTCCCAAGGATCTTCTTGACCCAGGCGTTGAACCTGCATCTCCCATATTGCAGACAGATTCTTTCCTACTGAGCCACCAGGGAACCTAAATATATACAATGCAGGGAACTATACTATACTAAGTAACTTGCAATAATCTATAAGAGAAAGTATGAAAAATAATATATGTATATATGTGTATATATATATTATAAATATGTATATATATACATGAATCACTCTACTATATATCTGAAACCAGCACAGCATTGTAAATCAACTATATACTTCAATTAAAAAACTTTAAAATTTCTAAAGTTATGAATCTTATTATATTATTATTTAACTTGTCTATGAGAGGATTGGAGTAGAAAATGACAATCTTGCCTGCCTGGAAAATTCCATGGACAGAAGAGCCTGCATTGCATGGGGTTGCAAGGAGTTGGACATCACTGAGCATGCACACACACACACACACACACACACATGTTCAGAGGATATAAATATCTTGGATAATGACTATAGATTATCACAAAATTAAAGTGGTGTCTTCAGTTGAAGCTACTATTTTAGATCTGACTTCTTTGCTGGAGTGAATTGATACAGCCCCTTCCACCTAGTCTGCTGCTACTGACACGTCATGGGCTTATTTTGTGTAACAAGATATAAAAACAGGAGCAGTTTGCTTTCACCTGATAGGGCCAGCAATATACTCTCAAGATTGTGTCACAGTTGTCTATGCTAAGTTTCTTGCTCTTTGCCATAATCTAATCTAGCCACTGGGCTTCCCTGGTGGCTCAATAGTAAAGAATCTGCCTGCCAATGCAAGAGACAAGGGTTCAGTTCTTGTCCAAGAAGATTCCTTGGAGGAGGAAATGGCAACTCACTCCAGTATTCTTGCCTGGGAAATCCCACAAACAGGGGAGCCTGGCAGGCTACAGTTCAGGGGTTACAAAGAGTTGGACATGACTTAGTGACTAAACTGACACACGCATAATCCAGCCATCAGCAAATTACAATTCACAGGCCTGCCATGTATGGCTCACAAAACAAGAACGGTCTTTATGTTCTTTAATAGTTGTGAAAGATTCAAAGATGAATAATATTTCATGATACATGAAAATCATATGAAATTCAAGTCTCGGTGTTATAATAAAGTGTTATTGAGACATAGCCACAGTCATGTGCTATCTATGTGTTATTGATGGCTATTTTCACATGACAACCAGAGCTGAACAGTAGAAACGGAGATCATTTGGTTCACAAAGCCGAAAATACACACTATCTGATCATTTACAAAAAATTTCAACCTCTGATCTAGTTCACAGAGGCCTTGACTATGTGGAAATACCACAGAAGGCCATGCCAGCCTACAACATGAATGACATCATGCTAAGTTGAACTGATGAGCAAGGAATAATAAGTATCCTATTTGCTACAGTGATATACATGTATGGCATGGGATGGGAGATAACCCCCATTAGATTCTGGGTCCTGTCACTTTAGTGAGTTTCTAGGGACTGTGTGGTCTGGGTCAAAATAAAGGACAAGTTGCTGAACATTGCACTTCCCACTAAGAAAAAGGAGACACTTTGAAGGTTTCTCTTGATTTGGAGGGCAATAAATATTTGAGTGTGCTGCCAGTTTGAATGGGCCCATAAACAGCAAAAATTTCTGCAACAGGTCCAGGATGCAGTGAAGAAGCCTAAGTCTTGTCACTTAGACCTTATAACCTTGCAGGCCCATATTCAGCTTTGCAGCAGATTGAATAACACTAGAAAGTGCAATAGGAGAACCACTGGGTAGCCATCTAAAATGTTGGAGTATAACCACCTTTCCTTCTGTAGATAACATCTCTTTGGAGAAATGTGTCCTAGAATTCCACTGAGCCTTGGTAAAGGTTAAATGCCTGATCATCAGCCCTAAAATGACCAACAGAACTGAACTGCTTATCACAAATACTGTGTTGAGCAAATACAATGGTCCTCGTAGTGTTTATGATATTAGTCTCCAGGGCTTCCCTGGTGGCTCAGTGGTAAAGATACTGCCTGACAAGGCAGGAGACAATGCCCAGGCAGCAACAAAGACCCAGCACAGCTATAAATAAAAATTAAAAGTATATAATATTAGTCTCCAAAATGTACTGAAGGAATAGATAGTTACTTGAACAGGTGATGGCAGATTTCCAGAGCATCTACTCCTGCTTCATTACCTCTACCTTCGTATCATCTTCCCTTTGTACAGGTCTGTGTCCAAATTTCCTCTTCTTATAAAAACACACATCATATTGGATTAGGGTGCACCTTAATATGGGGAAGGAAATGGCAACCCACTCCAGTATTCTTGCCTGGAAAATCCCATGAACGGAGGAGCCTAGTAGGCTGCAGTCCATGGGGTCACTAAGAGTCAGACACGACTGAGTGACTTCACTCTCACTTTTCACTTTCATGTATTGGAGAAGGAAATGGTAACCCACTCCAGTGTTCTTGCCTGGAGAATCCNCACTCCAGTATTCTTGCCTGGAAAATCCCATGAACGGAGGAGCCTAGTAGGCTGCAGTCCATGGGGTCACTAAGAGTCAGACACGACTGAGTGACTTCACTCTCACTTTTCACTTTCATGTATTGGAGAAGGAAATGGTAACCCACTCCAGTGTTCTTGCCTGGAGAATCCCAGGAACATGGGAGCCTAGTGGGCTGCCATCTATGGGGTTGCACAGAGTCGGACACAACTGAAAAGACAGCAGCAGCAGCAGTAGCAGCAGCAGCAGCATCTTAATATGTTTATTTTAACTTAATTACCCTTTTAAAGATCTTATCTCCAAATAGTCATAGGACTTTAACATATGAATTGAGGGGGACAAAATTTAGCTCATGATTCTTGGTTATAATTTTGTATGTGGATTATTTCCTTGGATCTATACTAACATACTATATAACGGACAGGTATGAGCATAAACAGATAGGAATAAAAATATACCATGTAAACTTTATGATCTTTTTATCACAACCATGGATGGTATCCCTAACAAATGGTACAAATCTCTGAACATTGAAGAAAGCAGGTGCATCCTTCAAATACATGGTTTAGTCAACAAATTGCAACCACTTTGTCATTTTACCAGGTATTTTCTAAAATCTATTTTATAATTTAATAGATAAGTTTTACCAATATTCATTGGTGATCATGAATAAAAGTAAGACTCCTTGACTCCTTTGGGAATACCTATTGTGAAATACAATACTCTGGGCATTTTTTAACCAAGAAATACCCTGACACTAAAGAAAAATGCTCTGTATGGTTATCATCTTGTGTCATATTTCTTCCCTTAGAGCTCTGTAGACCTTGATGTCTTCTGGCATTAAAAATTAGTATAAATCCTTCTTTCTTGCCTTTTAGGGAACTTGAAGAAGGAAGTGGTTGCTTAAAGATTATTTATTTTACTCATGTCTTGTTGCTGCTCATTTTATATCAGTTTTCCTCTTTGTGTAAAGTTTTGATCTACTGATTCAGCTATTCCTTTATACCAGGAAGTTTCTTCTTTTATATCTCTGAATCTTTCCTATAAAGATATTTTAATAGAAATATTCCATTTGGGGAAGGGGAGGCTCTAACCACTAAAAAGTAGAAATATTCTACTATCAGATTATCTTTGACCTCCTTCACTGTGGTTTTCTTTTGAATTGCTTTCATCTTCATCTCTTTTCTCAGACACTGTTTAAGCACTGCTGCTGCTGCTGCTGCTAAGTCGCTTGCTTCTGTCGTGTCCGACTCTGTGCGACCCCATAGATGGCAGCCCACCAGGCTCCCCCATCCCTGGGATTCTCCAGGCAAGAACACTGGAGTGGGTTGCCATTTCCTTCTCCAGTGCATGCAAGTGAAAAGTGAAAGGGAAGTCGCTCAGTCGTGTTTGACTCTTCGCGACCCTATGGACTGCAGCCCACCAGACTCCTCCGCCCATGGGATTCCTAAGCACTGCTGCTGCTGCTGCTAAGTCGCTTTAGTCGTGTCCGACTCTGTGTGACCCCATAGACGGCAGCCCACCAGGCTCTAGTCAGGTCTTAATTTATTTAACTCTTACAGTGCGCTTATGGGGCTTTCCTGGTGGCTCAGACTGTAAAGCGTCTGCCTCAATTCGGGAGACCCAGGTTCAATTCCTGGGTCGGGAAGATCCCCTGGAGAAGGAAATGCCAATCCACTCCAGCACTCTTGCCTGAAAAATCCCATGGACGGAGGAGCCTGATAGGCTACAGTCCATGGGGCGCAAAGAGTTGGACACGACTTCACTTTCACTTTAACTTTCATGGGTAACTGCTATCATTAGTCCTGTTGTTTTGGTCAGGGGCCCAGCAAGGGATGTATGCAAGCCAAGTGATTTAATGAATATTTAAAAGATCTTTTACACAAAGGTATGGACAGAAAGTTGGGTGACCACAGGGGACACTTAGGTACTGTTACTCTCCTTGGCCTCCAAGGACATAGGGACAGAGTGATTACTAGATCCCCTGGAGAAGGAAATGGCAACCCACTCCAGTATTCTCGCCTGGAGAATCCCATGGACGGAGGAGCCTGGTGAGCTACAGTCCACGGGGTCGCAAAGAGTCGGACACGACTGAGCGACTTCACTTTCACTTTCACTTTCAAGATAGCGTGAGCTGTTTCGGTAAGGGCCGTTGCCAGGAAACATGACCTTCAGTTAAGTGGTAGGTAGAAGAGCCCGGTGGCCTCACAGGAAGGGGGTGAAGGGGATGAACACCCCAACTTTACTCTCTTCTCTCCCTTTATTTTCTTTGAATGCTTCCTATTTCCCAGGAAGTTTATTGATATAGCCCATATAGGTGAATCTCTACTTCCCAGGACTCAAAGAAGAATACAGAAGCATGGTTAATAGATCTCAAGGGGCAAAATTAAGAAATTAAGATACTTAGCATATTGATTTTATAACCGAGTACTGTACCATTCAGACTCCAGCAGTAGCTGGTTAAGAAGGATATAGATAGATAGATAGATAGATGCACACACACACACACCCTTGAAGATACAAAAAAGAAAACAGAAACTTTTTTAGAGCCACATATCACTTTACTTTTGGAAATCACTGTATATGAACTATATAACAGAAAGCTCTTTGATTGTTACAGTGCTTAATAGCATCCAGAAGATGGCAGCATTGGTAAACTATAGCACTAGATAGAACTGTTTAAAATATTTTTTTACAATTGTCACTGATAACAGACTTCCTAAAGGGAAATAACCTTTTAAAAGCAGTGATTGGTCCTAAGTAACAAGATGCAGAAACACTAAATTACTGTCAGTTAATAGTTTGGCTCTAGAAAGGTGGATCCTCAAGAGTGCATCTATGGTTTAGTCCCTAAGTCATGACTGACTCTTGGGACCCCATGGACTGTAGCCCGCCAGGCTTCCCTGTCCATGGGACTTTCCTGGCAGGAATACTGGAGTGAGTTGCCATTTCCTTCTCCAGAGGATCTTCCTGACCCAGGAATCAAAGCTGGGTCTTCTGCATTGCAGGTAGATTCTTTAATGAGCCACTGGGGAAGTCCAAGAGTACTTATAGCCCAGTACTTATCTGATAAAATACTCAAATCTGGCAGACACATATCTATAAATAGACAGTACTATAATGACTTTATAATGTTTGATTAAATTGTTAGAAGTTTAAAGCTTGGGTTGTAAACCATAATCAACAAATTGTGCTCCAAAGCAAATGTAATAGCTACAGGCAATTACTCATAGAAATACAAAGTATCATATTTCAGTTGCAGGGACAAATTGAAACCTGGATATCAGAGATATCACATCAGCTATGAGGAAAAAATTAATTTGCTTTTATATTTCATTTCTAAACTGCTTTAATCACACCCAACATTTAAACTTGTTATGTTTTAAAGATTCAAATAGATATTGTCAATACTCTAGGCTGCTAGGTACTTAGTTAGGTATGTGTGTGTGTGCTCAGTCGTGTCCAACTCTTCGCGACCGACCCTGTGGACTGCAGCCCACCAGGCTCCTCTGTACGTGGGATTTCCCAGGCAAGAATACTAGAGTGGGTTGCCTTTTCCTCCTCCAGAGGATCTTCCCAACCCAGGGATGGAACCCACATCTCTTGTGTCTCCTGCATTGGCAGGTGAGTTCTTTATCACTAGCACCACTTGTGAAGCCCTTAGCTAGATATAGAGGACAAGAATTTTAGAAACAGTCTGGCCCTCTAAACCCTGAGTCTGATATGGAGGAAGGCAAACCCAACAAATTGGAATACAATCTGTAACTGGGAGGGCCAGCTCAGCTAACTCTGTCTTGGGGGTCATACAAGACTTCACCGGAAAGAGGATTGAGACACTGGAAGGTGAGCAGGTGTTTGCCATGATGATCACAGGGAGGTCACCCCATGTAGAAGAAACAAGTGGAAAGGGAATGCAGACATGGCAGTGTTTAACCAAAGGCAATTTGGGCCCCTAGAAGAAAATTGGCAATGTCTGGACATGTTTTATTTGTTACAACTGAGTATATGCTACTGGTGTCTAGTGGGTGGAGGTCAGTTATACAGCTAAATATCTTATGACACTCAGGAGAGCTTCCCACAACAAACAAACTCTCTGACCCCTCCCCCCCAATAGTGCTGCTACTGAGAAACTGCTCTAACCACAACCTGCTTCTATTGGAATGGCTGGCTTGCAGGGAGGGATAGGAAGAAGGCAAGAGATAAAGCCAAAATGATAGGGCACAAATTTTAAAAAATCTCATTGGCCAAAAAAAAAAGTTTAGATTTTGTCCTAAATGTGTGAGAAAGCCAAACATGATCAAATTTGCATAGTAGANTAGGTACTGTTACTCTCCTTGGCCTCCAAGGACATAGGGACAGAGTGATTACTAGATCCCCTGGAGAAGGAAATGGCAACCCACTCCAGTATTCTCGCCTGGAGAATCCCATGGACGGAGGAGCCTGGTGAGCTACAGTCCACGGGGTCGCAAAGAGTCGGACACGACTGAGCGACTTCACTTTCACTTTCACTTTCAAGATAGCGTGAGCTGTTTCGGTAAGGGCCGTTGCCAGGAAACATGACCTTCAGTTAAGTGGTAGGTAGAAGAGCCCGGTGGCCTCACAGGAAGGGGGTGAAGGGGATGAACACCCCAACTTTACTCTCTTCTCTCCCTTTATTTTCTTTGAATGCTTCCTATTTCCCAGGAAGTTTATTGATATAGCCCATATAGGTGAATCTCTACTTCCCAGGACTCAAAGAAGAATACAGAAGCATGGTTAATAGATCTCAAGGGGCAAAATTAAGAAATTAAGATACTTAGCATATTGATTTTATAACCGAGTACTGTACCATTCAGACTCCAGCAGTAGCTGGTTAAGAAGGATATAGATAGATAGATAGATAGATGCACACACACACACACCCTTGAAGATACAAAAAAGAAAACAGAAACTTTTTTAGAGCCACATATCACTTTACTTTTGGAAATCACTGTATATGAACTATATAACAGAAAGCTCTTTGATTGTTACAGTGCTTAATAGCATCCAGAAGATGGCAGCATTGGTAAACTATAGCACTAGATAGAACTGTTTAAAATATTTTTTTACAATTGTCACTGATAACAGACTTCCTAAAGGGAAATAACCTTTTAAAAGCAGTGATTGGTCCTAAGTAACAAGATGCAGAAACACTAAATTACTGTCAGTTAATAGTTTGGCTCTAGAAAGGTGGATCCTCAAGAGTGCATCTATGGTTTAGTCCCTAAGTCATGACTGACTCTTGGGACCCCATGGACTGTAGCCCGCCAGGCTTCCCTGTCCATGGGACTTTCCTGGCAGGAATACTGGAGTGAGTTGCCATTTCCTTCTCCAGAGGATCTTCCTGACCCAGGAATCAAAGCTGGGTCTTCTGCATTGCAGGTAGATTCTTTAATGAGCCACTGGGGAAGTCCAAGAGTACTTATAGCCCAGTACTTATCTGATAAAATACTCAAATCTGGCAGACACATATCTATAAATAGACAGTACTATAATGACTTTATAATGTTTGATTAAATTGTTAGAAGTTTAAAGCTTGGGTTGTAAACCATAATCAACAAATTGTGCTCCAAAGCAAATGTAATAGCTACAGGCAATTACTCATAGAAATACAAAGTATCATATTTCAGTTGCAGGGACAAATTGAAACCTGGATATCAGAGATATCACATCAGCTATGAGGAAAAAATTAATTTGCTTTTATATTTCATTTCTAAACTGCTTTAATCACACCCAACATTTAAACTTGTTATGTTTTAAAGATTCAAATAGATATTGTCAATACTCTAGGCTGCTAGGTACTTAGTTAGGTATGTGTGTGTGTGCTCAGTCGTGTCCAACTCTTCGCGACCGACCCTGTGGACTGCAGCCCACCAGGCTCCTCTGTACGTGGGATTTCCCAGGCAAGAATACTAGAGTGGGTTGCCTTTTCCTCCTCCAGAGGATCTTCCCAACCCAGGGATGGAACCCACATCTCTTGTGTCTCCTGCATTGGCAGGTGAGTTCTTTATCACTAGCACCACTTGTGAAGCCCTTAGCTAGATATAGAGGACAAGAATTTTAGAAACAGTCTGGCCCTCTAAACCCTGAGTCTGATATGGAGGAAGGCAAACCCAACAAATTGGAATACAATCTGTAACTGGGAGGGCCAGCTCAGCTAACTCTGTCTTGGGGGTCATACAAGACTTCACCGGAAAGAGGATTGAGACACTGGAAGGTGAGCAGGTGTTTGCCATGATGATCACAGGGAGGTCACCCCATGTAGAAGAAACAAGTGGAAAGGGAATGCAGACATGGCAGTGTTTAACCAAAGGCAATTTGGGCCCCTAGAAGAAAATTGGCAATGTCTGGACATGTTTTATTTGTTACAACTGAGTATATGCTACTGGTGTCTAGTGGGTGGAGGTCAGTTATACAGCTAAATATCTTATGACACTCAGGAGAGCTTCCCACAACAAACAAACTCTCTGACCCCTCCCCCCCAATAGTGCTGCTACTGAGAAACTGCTCTAACCACAACCTGCTTCTATTGGAATGGCTGGCTTGCAGGGAGGGATAGGAAGAAGGCAAGAGATAAAGCCAAAATGATAGGGCACAAATTTTAAAAAATCTCATTGGCCAAAAAAAAAAGTTTAGATTTTGTCCTAAATGTGTGAGAAAGCCAAACATGATCAAATTTGCATAGTAGAAAAATTGCTGTGGCTGCAAATTAGAGATGGTTAGGTTGAGAAATGACAACAACAACAACAAAAAAAGAAATTTTAACAATTTCACTTCTTTTTTTAGCAATAGAAATATTTTCAGAATGAAAAAAATTAGAATTAAGACTGGCAAAAGTAAATTAAAACCCAAGATGGATGACAAAAATTGTAAGAGGCTGAGTAGTTTCTCTAAATGATTTCGAGATTTCTAACTCAGATGAACTAAACTCCCACATCTGCATCTCATTTCCTGAATCCCTCTCTCTCACTGGCCAGCACTGCTGCCCCTTCCTCCTTCCTGTCAGGCTTGGTGCCTCAAAACCCTGCCCTTGGCTCCATTATCTTGGCTCCCTCTTATTTATCCTACTAGCCTGGCAAACCAGATCTGACTTGCTCTTCCAGTGCGTCCGTGCTAAGTCGCTTTAGTTGTGCCCGGCTCTATGTGACCCTGTGGACTGCAGCTGCCAAGTTCCACTGTCCACAGGATTCTTTAGGCAAGAATAACTGGAGTGGGTTGTCATACCTTCCTCCAGGGGATCTTCCTGACCCAGTGTCTCCTGCGTTGGCAGGTAGGTTCTTTACCACCAGCGCCACCTGGGAAGAGTGCTCTTCCAGTATTGACATGGAAACTATGAGTTTAGTCTTTCGTGCCACTTATGAAGATTAGGGATACTCCACCTTTTACTCTCAAGCATACCAAAGACTGACTCAGAAGGTTGGGGAAAAGAAAGAGAGGATTTGACAAATTATCAGGGCTTCCCTGGTGGCTCAGTGGTATAGAATCCACCTGCTAATGCAGGAGACAGGGGTTTGATCCCTGGGTCAAGAAGGTTCCCTGGAGAAGGAAATGACAATCTACTCCAGTATTTTTGCCTGGAAAATCCCACAGACAGAGGAGCCTGGAGAACTACAAACCATAGGATCACAAAGAACACACACTACTTAGCAAGTAAACAACAACTCCTAAATGATAAGCGAATTTGCAGATGAGATTAGCAAAATGATTTTGTCAAATCCTGCTGTTACTGTGGTGATTTGTACAGAGATAAAATACCCCATTGAAAATAAAGGAACCGGAGCTGCATGTACAACATGACTTGTTATCAAAGTAATACACAGCAGTGAAAAAAAAGAAAAGTGGTGACAAACTCATACTGTACCCAACCAATTTCCTATAGCGCTTCAATAGTGTTCTATAGTTTCCTATAGAACCAATTTCCCAGAGTGTTCCACTTCCCCTACCCACCCCATCCCCACCTCTGTTCCTACAATCCTGTTCCTCGGTCACTCAGCTCCAGGCACAACAGCCTCTTTCTGCCTCAAAAAGTTTGCACTGGCTGTTCCATCAGATGAAAAGCAATTCCCTTTGTTGTTGTTCAGTTGCGACCCCATGGACTGCACATGCCAGGCTTCCCTGTCCTTCACCATCTCCTGGAGCTTGCTCAAACTCATGTCCATTAAGTCAGTGATGCNACTGGCTGTTCCATCAGATGAAAAGCAATTCCCTTTGTTGTTGTTCAGTTGCGACCCCATGGACTGCACATGCCAGGCTTCCCTGTCCTTCACCATCTCCTGGAGCTTGCTCAAACTCATGTCCATTAAGTCAGTGATGCCATCCAACCATCTTGCCCTCTGTTATCCCCTTCTCCTCCTGCCTTCAACCTATCCCAGCATCAGGGTCTTCTCCAATGAATCGGCTCTTTGCATCAGGTGGCCAATGCCCTATGGAGCTATAAACTAAATGCCCATATCCAACCGTTAGATCTCTTTTTAAAGGGGAGATACATTTTTCCTTCTGAGTGAGGCTCCTCACCCCTCTTTGCTTCGCTTCCACCTGTAGGCACCTCCACCCACCTCACATTCACCATAACCCATGCTTTGTAGAATACTTAATAACAAAACATTAAGCAAAACAGTGATATAAGGACACTTGAGCTTCAGTCTCCTCCCACCCTCTGATCTCCTTTTGGATGCTCACTAGATGGATCCAGTTGGAAGCTACAGAGCAGGAAAGGTCATTGATGTATTCCATGTGGATCAGTTTATGCCTCTGTCGGGTACACAGCAGACTAGAGAAAGGGATCTTGGATCTAGAGAGGAAAAGTAAAGATATTCAGCACAATTTTTGCTCAGACCGTTATACCTGTGCTCCACTGCTCAGTTTAAAAACTGAGCATTACATTAAAGCATTAAAGCACTACATTAGTGCATTAAAGCACTACAGATGTCACTGACGCTCCCCAGACTCACTTGATCTTTGTTCCCTTTCTCCTTCTCCAAAGGTAACAGCTATCTTGAAGTATGTGTTTCTCATTCCCCAAGATAATTTTATATTTCTACTACAAATGCACATATCTAGACATTTCCAGGATACTGTTTTTACGTTTGTAAACTTTATATAAATGGTTGGGTACAGTATGAATTTCTGTTACCACTTTTTTGCCCCACTGTGTATTACTTTGATAACTAGTCATGTTGTACATGCAGCTCCAGTTCCTTTATTTTCAGGGGGTATTTTATCTCTTTGTACATATCACCACAGTAACAGCTAATTGCTCACAATTTTTTATTGTCATCAACAAGTTTGTAATTTATAGTCTCATAGATAACTCCTTAGTCACGTGTGTAAAGACTCTGGAGCTAGGAGTAAAAGTGTAAGCCTAAAAACTCAAGAAAGCAGAGCCTGAGGCAAAAATTAAGGTACTGCCACTTTATTGAGAAAGTACAAGCCCAGGGCAGTGAGAAGAGGATAAAAGGAAGTGAAGCAAGAAAGGATACAAAACGATGCAATGCAGTTCATCACCCTGTATCACAGCAAGCCCTGATAGTGCCAGGATCACTTGGCAGATGTGCTCACACAGCATGAGTCTTGCCCCGAATGAAAACACGTTTAGAGCAAAATCTATAGCACAAAAAAAGGGAAATGGGGGTTTATCTGCCTAGCTCTTTTCCCTTCACCCTCTTCCCATAGGTCAAGGCTCACCCCACAAGGAGCTGACTACTTCTCTACCCCTGCATTTAATGTTGCATCATCTGGCTTCTTGGCAGTCTCTCCAAAAGCCAAGTTCTATAACTGACAAATCCTATAATGCAAATCCTATAATCCTATGACCTGTGGTAGGTTTATATCCAAGTCTAGACACCATTTATTGTGAATAGGACTTGGCATAAGCAGTATGAATGCTTTGAAAGTCTAGGTTTTCAACTCAGACTCCAAGAACCTTAGGGAGCATGGCAAAGTCACAAGCAGAGGCAGCAATATTAGTGAAAACTGGAAGATGGACAGTGCCTTCAGAAAGAAGGAATCTGAGGAACTGTACAAGGTTTGTGTCCAATAAAGCACAGGCATACCTCAGAGGTGTTCAGGTTCAGTTCTAGACCACCACAATAAAGCAAGTCTCAGGAATGTCTTCTTTCTCAGTGCATATAGAAGTCATGTGTATGTTATATTGTACTCTATTGTGTGCAGTAACATTATGTCTAGGAAAACAATGTACATAATTTAAAATGCTTTATTGCTAAAAATTAATGCCAAAACAATTACAGTAGCACTTCAGGAATTTTTAAATGGGGCCTAGAGACATGAAGTGAATTAATGCTTTTGGAAAGATGGTGCCAATAGACTTGCTTCAACTTGCAGAAAAAGTAATATCTCTGAAGTGGAATAAACTGAGGGTCTTTTCAGCCTTACCTGATATTGCAAAATTGCTCTCCAAAGTGATTGCACCAATTTATACTTCCATCAGCAGTCTGTAAGAACTCTAGTTGTTCCACACTTCCATCATTAAATTTAGCTAATCTGATGGATAGATTGGCACTTCATATTGTTTTAATTTGCATTTATAACAATGAGATTAACTATCTTTTCATCCAGTGAATTCTCTGTTTGAATCTTTCCCCAATTTTTCTTTCAGTTTTTTTTTTAAATGTTGATTTGTAGCTCTTTAAATCTTCTGAGTAAAAATTTGTTTTCATATTTCAAACTTTCTCCCAGTCTATAGATGATATTTTAACTTTGTGTGAGACACCTTTTGATGAACAGAAAATTTCACTTTAATATAGTCAAACTCATAAATTATCTCCTTTATTCCAGAGTTTTACCAGGAATGGCTACTAAAATTTGTCAGTTATCACTTCAGAATCTATTGATATGGTATGATTTCTTAAAACTTATTAATATAATTATATTGATAGTTGTCCTGCTATTGAACTATCCTTGCATTCCTATAAATCTTAATTATACATTCTTTATTATTAATAGGATAAATTTCTGAATTACATTTATTAATATTGTATAGAATTTCAGGTGGCACAGTGGTAAAAAAAGTTTTCCTGTCAATGGATCCAAACGACACAGGTTCGATCCCTGGGTTGGGAAGATCCCTGGAGTAAGATAACAGCAAACCCACTCCAGTATTCTCTCCTGGAGATTTTCCATGGACAGAGGAACCTGGTAGGCAGTCCACAGGGTAGCAAAGAGTTGGACACAATAGCATGCACACACACCTCAAATTCATTTTGCATTCTAGAATATATTCATAGAATATTGCATTCATAGAATATATTATATATTCATCTATAATCTTTAATTCTGCTTTCTGTATTATTCATATCAGGTTCTGGTATTAAAATCAGATGGACTCATAAAAATAACTAGAGAGATTTTCAACTTTCCCATATCTGTCTGATGCTAAATACCCTAGTTAAATTAAAAGCAACTATATAAACCTTTCCAGAGTTTTGTCCCTTTCATCTAAATTTCCTTCTTCCTTCAAATTCCTCAGAACCAAAAAATACACATTGAAAACTCTGTCCAGGGCACATATTGAAAACATCCCTTCTTGGGGACCCGAGTAAACCTATCTTTTACTCTAGTAAGACATCCTTTTGATAATAAGCTAATCAGTGGTGTGTGGCTGTATGTTTAACTGCCTTTTAAAAACAAAAAGAACAGAACATAATTTGTAGCATTTGCCAAAAAGCCACCATGACAAATTTCATGTTACCAATGTGATATCACACAATATGAAACTAGAAAGAAATGCCCACAATTGGCTCTTGGGAGTCAGTGAGAACTAGCTTCAGAATACCACTGAATCAAGATCTTACTTCCTTACCTGTTAGACAAGTATGCCAGACTGTGGAAGAATTAAAATGTTCAACAAAGAATACTGGACTTTCCCTATAGATAATAGAAAGACCAGTACAGTCCTTTGACCTGGGCAAATAAAGCTCCTTTCTTCAGTCCTCAGTCTCAGGGACTCCTTTCCCCACCTTTCAGACTTTGGAAGGATCTTCTCAAGATTTTGCAAGTCCCTGTCCAGTTCCTGGGACCAGTCAAGTTTATACTGTCCCCATAACCATTTCTTCCCTTCACAACAGTCTCCAAAACCTAACTGCTGTGCTCTCCCTCTCTCCTCCTCCCCTAAGATGGGTTGACCAGATATCTAAGGGAGTCTCAAACTCACACCTATGGGTGCCCACAGTTAGCTCAGTTCCATAAAGTTACCTGGTAATAAAAGTATTATTCTGTGGGATACTACAAGATTGAGCTGCCAGAAGAAGGAAGACATGCTGATTTGGCGTAACTCAAATTGTCTACCCCTGCTTTATTGACTATGCCATTTTTGCAAGTCCCTGTCCAGTTCCTGGGACCAGTCAAGTTTATACTGTCCCCATAACCATTTCTTCCCTTCACAACAGTCTCCAAAACCTAACTGCTGTGCTCTCCCTCTCTCCTCCTCCCCTAAGATGGGTTGACCAGATATCTAAGGGAGTCTCAAACTCACACCTATGGGTGCCCACAGTTAGCTCAGTTCCATAAAGTTACCTGGTAATAAAAGTATTATTCTGTGGGATACTACAAGATTGAGCTGCCAGAAGAAGGAAGACATGCTGATTTGGCGTAACTCAAATTGTCTACCCCTGCTTTATTGACTATGCCATAGCCTTTCACTGTGTGGATCACAATAAACTGTGGAAAATTCTGAAAGAAATGGGAATACCAGACCACCTGACCTGCCTCTTGAGAAACCTATATGCAGGTCAGGAAGCAACAGTTAGAACTGGACATGGAACACCAGACTGGTACCAAATAGGAAAAGGAGTATGTCAAAACTGTATATTGTCACCCTGCTTATTTAACTTCTATGCAGAGTACATCATGAGAAATGCTGGACTGGACGAAGCACAAGCTGGAATCAAGATTGCTGGGAGAAATATCAATAACCTCAGATATGCAGATGATACCACCGTTATGGCAGAAGTGAAGAGGAACTCAAAGCCTCTTGATGAAAGTGAAAGAGGAGAATGAAAAAGCTGGCTTAAACCTAAACATTCAGAAAAAGGAGGTTATGGCATCTGGTCCCATCACTTCATGGGAAATAGATTGGGAAACAGTGGAAACAGTGTCAGACTTTATTTTGGGGAGCTCCAAAATCACTGCAGATGGTGATTGCAGCCATGAAATTAAAAAAAGCTTACTCCTTGGAAGGAAAGTTATGACCAACCTAGACAGCATATGGAAAAGCAGAGAAACTATTTTGCCAACAAAGGTCCATCTAGTCAACGCTATGGTTTTTCCAGTGGTCATGTATGGATGTGAGAGTTGGACTGTGAAGAAGGCTGAGTGCCAAAGAATTGATGCTTTTGAACTGTGGTGTTGGAGAAGACTCTGGAGAGTCCCTTGGACTGCAAGTAGATCCAACCAGTCCATCCTAAAGGAAAACAGTCCTGGTGTTCATTGGAAGGACTGATGCTGAAGCTGAAGCTCTAATACTTTAGCCACCTCATGCGAAGAGTTGACTCATTGGAAAAGACCCTGATGCTAGGAGGGATTAGGGGCAGGAGGAGAAGAGGATGACAGATGATGAGATAGCTGGATGGCATCACCGACTCAATGCATGTGAGTTTGGGTGAACTCCGGAAGTTGGTGATGGACAGGGAGGACTGGAGTGCTGTGATTCATGGGGTCGCAAAGAGTCGAACATGACTGAGCGACTGAACTGAAATTGTTTATATGGACAAAAACTCTTGCATACAAATTTTTTGCCTTTCACAATTTTCACAATTAAGCCAGGTCTAAAGCTATAAAGTTATTGCTAGAATAGTGTGAAAGAAAGGAAAGATGACTGAAATGAAATATAGGGCTTAGGACTAACAACATTGTAAACAAGTGTTAGAGTGGGATGGGAGGAGAGACACAGATTTAAATCATCTATCTAGAAGCAACATGAGGTTTCACAGCTCATAGCTACCAACAGAGGATCATCTTTAAAAATGACTCACTCAGAATAAGGAGATCCTTCACAGTGAAGTTCAACGTTGTATTATTTAAGGACAACCAGTGTACGGTTCCTCTCACTTCAGTTCAGTTCTGTTGCTTTGTGGTGTCCGACTCTTTGCGACCCCATGAATCGCAGCACGCCAGGCCTCCCTGTCCATCACCATCTCCCGGAGTTCACTCAGACGCACGTCCATCGAGTCCGTGATGCCATCCAGCCATCTCATCCTCCGTTGTCCCCTTCTCCTCCTGCCCCCAATCCCTCCCAGCATCAGAGTCTTTTCCAATGAGTCAACTCTTGGCATGAGGTGGCTAAAGTACTGGACTTTCAGCTTTAGCATCATTCCTTCCAAAGAAATCCCAGGGCTGATCTCCTTCAGAATGGACTGCTTGGATCTCCTGGCAGTCCAAGGGACTCTCAAGAGTCTTCTCCAATACCACAGTTCAAAAGCGTCAATTCTTCGGCACTCAGCCTTCTTCACAGTCCAACTCTCACATCCATACATGACCACAGGAAAAACCAAAGCCTTGACTAGACGGACCTTTGTCGGCAATATAATGTCTCTGCTTTTCAATATATTATCTAGGATGGTCATAACTATTCTTCCAAGGACTAAGCGTCTTTTAATTTCATGGCTGCAGTCACCATCTGCAGTGATTTTGGAGCCCCCCACAAAAAAAATCTGACACTGTTTCCACTGTTTCCCTATCTATAGCCCATGAAGTGATGGGACCAGATGCCATGATCTTAGTTTTCTGAATGTTGAGCTTTAAGCCAACTTTTTCACTCTCCTCTTTCACTTTCATCAAGAGGCTTTTTAGTTCCTCTTCACTTTCTGCCATAAGGGTGGTGTTATCTGCATATCTGAGGTTATTGTTATTTCTCCCAGCAATCTTGATTCCAGCTTGGGTTTCTTGCAGTCCAGCGTTTCTCATGATGTACTCTGCATAGAAGTTAAACAACCAGGGTGACAATATACAGCCTTGACGTACTCCTTTTCCTATTTTGGAACCAGTCTGTTGTTCCATGTCCAGTTCTAACTGTTGCTTCCTGACCTGCATACAGATTTCTCAAGAGGCAGGTCAGGGGGCCTGGTATTCCCATCTCTTTCAGAATTTTCCACAGTTTATTGTGATCCACACAGTCAAAGGCTTTGGCAGAGTCAATAAAGCAACATAGATGTTTTTCTGGAACTCTCTTCCTTTTTCCATGATCCAGCAGATGTTGGCAATTTAATCGCTGGTTCGTCTGCCTTTTCTAAAACCAGCTTGAACATCAGGGAGTTCACGGTTCACATATTGCTGAAGCCTGGCTTGGAGAATTTTGAGCATTACTTTACTAGCATGTGAGATGAGTGCAATTGTA
>SJYX01001248.1:12607-52434 GCA_006410675.1 Oreotragus oreotragus | reverse complement strand
ACTCTGTCTATCAGATCTAGGCCCTTAAATCTATTTCTCACTTCCACTGTATAATCATAAGGGATTTGATTTAGGTCATACCTGAATGGTCTAGTGGTTTTCCCTACTTTCTTCAATTTGAGTCTGAATTTGGTAATAAGGAGTTCATGATCTGAGCCACAGTCAGCTCCTGGTCTTGTTTTTGTTGACTGTATAGAGCTTCCTCATCTTTGGCTGCAAAGAATATAATCAATCTGATTTCGGTGTTGATCATCTGGTGATGTCCATGTGTAGAATCTTCTCTTGTGTTGTTGGAAGAGGGTGTTTGCTATGACCAGTGCATTTTCTCGGCAAAACTCTATTAGTCTTTGCCCTGCTTCATTCTGCATTCCAAGACCAAATTTGCCTGTTATTCCAGGTGTTTCTTGACTTCCTACTTTAGCATTCCAGTCCCCTATAATGAAAAGGACATCTTTTTTGGGTGTTAGATCAAGAAGGTCTTGTAGGTCTTCATAAAACCGTTCAACTTCAGCTTCTTCAGCATTGCTGGTTGGGGCATAAACTTGAATAACTGTGATACTGAATGGTTTGCCTTGGAGATGAACAGAGATCATTCTGTCATTTTTGAGATTGCATCCAAGTACTGCATTTTGGACTCCTTTGTTAACCATGATGGCTACTCCATTTCTTCTGAGGGATTCCTGCCCACAGAGTAGATATAATGGTCATCTGAGTTAAATTCACCCATTCTAGTCCATTTTAGTTCGATGATTCCTAGAATGTCGACGTTCACCCTTGCCATATCTTGTTTGACCACTTCCAATTTGCCTTGGTTCATGGACCAGACATTCCAGGTTCCTATGCAATATTGCTCTTTACAGCATCGGATCTTGCTTCTATCACCAGTCAAATGCACAGCTGGGTATTGTTTTTGCTTTGGCTCCATCCCTTCATTCTTTCTGGAGTTATTTCTCCACCGATCTCCAGTAGCATATTGGGCACCTAATGACCTGGGGAGTTCCTCTTTTGGTATCCTATCATTTTGCCTTTTCATAGTGTTCATGGGTTTCTCAAGGCAAGAATACTTACCATTCCCTTCTCCAGTGGACCAAGTTCTGTCACACTTCTCCACCATGACCCGCCCGTCTTGGGTTGCCCCAAACCTTCCCTAAAGTAATTTGACTGCTGGAAGAAAAAAGAAATCTTCTTTAATGATTATTTCAGCTGTGGCCACAAGGGTCGATAGAGCCCAGAGCCCAGGAGAGACTTGGGACAAAGGAATTTATGACACTGTTAGGTCAGGGATCTGTGATATTCCTGCTCTTCATGACATTACGTATGCCACAGAACAGCAGCCATTATATATCATCTTCCTTTCTATTTCCCTGAAAGTTTGTTTGTTTGTTTGTTTGTTTGTTTTTGGCCCAGACACGTGGCATGTGGGATCCTAGTTCCAAAACCAGGGATTAAACCTAATCACTAGATCACCAGGGAATTCCCGAAAATTATGTTAAATGTTACTTTTAAATTATGGTAATCCTCTTTTCCGTTCATAAATGTGTAATAGGCCAGGATGATTAAATATATTGTTAAGCTATAGATTCCAAAATCGTAGATCACTCTAAGTCCAAACAAGAGAAATCTGTGACATCTAGATATCCTGAACTTTGAGCTGAGTAACAATTGCTTTTCCCCTTTTGCCTTCTTGTCTGAGATGATCCTTCCTTGCATTGTGACACACTGTAGTATGAACGTATTTCTATTACAGCACTTTTTATTGTTCAGTCACCCAGTTGTGTCCAAGTCTTTGCAACATGGACTGCAGCATACCAGGCCTCCCTTCCCCTCACCATCTCCAGAAATTTGTCCAAGTTCATGTCTCTTGCTTTGGTGATGCCATCCAGGCATCTCATCCTCTGATGCCCTCTTCTCCTTCTGCCCTCAATCTTCCCCAGCATCAGTACTTAGAAGACTAGAAATTCCTAGAATGGAATTGTGCCTTCTCTGTGAGCTCAGGCAAGTTGCTTAAGTCTCAGTTTCAAGTTGTGTATGATGATTTCAGCATGCAGAAAACAAAAACCTGGCAGATGGTAGAAACGCAATAAATTTTTTAAAGTATTGTTAAAATCAAGAACTTCTACTATCTGAACCTAATCCAAATTTTCAAACTTACTTCACACTGTGACTCATCAGGCATCAAACACTCCAGCCAGAAGCTTCTTTTATTGTACTCTACTTCTCCAAGGTCCAGTTCAAAGAAAACTGCTAAGGGGAAGAAGAAGAAAATAAAAACCTCAATTTCACTTCCTTGATAGTAAAAGCATAAGTTTCCTTTGAAATTATATTCTCTGTGTTTACAGCATAACACTACATATTGTGACCTTTTAGAATAGCGCTGTACAAAGACCATAATGGCATGTTGCACTTTTGCAACTACAGACATTTAAGTGATACTTCTAGAATTTTTATTTTAAGGCAAACAAAATAAAGCAAAGATTGTGTTCTCTTGAGCTTTATCACGGTACTTCTTCATGGAGAAGCCAAAATTCCCTATGAGAAAACAATAAGAAAGATAATATTTCATTCAGAGAGAGAAAATGATGGCTAGCACAGGTTAATTAAATCATGCAAATACATATATATATATAGAGAGAGAGAGAGAGATAATAGCACATTGAAGACAGGAAATCAGGGCTGTCTCTACTGTTCTCAAGGAGGGTTGTGGGGGAGATTAGGCAGCTAATGACAACCTAGGTTACTTCTCCTATCTTGGTTCAGGGTGGGATTTTTATGAGGATGGACACCAGCAATAGCTTGCTACTCATAATCCAGAGAGGGGAACAGAGAGCTGGAGCCAGAAACAAGCAGGGAGGGGATCAAGAGGGAAAACAGTGAGGAAGAATAATTAAAGGAGTGAGGTGAGTGCTGACTAACCTTCCTCTGTACTGGCTTTGCCAGGGGCAAACAGGAGCTTGCTCCCTTGTGTGCTCTGGCAGAAAAGCAGCGCATTCCATTTAGTTAAGTCTCTGCAAGTGGAGCCTGTGTTACTGAATTGCAGAAAAATAAGGTGGGGGTAGGAGTGAAATTAATAAGAGGGATCATTTTTCCTTTCTTTTCAAAAATGTTAAGAGGAAGGAAATAGAACACAATACAGAAAACCATTATTCCTTCATGGATTAGTTAGAAGAGCCAATTCCATCCAGTTCTACTTCCATCCAGCCCTATAGTACAAATGGGTCAAGCTCTTTGGCCTTCCATTTCCTCAACAAAAAGGTAAGGGATTGTGCTGGTTCCAAATTTCTAGGGTTTTGTATTAAGGAAGTAATGACTTTGTGTTTTCATAGAAATAAGGGAGGAGATAAGAAACTAACGTTAACAATAGTCACCTTGTGCCAGGTAAATGAGACTTGGGTTTTATATACCTAGACTCAGAACCCAAACAGCCCGGGTTTGCTTACGTGTTCTGCCTCCCAACTAGCTGGGTTACCTTGGGGAAGTTACCTAACCTCTCTGTGCTGTCAATGTTCTCAGCAGTAAAAGAGACACAATGATATCTATGCCCAAAGTGTCATTGGGATTAAATGACTCTTTCTATCTATCTAGTCATATATTGATGTAGAATACTACACAGATGTAGTGTTATGTATAGAGAATAGTAACTGGCATAAAGTAATTGCTCTACAAAAGCTATTAAAATGATTATTACAACACTAAAAAGTGGACATTCACTCCATGCAGATGAAAAAGAAAATGGATAAGAAAACCAAAACTTCAGAGCTTTGAGCTTTTCTGACTTCCAGTAGTTTTAGTCTCTTAACTACTACTTTATACCAGTTTAAAAAGGGTGAAAGTCACAGCATTTTGTAGGCAGCTAAGGAAATTATACTAGTTACACAACCATCAGTCAATCAAAACCATTCAATGAATACAGAATAAACCACAGGTCACAAAAGTCCCTAGCACAGCTTTTGGAAGAGTGTAATAATAGTTAATTTGCCTAGGTAAAGAAATGCCCCCAGGGGATTATTCTTGTTTTGGGCTGAAGTCCAAAGAAAAGATTGACATCTAATCTAAAGGTTCTCAGAAATGCAAATTGCCTACTTCAAATTCCAGGGAATTTAAATCTCTGCATGGAGGAATCTTTCTCTGGACTGGAGGAAGAGATTTTTTTGAAGAATTGGTAGACCCTTTCCCCATCACAGGGAAGGTTTTGATGGGGGTAGGGGGTGCAGGGAAGAGAGCACCAAGTAGAGAACTCAAGGTTCAGAAATCAAAAGGGGGAAGAGATGTTTCAGAATAAAATCAGATGCCACAGAAGAGAAAACACAGACTGTAAGAAACTGACGATTAGTCTGTTTCTCTTTTTTAGGTGGCTTAAAATTCGAGGAACTGTAACAATTCCATTACACTCAGTAGCTCTCACACTATGAGAAAAGGAGCCCTAAAACAAATCAATAGTTTCTGAGAGTTTCCAAGAGAGAAAAAACACAAGCTAACTCTTGAAAAACCTACAAGGTATAAAAGAAGAAAAGTAGTCCAGAAAGTACTGGACTGGAGCTACAAACAGGGTATTTGAAATTAATTTATCTGTTCGACAAATATTTATTCCTTGTTATTTTATTTATTTATTTTTGGACAGGTACTCTTCCAAAAGCTGATTATACAGTTCTGATCAGATAGGCATGGTCCTTAGGGGATTTAGAAAGCTAATGAAGGAGAAAAAGAATATTCAAGAAAACAAATACACAATTGTAAGTTAGAGTGATCCTATAACAAAAAAAGAGAGGATGTCATATAAGAAGATAACAAGGAATATATTTTTATATAAGGAATCTACTTTTAACCAAGTATAAGAAATCAAGTTTTAACCAGGCAGGAAGGCTTCTCTGAAGAGGTGGCATATAAGAAAAGGCTTGATAGGTGAGGCTTAACCATGAATAGGAGGAACTGGAGGAGGGAGAAGCATTTTAAGCATGTGAAACAGAAGGTGTGAAGATCCCAAAGTAAGAGATATCTACCAAGGAGAAGGCTGATCTGAATTACCTGATCTCCTATACAGCAATATAATGTTTTTCTTTCCACAACAACCAGCTAAGATTTGTAAATCTCATAAGTTCAATTAATCGATTCACCTTTTTTACGTACGTTTTTTCTTTCTCAGGGTAGTGAATCACTAGACAAAGGCAGCGGTCTTTTAGTGCATATTAAAAGTAGCTTTTCCAGATCTACTGTTATCATTGGCTTTTTTCCAGGGCTTTATGCTCTACTGAAACTAAACACTTAAATGAGCAATTTAACTCGGGTTTTTAGCCTAGGAAAAATGACATTTTTGATTCTGTTTTGAGATGTAGGGCTGAATTTTAAGTTGCTCAGTTATAATTAATCCTTTGTAACACCGCAGAAGCAAAACATCTGTGATCCTTGTTCAGTAAAAGAGCCCAGTACCAACCACGCACGTAAGTAAGACAAAATGCACATAAAACAAGGCATTGAGGACGATTCTGAGTAAAGCAGCCCAGTGTTTGTGCTTCGACATATAATTGAGACAGGCTCAAAAGGCCTTGCGACATCGTGACACACTGCTTACTTTGGCCAGCAGAGGGAGACCAGAGAGTCGTCAAGCACCTAATGGAGCCACACCCTGAATATGGTTGCTTATTATCTCTCTTCTGATATTTTAAAACCACAAGAAGAAAATGAAAAATTCTTGTCCAGAAAACGCTTAAATTTTAAGACTGAGGTAAAATCCACATACAGAAAATTAGCCATTTTAGAGTGTACATCTATTATCTCCACAGTATTGCATAATCAGCCCCTTCTCTCGTTCCAAAACATAAGAAATGCTTACATTTCATACAAAGAAAACTTACAAAAGCCCAGCCCTGTCCTCTCTTCATTCCGTCACATTCCGAGTTTTGCCTCCACCTGCATTACGTTAGAAATGGTTCCCGCGCATTCTCCGAACAGCCTTCTCCACTAAAAAATTCACATAATCTGATCCAGGGTTAAAATTACATGTTCAAAAACCAAAACCATCTTAAGTCTTCAGTTTTTTCTCTGGGAATCGTGAGGTTGCAACAGCCAGTACAAGTAACTGTTTAAAAATTCTGTATATATTATGTTTTGTCCTTTCTCAACAAAGAAATGAATAAAGTATGTTTATTTACATAGTTACAAAACAAATTAACAATGTAATACACCAACACCTTTCAGTCTTTTATGTGAAATTTAAAGTTCTTTCCATCTAGAGTGAAATTTTAAGATACTTCTAGGTTAGAACGAGAGCCAAGATTTTAAGGGCACCATGTCAATTGGTTAGATAACAAACTTGGAGAAAAAAAAAAAAGAAAACAGTTAATGTCGCAAAAGCTGAAGGTTTACAACCTAAATCCACTATTTTATTAAAGAATTTAATCTATTGGATGGGGCCTTGGCCCAGGGAAGGGTAAAAAAATGCCAAACTGGAGAGGCAGGGGGAGGGGAATTGCTGGTGGTGACTCTGGGAAAACAGGAGGGAGGGAAACTGAAGAGCAAATGAGGCCGGATCCGCCCTAACAAAGAGGCAGAAACTGTGTCTCAACAGCCACCAAATCCAGTTCAGGGCGGTTTGAGCCAGTTTCTGAGCTGGATTGAGAACAACAGCCTCGGCTGAGACTTGACGAGGGTGAAACAGAAAATACAAAATGGACTTCGCAGTGAGAAGTGGAATTGGCCTGGACTCGCAGGAGCCTAAAGCTGTTTCCTGGAGTAGCAAAGTCAGATAAAATATAAGGCCTGGAGCAGGAACAGCGGCCTACTAAGTAAGGAAAAACGACAGAGCACTGCCTCTGTGCCTGAATCCAGTCCGCATTTTCCCTCATACTTCCCCTAATTGTGGCTGGTGAGGGAAAAGGGCCTCAGGGTATCAGTTTTCAGAGAAAGCTGGCTGCGGTGTGGGGGGAGGGGAGGATTGTGTGTAGGGTGGTTTAATGTGTATCCCGGGGGGTTGGGGGTGTAGAATGTGTGAGAGTCTGAAGGAGAGGGAACAACACTTCACACCCTGCAGTTCACACCGCCTCTCTGCACCTCTGCTGCATTATTGCACAACCTCAACATACACCGCACAAAGGTGTCTTGGGAGCGCACTACACTCTGGATACTTGCACATGTAATTCCCAGGCTCCTTCTGCTCTATGCATTAATGACAATACACGAATCAGGACTGTCCACATGCTCTTCACAATTTGTGCCCTAAAATACATACAAGCCGTACATACACTCTTAACCAAGGGACCACAGCAGTATTAGGTAACAGTGGAATGATAATCCTATCCTCGCTTCCCCTCCCCCAGGTGCCAGAACCTCGGACATCTGATCAGTCCCACCCTGAAATGGCTCCTCTCAGAGTCCAACGGTCTGAGCTGTGGTCCACAGCTGTCCATGGTGTTTACATCCTGCGGCCAGGTTGGGCTCAGAGCCTTCCTGGACCACTTACATCTCTTGATCCCCCCTAAACTCCAAAGGCTACCTAAGAATTCTAGCCTAAATCCGGACTTAGCAAGGTGTGAGGTGTGGGGGAGGGGAAGAGCAAACTTGGGGGCAGGGTGCTAAATTCCCTTGCCCCTGAGTATCCCAAAGATGTTTAGACTCTTCCAGAGGCACTAGATAAGTGGCTCCAGACCCCAAGGCTTGTTTGAGTTGGAAGGCAGCCCTGGTGTGGGGAGGACTGTGGGGACCCCTGTGAGTGTACAGATCTCTCTCTCTCTCTCTCTCTCTCTCACACACACACACACACACACACTTTCAAAGACATTCAATTAAAACCGGGTCTGTAGAGTTTCCAAATACCCTGAGAGATTGGGGGAGGGGAGAGGGAAAAGGTCAAACTAAAAGACGTCACCGTGCTATTTTTATCTTTATACCATAAATGCATGCATGGGTGGACCACTGAAACACATTCACTTTGCATTATTTATTTTCGCCAATCTTCCATAAATGAAGCTTGTTACTAGCATGCCCTAGTTGACGCTATTACACAAACAGATAACTTACGCAGCCCTTCTATATTCATTTCATTAACTATTAGATTGGGGCTGATAGAGATTCTGCCAGAAGGTTTTTGTTGGGGTTTTTTCGATTTGTTTTTTAGTAGGGGCAGTGTTTCTCCCCACAGGAACAAGCAGAAGGCTACAGAGGAGATGAAGGTAATAGAAGTAAACAGAATCATAATACCGAGAGCTTGCTATAAGCTAGACACAATACCAAGTACTTCATATATTAAAGTATGTTAGTCAGTATTCACGTATACCTCTGAGTTAGACATTATTGTTCCCATTCTAGAGATGAGGAAAATGGAGCTTGGAAAGATTAAGTGTTTCATCAAATTCATCAGATTAAGTGGCAGACCAAGATTCTGGTCGAGTCCTTGTTTTTAACCCCCTGTTAAACTGCCACCTCGCTGGCAAATAGTCATACACTTTTTTTCAGATCCCATTGTGTGTCTGCCTACTTTGGGCTGGGAGGTAAGATGGTTAAGGTGAGAGGGGAGGATTGCTTCAGCGATGAGGACGTGGTTCCTGCCTTCAACAAGCTTTCAATCTAACGGCTGTTTTTTTCAAGGACAATTCAGGACTGCCGTACAAGGAATTATTTTTTTCTGCCTCTGGGTCTCAGAGGCCATCTGGGAATTTTACTTTGGAATTTCCCTGCCATTTCCGTGCTGTGTGGGAGGAATGTTTGAAGTCAGGACAACCCTGGTACAAGCAGGCAGCATGGGCAGGCCGGGTAGAAAGGGGCAGGGCAAGGCCGCCGGGGAGCCGTAGCCATGGCAACCCAGCCTGCTTTCCAGAACAATGTCTCCAACCAGGAAAACGACTCCGGAGAGCTTTCTCTTCATAATCCCCGCGGCCCGTTGGGCCAAGGAATGCACCAAGGGGATCCTTTCTTTGTAGAGAAACGACCCTTTACAAGACCCAGAACAAAGGAAGACATTTGTTGTATAGGGTATGTATTTGTTTGGAATAAAATCAACAACGCGCAGTTACTTAGCTCCTCTTCACTGTTCAGAGGAAACGAACACAGCTTTGTTACACAAGCTTCCTATTTTGGGATAATATTTGTTTAACTTTTGTTTCATCCCCATTTTACAGATGGGAGAGTAGTAATCATGAATGAACTGGCTCTCTAAATAAAACACTGGTGCGTCCTTTCAGAAGACCTCGTGAAGGGGACCCTGCCTTTTTGCATAATTTATGATCATTCTACAGATAATGTGAACACAGTTCCTGTCCACGTGCTCAGGGGCCCGGGAGCTACCGGGCCTCCTAGGACTCTGGTCCTTCCCACTCTCTACTTCCAGCCACTCGGCCCTCCCCCTCACCCGCACCAGCAACAGCAGCCTGGAGGAGGCGGTGAAGGGGGAGGAGGAGGAGGAGAGAAGAGGAGGAGGTGGGGGAGGGGGAAGAGGGGTAAGTGAGTGGGAGAAAGAAGGGAGGAGAGGAGGGAGGGGAAGGGAGAGGAGGGAGGGGAAGGGAGGGGAGGGGAGGGGAAGGGAAGAAGGAATGAGGAAGACGTTCCGGCCCCACCCTGCAAGCCTCCAACTCCAGCCAGTTGGGAAACTCCAGCTCAGAGAGCTGAAAGAAGACAGTGTGTCGACCGGTGACGACTACTCCAGGCTTTCAAATGATCAACAGCCAGACTACACCCTGAGCCTTGAAGACTGTAGCTTTGTTGAGCCAGGGCGTGACCTCCCTAAAGATGACATCAGGGCCGCGGAAGTCAGTCCCCACCCGCAAAACAGAGAACAAAACTTAATACAAGCTCAATAACAAACGATCTACCATAAAAACCCAAACTTATAAAGAATGTAATTTTTAAATGTAAATTTCCGGCAATGTAGCCAGAAAGAGTAAGAGCTCAGATACTTCGTGGCAGTAAAAACCCCGCTACCTGGTTCTGGGTGCACCCCAGGAGCCCAATCCCTTGTAAAGTCTCTAAGACCAAAATCAGATTGGCCTGCCTGTATGTCTCCCCATTGTGCAGTGACTGGGCAGGAAGGAAAACAGGTCACCTTCTCTGGGTGACTTTACAGGAATTGCCTGAGCGACTTCCTTAAAATACACTTCTCCACTGCATCCCCAGATGTTTTGTTGCCAGAGGATGACCTAAAGATAGATGTCACCCCCCAATATGAAAAAAGCTGAGAACTCCTGCCAGTGTCACCCTTGTAAGGAGTTAGTTGAGTGACTTTTGATTCTAAATTAAGACCTAAATTTGTTGACCTTTCTCCTGGTAATGTATTTCAGTAGATACTCCTAACTTACCCTGCTTTAGGAGTGTAAACAATGGATCTTTACAGTGAATTTTTTGCGACTCAGAGTATTTCCTAGAACGCAGGGACGTAAAATTCCTCTCCCCAAGATTGATCCTTGTAGTATTAAATATCCATTCAACATTCATTGAACACTTCTTAAGAATCAAGCACAATGTTATTTTTCACTACATTAGAACTGTGGGTTTTTTAAATCACATAAAACATGAAACTTACTTTCAGAGAGCTTACAGGCTGGGAAGGCTGATACTCAGGAAGTCAGCTACTGCAGAGTGGTATGATACATGCTTTGTAAAAATTAGAACAAGAAGATATATATGGGAGAAGAAAGGAACATGAAAAACAGTAAGGCTAGGTGGAGCAATCAGATAACTAGAGGGCTTCCTGTCAGGAGCTGGAAAATAAGATGGAGTTAGCTAAAGTGATACCAGAGCTCAGAGTCAGAACTGAGTTTTAGTTCCAGATTTATCAGTCTGTCAGTTATCAGGAAGACATTAAAAAAAAAGGGGGGGGGGTAATAAAGGGCCTCCCTGATAGCTCAGTTGGTAAAGAATCTGCCTACAATGCAGGAGATCCCGGTTCAATTCCTGGGCCTGGAAGATTCTTTGGAGAAGGGACAGGCTACCCACTCGAGTATTCTTGGGCTTCCCTTGTGGCACAGCTGGTAAAGAATCCACCTGCAATTCGGGAGACCAGGGTTTGATCCCTGGATTGGGAAGATCCCCTGGAGAAGGGAAAGGCTACTCACTCCAGTATTCTGCCCTAGAGAATTCCATGGACTAGTCCATGGGGTCTCAAAGAGTTGGACTCGACTTTCACTTTCACTTTTAGAACAAAGGCAAAGCAGGGAACCTGAAGTCCAGTAGGTCAGGAGCTTTGCAGGACTGGAACTAGAGGACTGACAGCAGAATTTATCTATTCCCTTACCCAGGAGGGTTCCATGCATCTTGTAAGAAGAAAAGCGACTTTGTAAGTATGAAGAATCCTGCAAATTTAGCTATTGAGGAGCAGGTCTCAACACTGCGGCACTTTTAAAATTTCTATATGTTATTTATAACTTGATGTTTATTAGCACAATTACACATTATTAGACCTGATATCCAGTATGCTTGCCTGGGAAATCCTCTGGACAGAGGAGCCTGTGGACTATGGCCCATAGGGTTGCAGAGGTAGATGCAACTGAAGTGACTTCACATGCTTGCAAGACCTGAAATCAGAGTGCGATTAAATACCTGATGCTGGGTCAATACTGTTTTCACTGAAATTTTCAGTTAGTTTGCCAAGATCTATTCACATATGTTACACTAAGATCTAGCACCAGCAATTAACATTTGATCTATTCAACCACTTCTGCTCTTAAAGACAATAACAACAAAAGAGAGATTCCTTAAGAATTTTGCAAATGTTAGAGGGTAGAGTGTAGAGGGCAGAGTGTTTTCAAACTGCAACTCCAATTTCTGGTCCCTCCAGCAAGCAGCTTTTTCAGACACTGCTTTTCTTCTGGTAATTCATTAGTAATGTTCACCGAATATTTCTACATTTCCATTTCCTGATTACAACATAAGATTGCATCATCTGACCACTTTGAAATTAGTGGTATGTTTACTTTGGTCAATAAGATAGAGGAAGTGATACATGTCACTTCCTGGAAAAAGCTTTAAGACCTAGTCAACCATTAGCAGCCTTTCCATCCCACTTCTGGGGAGATCACAGAAGCAATGTTGAGATGCCCCTCTTTCAGCTGGGGTCTTCTAGCCAAACCACATTGGTAGGTAGTATGAGAGATAAATGAACTTTTGGTGCATTGCACCATTAAGAATTGGTGGCTATTTGTTACACAGCATGATCTAGACTATCCTGATTGACTCACCTCAATATCCATTTATCTAACCTACTTCCCTCCTATCAAAAATCAGAACTCTACAAAGTCTTCTGTTTCAGAGAAACTGACTAGCTCCAGCTTGAGGGGGTGGATCTTCAGCATAAGTCAATTGTGATGATAGTTCCTTACCAGTCAGTGATTGAGAAATTGGGAGATGACTGACCAAGTTTGGCCAGTGAAATGTCAAAAAAAAAAATCTTCTGGGAAGCCTCAGAAAAGTTTCTAAAAAGAGTTAAGACAGAGAGACAGACAGAGAGAAATAGCTGCTCCTTTCTTTCTCCAGCTGTTGTCATCTATAGATAAGGCACTAGTTATCTAGTACTATGTTACAACTTACATGTTTATTTACATATTATCTCAAATATTTATTATTCCATAGTTTCTGTGAGTCAGGAATTCAGGAGCAGCTTAGTTGGGTGGCTCTGACTCAGAGTCTCTCATGAAGTTGTGGTTGAGACACCTGCTAGGGCTGCAGTCATCTAAAGGCTTGACTGCGCTAGGAATTTTACTTCCTAGATCATGCCCTCACATGGCAAAAGTTCTCAGTTCATTGCTAGTTCTTGGCAGGAGGCTTATTACTTGCCATGTGGACCTCTCCAAAGGGTTAACTGAGCATTCTCATGATATGGTTACTGGCATCCCTGGAGGGAGTGACCCAAGAGAAAGTGTAAGGAGGAAACCCAAATGCCTTTATGTCCTAATTTCAGGAGCAACACATTGTCATTTCCATGACATTGTATTCTTTAAATGTGAATCACTAAATGCAGCCCACCTTTAAGAGGAGAATTATGCTCCACCTTTTCAGAGAAGACTGCTAAAAAATTTGTGTTTAAACCAACACAGATGTAACAGCAGAAAGTACTGTGGCTGTGTAGAAATCATGAGGGGCTCAAGCCTAAGGATCCCTTCACACTGAAGAAGGCAGAGCAGATATGGAAAGGCCCTTGATGACATTGCTAAGGTACAACCTACTCTGGACTACTAATTATGTGACAAAAAATAAATTTCTTACAATTTCAGCATGTTTAAGATGAGGCTGACTGATAAATAGCAACATCTATTTCTGCTTTATTGACTATGCCAACGCCTTTGACTGTGTGGATCACAATAACCTGTGGAAATCCCCGCCCCGGGTGGAGAGGATTCAAGGCTGCTCTTCTCTGAAGACCTGCGAAAAGGAAACAAAGTACATTTACATGTAAACTAACAGATATTATGGAATAAAATGAACCACTTTATTAAAAAGAAGAAATCAAAGGAGATTTTCCGTTAAGACAGACTTCAGTTAAGGCAGCACTTCCAGATAACGGTTCATCCACATTCTTCAGTGTCTGCTGGGTGCCATGCGCTATTCCAGGCATTTTAGCAACAGTCACACATTTACTGCTCACAGCAAATTTACTCATAGCAACTGAGTAACTTGCAGGTGGTCACTTGGCTAGTGAGTAGCAGAGCCAGGATTTGAACCCAGGCACTTGATCTGGTGGTTCGTAGTTCTCAAATACTGAGCTACACTCTCTCATGGTGCAAAGCACATGACAGCAAAAGGAGATAGAAAAAGAAAGATGCAGTGATGGGAAATCAGTATTTATATATTTTACAGCAATAATGGATGCCATGCTAAAACTGGGGTACACAGCCTGGGGCAGATCCCCTCTACTGGCCTGCCTTCCCTGCGCTGGGCAGTGGGAAAGCTAGTAAATTAACCGTGGGGCCCCAGGTCAGGGGCCAGGGGCTGGAGGCATGTCCCCTTGTTACCTCTGGAGTTGCTGCTAAGCTGGGCTGAGGGGAAAAAGAAATGCTCTGCTAGCAGGCATTTTGCTGGAAACATCTGAATTGTAGAAGTGAAGGGAATATCAGTGTGAAAGTTGGAAAGACATTGTGGTTGGATTATCTAGGGCCTTCTGTGCCATGAAAAGCTCTTTTATAGGCAGTAGTGAGCTATAGATGAAGGTGAAAGAGGAGAGTGAAAAAGCTGGCTTAAAACTCGACATTCAAAAAACTTAGATCATGGCATCTGGACCCATCACTTCATGGCAAAGGGATGGGGAAACAATGGAAACAGTGATAAAATAAGCAGACTTTAAGAAAATCAACCCCGAATATACATTGGAAGGACTGATGCCAAGGCTGAAGCTCCAGTACGTTGGCCACCTGATGCAAAGAACTGACTCGTTGGAAAAGACCCTGATGCTGGGAAAGACTCAGGGGTGGAGGAAAAGGGGATGACAGAGGATGAGATGGTTGGATGGCATCACTGATTCAATGGACATGAGTTTGAGCAAGCTTTGGGAGATGGTGAAGAACAGGAAAGCCTGGCATGCTGCAGTCCATGGGGTTGCAAAGAGTCAGACGCAGCCGAGTGCCTGAACAACAATAGTGAGCCATGGAAAGTCTGGAAGCATGGATGACACGTAAGAGGAGATTAGAGGGGAACAAATAGTTTGACTCCTATCATGGCCGAGAAGGACCATGTTCCCCAGGAAGCCTTTGCTCCTTGTAATATATTTGTGACAAATAAAAAATACATTCTTATCCAACCACACACATCATCAGCACCACCACCATCATTATTATTTTTCTCTCTCTGTGTGTGCATGAGCTCGCAGGCCATTGTTTTCTGTACCACTTTAAGCATCAAAGACACCCTTAGTCAATACAGTCTTTTTTGTGCAGCATCAAATTTAACTCCGTGTGTGAGTACGTCCGTCATAATTTATTTTTGGTAATGGTGAAGATGATCCATATATAGCTGGAGAGCCTGGAGGTGTTATGGAAAGGCCAGAGGTGATTTCTGTGATAGAATTAAGATGCAGTGCAGCCCTCCAGGACTGTGGACAGTGAAAAAAAAGAGGCAGAACCCAAAATATTTGCAAGAAAAAGCAAGGAAAGGGCTATGGGGGAAGGATCAGGAAGAGGTTCCCTCATTCTGAAGCATGGGAGACTCTGATGATTGAAGGATTCATACGTGCTTACGTTGGGACCAAACCAAAGCTTCTTTCTCCCAGAAGTCTGTGTCGTTTCCGATTGTAATTTGTGAATATTCTCTCTCCTGCCCCAATCCCGGCCAGTTCTTAACCAATGTGCCCTGGGCTCTCATGATTGCCAGCACATCTGTGTGTATGACGGCAGTGCCTCATATCACTGCGACTGTGACACTGGCTACACTTTGAATGAAGACAAGAAGACATGTTCAGGTAAAGATGGTCCCTTTAAGCCTCATCCATGCACTTGGACAGGAGTGAGCTTTCCTGTCTCCAAGTCTGAAGTACAGTTTTGAGTCTTGCCTCTTGGTCTGTCTTCAGGATGGAATCTTTCTACTTTTCCACCAGGCGTCCTTCCTGCCATTGGTTTTTAAAGGAACCTCCACCCTGTTCTCCTTAGTGAACATTTTCATTTCTTAACGAAGACACAGTATCACAAGGAGATGGTCTTTTTATCTCTGCATTCTTGGCTTCTCCCTACATCATGTTAAAACAGTTTAACTTTGTATCATGGAGAATTTCTGATCATCACAAAAGCATTGAGAACAGTAGAACTCTCATATAACCATCATCTAGCTTCGACAATTGTAAACTTTTCCTCAACATCTCTGTTTCTTCTTTGACACATCCCAGAGTCTTTCCTCCTCTTTCTGTATGCTCTTACATCCTTTCATCTCCTAGAAAATGCACATAGCTTAAGTCTTAAAAATAAAAATACTGAATCGTCAATTTCCCGATTTCCTATGATTTCTGATTAGCTGTAACGTTCTGTGTACTGTCACTGCCTCCAGCCATTGAAGAAGCACGAAGACTCATCTCCACAGAAGATGCTTGTGCGTGTGAAGCCACGCTGGCATTCCAGGATAAGGTCAACTCATATTTGCAGAGACTGAACTCGAAACATATCCTTTTTGGAAGGACTTCTGCTTTTGCTTGAAGCCAACCTAGGCCTTAAAATGGACATTTGAGGACATGTCACAGGATAAGGGCCTTATTCATTAAATTTTAAGATGAACAGTAGTAATACACAAACTTGATTTTTGAAAAGTTCTTTTTAAATATTTCAGGAGACAGTTACATCCATTTTTATTTGCATGTGAAAGCAGTGTAATTATTTTTCTAGTGCTTTTCTACAGCAGTATAAGCTCCTAATTGAGCTCTATTTAACCAGGGCTATCATCCTGATTCCTTAATAGGACTTTCTTACTCAGAATCTGTTCATGTACAAGACAAGTCAGCTGATGAATGGAGTGTGATAACTCAGATGATACACAGTTGTACACTTTGTTTAGCCAGGTTGTCAAAGAGCAGGTTTCAAAATGTAACATAGTACCACCTCAGAAACTTTCAAAAGCAGTTCTTTAGCCAGAGGAGTAATTCAGGAAGAGTACTTTTTCTTAGTCCAGCTGAAGTTAACAACACTCTTCCCAGGGATCTTCGAGGAGTATTCAAACTGAGGTAGTTACCGAAAGAGTGTGTGCTTGCTGCTCAAAAGTCAGTAAACAAGCCAGGTTGGTGGAAAGGAAAGTTTGCTTTATTTCAGATGCCGGCAACTGGGGGTGGTCAAGGGGTGAGAGTTTTTATAGACAGGGTGTGGAGGGCTACATGCAGAAACAGAACAGTCATCTGTAACAGTCATCTTCAGATTGGTCCTCAGTGGTTTGCCCAGCATCATCTTGGTTGTTTTAGGTACACTTAACCTTCTCTTCTGAGGTCCATTTGTTCTCTTTTCTTTGCGGCCAGTTCTCTGAATTGTGGCAGCTTCTGTCTTGCCTACAGTCTCGTCATCACGTAGTTAACTTCTTCCACTTAGTGTTTTCACAGGATATGGCTCAGAATATTATAACCCTTGAGAAAGAACTGAAGGTCCCTGACTGTGCTTAATGACTATATTATTTAGTCTTTGACTGTTTTCGTTTCCAAATTTCTCACTTCTCTGATTAAGCTTATTCTTGGACTGAAGTTTTCCACAGACAAAAGGCAGCAGAGGACATGGTAAGGCGGCAAGGACCATAGGGTTCAGCACTGCTTCAGCAGGGCTACCTCGGAGCTTGCAGAGACATTCAAGGGCTGTGAGGGGACACAGAGCATTTTAGAGGAATCTGTTTCCAAATACTTCACTTCCGTAAACTGATCTGCTTACAATGCAGCTTGGGGTCAGTTGGCAGTCTCTTTTCCCATCTCTCACTTCAGTGCCACCAGTCTCCTAACTTTACACAAGAAATGGGATATCTCTTGCTTACCCTGAATTTTAATAAGGTGCATTTCTTGGAAAGGTAAAATCTCCAGAGAGCCAAATAAAAGGACAATTCAATTTTTTTTTCTAAGTTATTTATTTTTGGCCATCCTGGGTCTTTGTTGCTGCACACAGGCTGTCTCTAGTTGCATGGAGAGGGGGCTGTTCTTCTTTGTGGTGCACGGGCATCTCATTGCGGTGTCATCTCTTGTCAGGGAGGCTGGGCTTTAGGGTGCACAGGCTTCAGCAGTTGTGGCTGGGGGGATCTGGAGTGTGGGCTCAATAGTTGTGGTGGGAAGGCTTAGTTGCTCTGCAGCATGTGCAATCTTCCCGGACTGGGGATCAAAACCCATGTCCCCTGCATTGGCGGTGGAGTCTCAACCGCTGTACCAGGGGGGGAAGTCCCTCAACAGTTTTTTAAACTAAGGTTTCATAAACACATCTCTCCCAATTCAGTCCATTAAGAGATACCTTTCTAATTAAAATTTACCTTTTATTTTTTAATGATTTTATCTCAAATTTTGTAATTTACTTGTTTGGATCAACTGTATGCCCATCATAGTTGTAATGATAACTCAACCAAGGTGATTAAAAAAATTAGAGCCTTTGGTCAAAGAAAATTAATTTAAAGGTAATCTAGACATAAATGTGTACGTGCTTGTTGTCTGTATAAAGTTTATGTCAGAAAGTGTAATAGAGTGCTCAAGAACAGATTTTCAAGTTTCAAGTAGAATAAAATTCTGTGGAAGCAGCAGAAAGGAAATACAAATTTAAGGAGATATTTTATTTTAGAAGAACAATAGTAGTAATAATTCAGTATGTTATTAATATTATATAGGATATATTTAAAAGATCGGTTTAAATTTTATTTTAAAGCATCAATATTTATAATACGGCAAAGTTGCAAACTTTGTTACATAAAGGTTATGAAAATTTTCATATAATTTAAATATGCACAAGGTATTACTTGTCAAAATTATTTTAGTGGACATATGAACAAAAATGCTTGAAGACTGCCACTTTATATCCTGCTCTCTAAAGAACAGAATATCTGAGTTTTAGACAGATTAGATTTTTGGTGAGAAAATTTCACTCTTTTTGTTCCAATGAGAACTTACATTTTTCTTTTACCTTGTATTGAAGTGTCTGAAAGTGAGTTTACATTTTCTAATGTCTAAAAATATGTGGTTTTGGCCTTAACAACTAGTCACTCGATGACATTTTGGAGAAGCTGCAAGCAAATGAATATGGACAAGTACATCGTTAAACTACTCAAATGTTTTACCTGGAAATAATGAGCATTTGGTGTAGTAAATACTTCAGCATACTCAAATGTTCCTGCTACTAATCTGCCATTACAAATGCTTGAATGCTACTGAATCTTCTGGGAGCCAGTATCATTTTTCTAAGGAAATAAATGTCCCTAATTAAGTGCAAATTTTAGTGTCTCTAAGCTATGACTGTGAAATAGTTGGTAGAAAATAGAAGGAGAGTTTTCATAATTTTTTTACTTCTTTACTAATTGAGCCATTTAATTTTTAAATGTTTGTCTTAGTAAGATAACCATACTTAAAATGCAAACTTTTGATCTATTTTTTTTCTTGATATAGTATAAACCAGTCTTGTTACTTTAAAGTGTAACTTGTAGAGGGTATTTACACATAAAAGTTCATATAATTAAATTGAGATGAATATAATTTAGAACTATCTCGTAACACTTTTTTGTTTTTCCTCATTTTTGCCAGGGTACTGTTGAAGCTGTGATCAGGGGATTGTAATACCTATATCTAAATATAGTTAACACAGATTAAGTGAGCTGTTACATGCCATTTTAAATTCATTCTGATNTTCATATAATTAAACTGAGATGAATATAATTTAGAACTATCTCGTAACACTTTTTTGTTTTTCCTCATTTTTGCCAGGGTACTGTTGAAGCTGTGATCAGGGGATTGTAATACCTATATCTAAATATAGTTAACACAGATTAAGTGAGCTGTTACATGCCATTTTAAATTCATTCTGATGTTAGAAAGAGACACACACAGCTACAGACTTAGTTGTGAGTTAAGTGTTAAACTATTTACCAAGAACAAAAAATTCTAAATTTACTTGTTTTACTTTAGAATCCAATCAATAAAATTATATATTTATAAACATTGCTATAACAACATAATCTAATGTTTTTTTTAATGTTAATGATAAGCCTGTTTTTTTCACTTACATATTTGATACAACTTTTTTTCAGCTTTAAAGCTTATAACTTTTCGAAGAAAATAGTTCTTTAAATTACAGATGATTCATTCTTTTTTGGTTTATGTTGTCTTTACTGTAATAAAAACATCAATATCTATATACTATTGTCATGATTTTTTTGACTTATATCAACTTTTCTCATGTATTTTCTTAAATTAATCTGAATTACAATTATTTTGAAAATTAAACATTTTCTTGTCAATGAAACAATGTCATGACTCATCCTATAATTTAATCTCATGCTCTCAAAGTTTAAATTTTAAGTTCAGGTTAAATAGAAAGGTTTTGATCAAGAATATTGTGGGAGAGGGAATAAAACAGAATTACATAAATTCAGATTAAATAATGATGAGGGTACATTAAAATAAAGACCTGAAAAGAAATCCAGAAACAAAAAAACAAAAAGCTAAACTGTCAAGGGAAGAAATGAAAAACAAACACATCAAAGGCAATAAATATTATATGAAACATATAATGTTATTTGTCAACATTTTTGAAAGGATCTGACATACAGCAAGTGCTATCTTCCAAACTTATTTGAGCAGTCAGTCAGTTATATTAATATATCACAAAGAAATGGTATTATGGGGGAATAAATGAGAGCTCATGTACAAGAACTATGGAAAGGTATTTAGAGACAAATTTTTAAGGATGTGACTATCAGTAGCTTCAACTAAACATGGCTTAAACTTAACCAGTTGATTAGAATCCCCGCGGTTTAGAAAACTGATTTTTGTTTCCTGAGTCCAGTGTAGGGAGCTTGTGATCAGGTGCCAGAAAACATATAGGGATGTAATCTGGTGCTGAAAAGATACACATACATTTGAAAACAAATATGTATTACCCGAATATATTAAGTTTAATAAGGATTTTTCAGGGAGACCTGTTTTGTACATTTGGCTAGGCACAATTGGCCAAAAGGAACATCATAGAATTTATAAAAATGGCCTTGGAAGCAGACAGGAATGTTGGGATGAAGAAAGCATATTGGCTCGTTTAAAGTGTGGGCACCAAAGTAAAACAATTTAAGGCTGAAGGAAGATTTGATTTTAGCTCCCATTTAGATCTGACAGGAAAGGCACTAGGATTTATTGTCAGTTTTCCAGTATGCTGGATGAGACAACAGACTCAGGTCAAAGGATTTGAACATTATTTGCTGGGGAATGGGGAAATAATTCAGGTGGGGGAAATTAAATAAATTGGAAGGACTGATCCTTTTCCTTATAGGGGACTGGAATGGAAAAGTAGGAAGTCAAGAAACACCTGAAGTAACAGGCAAATTTGGCCTTGGAATACGGAATGAAGCAGGGCAAGGCTAATAGAGTATTGCCAAGAAAACGCACTCGTCATAGCAAACACCCTCTTCCATCAACACAAAAGAAGACTCTACACATGGACATCACCAGATGGTCAACACTGAAATCAGATTGATTATATTCTTTGCAGCCAAAGATGGAGAAGCTCTATACAGTCAGCAAAAATAAGACCGGGAGCTGACTGTGGCTCAGATCATGAACTCCTTATTGCCAAATTCAGACTTAAACTGAAGAAAGTAGGGGAAACCACTAGACCATTCAGGTATAACCCTAATCAAATCCCTTATGATTATACAGTAGAAGTGAGAAATAGATTTAAGGGACTAGATCTGATAGAGTGCCTGATGAACTATGGAATGAGATTCGTGACATTGTACAGGAGACAGGGATCAAGACCATCCCCAAGGAAAAGAAATACAAAAAAGCAAAATGGTTGTCGGGGGCGGCCTTACAAATAGCTGTGAAAAGAAAAGAAGTGAAAAGCCAAGGAGAAGAGGAAAGATTGGTGGGTTGCAGTCCACGGGGTCACAAAGAGTCGGACATGACTGAGTGACTTTACTTACTTACTTACTATGTACCATAGGATAAATGCTTGATACAAATTGTTCTTCAAATTTTTCTAATTTCCAAGTAATTTGTTGATTTTTAGAAATAGTTGGAAATATGTTTTGATATAGTGTTCACTAGCTAAAAGATGATCCAGTATGAGTCATGATTCCATGGAAAGATCTGCCATAAAATTTTTCCAACAACATTTTAACAGAATTGATAGTCATCAAGTGGCTTGTAATATGAATAAGTTTTCAGTTTGTCTTAACACCAGCAATGATTTTCATGGTGCTGATTTTTCAGTTGCTGCTGAACTAAAAAACCATTCCATTCAAAATTTTTCTAGTAGAACAGTTTTAATAATAATTCACTTTATATAATCAGTATACATATTATCAACAATCAAATAGGAAATGTCATTTAAAAATAGGATAAAAATAATTCTTCAGGCCAAATGAAAGGTAGCAATTAATGTGAGCTCATGTGCCAGGCTGGGTTGCCTGGATTCAAATACTGGTTGGTCAAGTAAATCTTAACTAATTTTCTCACTTTAAAAACAGGATTGATGATGATTTCTTAAATCAGTTAATAGACTTTTAGATTAGACCTGATACAGAGAAAATGCTAATATAAGTAATCGTTAACATTCTTATTAATAAAAGTAATATTAATGTCCTTGATTAATGGGCATTCCATGAGTTTTAATGACTTAATCACCATTAAATGGATGTGAAATTCAAAGAGAATATTAAAAAGTGGTTCTTACACCTCAGATCACTCTTGTCTCCAAACTGACTCAAAGAGCCTTGTCTTTTTTTCCATTTTCCTTTCTGTTTTGAGAGTGCCTATAATGACAGCAGAAAGTACAGACCTCTGTCTATTCGTGGCTGCATTTGCCCCTGCTGTGACCTGCCTATCTGCATTTTCATTCCTTTTTTTTTCCCACTCACAGCCAAAACACTACAGAGACTACATCTCCCATAAGCAGTTGTATGAGGGTTATAGGGGACCATCAACAGGTCCCTTAGGTGTATCCTAGGTCTTCAATGCCAGAGTGCCAACACCATATTAGAGGCCCTGTCTTCCCTCCTGGGCTTTGGATTCAACTTTCACCAAGGCAGGTGCCACCTGGATGTGGGCTAGACAATGAGTCCCAGAGCCCAGCCCCGAGGCAAGGTCATTAACCTTTCAGTTGCTTGAATTCAGGAAAGTATGGGAGTTTCCAAGAGAGGGGCCATGATAAGGGTATTATTCTTATTGCCAAAGAAGTGTTTAAAGCAAAAAGAAAATAGTCTTCCATGCTAGTGGATAACTGGACTTCATAAAGAGGGGAACTCATGTTTGAGAATGACAGATGTTAATCACCTTCACAACCCTTCACTGTAACTCGGACTACTGATTGGGAAAAACCTATGTTATGGAAGATGTTCTGAAAGATCTCCATATGGGGCTCAGCCTTGGTAATGATCTTTTTGAAATATTGTTTTGTTGCTTACACTTTTCAAATTTATCAAAAAAGAGTACTAAAATATCATTACTTATTCTTAAGCAAAGTAGATCAGTGTCACTAGAGTGTTTCAATGAAATATATTTACATATCTGTACTAGGAAGAAAAGCTATGACCAACCTAGACAGAATATTTAAAAGCAGAGACATTACCAACAAAGGACCATCTAGTCAAAACTATAGTTTTTCCAGTAGTCATGTATGGATGTGAGAGTTGGACTATAAAGAAAGCNCAATGAAATATATTTACATATCTGTACTAGGAAGAAAAGCTATGACCAACCTAGACAGAATATTTAAAAGCAGAGACATTACCAACAAAGGACCATCTAGTCAAAACTATAGTTTTTCCAGTAGTCATGTATGGATGTGAGAGTTGGACTATAAAGAAAGCTGAGTACAGAAGAATTGATGCTTTTGAACAGTGGTGACGGAGAAGACTCTTGAGAGTCCCTTGGACTGCAGGGAGATCCAACGAGTCAATCCTAAAGGAAATCACTCCTGAATATTCATCGGAAGGACTAATGCTGAAGCTGAAATGCCAATACTTTGGCCCCCTGCTGCGAAGAACTGACTCATTGTAAAAGACCCTGATGCTGGGAAAGATTGAAGGTGGGAGAAGAAGGGGATGACAGAGAATGAGATGATTGGATGGCATCATTGACTTGATGGACTTGAGTTTGAGGAAGCTCCAAGAGTTGGTGATGGACAGGGAGGCCTGGCGTGCTGCAATCCATGGGGTCGCGAAGAGTTGGACATGACTGAGTGACTGGACTGAACTGAACTCTACTAAGCCAGAATGAATAGTCTATGCAAATCCATTGAGGCTCTTTAAGGCAAATATCTTCCCAAAGAGATAAGAAAGAAATCTGTCCCTTTATATCCTAAAGAGAACAAAAGAAAGATGCATTGAGATTTCACTTAGGGTAGAATTCTAATTCAAAGTCTCTACTGAGGATCTTCAACATTCATTACACAATTAGGAAAACAAGAACCAACCTAGTCTTTCAACCGGAAGATATTTAAATAAAGAAATTGTTTAACCTTATTAGGAAATCTGGAGAGGGGAAGGTTACTCTTTGCGTAATCAAGACTACCATTTCCAGGTTTAGTTCAGTTCAGTCGATCAGTTGTGTCTGACTCTTTGCGACCCCATGGACTACAGCAGGCCAGGCCTCCCTGTCCATCACCAACTTCCAGAGTTTACTCAAACTCATGTCCATTCAGTCGGTGACGCCATCCAACCATCTCATCCTCTGTCATCCCCTTCTCCTCCTGCCTTCAATCTTTTCCAGCATCAGGATCTTTTCAAATGAGTCAGCTCTTCACATCAGGTGGCAAGTATTGGAGCTTCAGCTTCAACATCAGTCCTTCCAATGAACATTCAGGACTGATCTCCTTTAGAATGGACTGGTTGGATCTCCTTGCAGTCCAAGGGACTCTCAAGAGTTTTCTCCAACACCACAGTTCAAAAGCATCAATTCTTCAGCGCTCAGCTTTCTTCACAGTCCATCTCTCATATCCATACATGACTACTGGAAAAACCATAGCCTTGACTAGATGGACCTTTGTCGGCAAAGTATTGTCTCTGCTATGTAATATGCTGTCTAGGTTGGTCACAACTTTCCTGCCAAAGAGTAAGCATCTTTTGATTTCACAGCTGCTATCACCATCTGCAGTGATTTTGGAGCCCCCCAAAATAAAGGAATTGGTTAACCTTATTGGGGTATCTGAAGAGAAGAAGGTTACTCTTTGTAATCAAGACTACTGTTTCTGGGTTAGGAGAGCAAAAGCATTAAGCAGAGGTCAAGGATGTCTGCAGCTAAGGTTTTTGTTACTGGAGCCCAGCTGCCTGAGCCACAGCCCAGGAGCCTGCAACCCTGGGCTGACGAAGTCACTGCATCTTCCCCTGACCCAGACATCACTGCTACTATTGCCTCTGACACGAGTACTATTGCCACCTTCTTTCTCTGATCACTGAGGCAGTGTTTGTTGTTTCAACTACTGTTTGAACCTGGAAAAAACTGGAGAGTCACCTCTCCCCTCCTCTTGTTTTTAAATCTCCCTCCATCAGCACGATCTGACCCCAAATCATCAGATATATGTAGGTTACAGAATTTAAGCACCTTACAATGTTCAGCAGAGCACACAAGTGTGAGAATGAGGGCTGAGAACAAATACGTAAATAACCAGCGTGAGAGGCTGTAAGGCAGTTACACCACATGGACTTAACACGGTCGAAACACTCCTTCACATCCCTTGGAAGGTTTTCTGAAGACAACAGTAAAGCTCCAGGTAGCTACTCAATAGTCTTCAGCCTTCAGACACAGAGACTAGGAAACCTCACACAATTGTAGATTCCCAGTTTAAAGCAAAGGATATGGAACAAAAGCAGTATTGGTAAAAATCTAAATATTGTTTTTGTGAGTGAATTTGATGGCAGGAAAAGGACATGTGAAATCCTATGGCCTTTCCCTCTTGGTGTCCTAAAATTTTGTTTCACTAAGATTAAAGTGCAAGCTTATCCAGGGATGAAAAAGCACAATTAGCTTCCCTGGTGGCTCAGAGGTTAAAGTGTCTGCCTGCAATGCGGGAGACCTGGGTTCGATCCTTGGGTCAGGAGATCCCCTGGAGAAGGAAATGGCAACCCACTCCAGTATTCTTGCCTGGAGAATCCCATGGATGGGGGAGCCTGGAGGGCTACAGTCCACAGGGTCGCAAAGAGTCGGACACGACTGAGCGACTTCACTTTCACGTTCCTTTTAAACTGCATGCCATTCATATTAGGACAATGCAGATGGAGAAGATAAGGTATAACTTCAAATACTAGCCCTATGTAGAAAGTTACAAGGGTGGGCATTATGTGGAAATAAAAGCAAAGACCTACAGCAAGGGAGTCAGCCACTATCACTTGTGTTTTGGCAGAGATTCAAAGGCAGGCAGAGGAGTGGGAAAGCTTCATAGTGGAAAAAAAAGGGAGCCTTCAAATATTCCTGAAATAAAGGCTATTGGCGTGGGGAAACTGTCAGGTAAGCTAACTAGAAGTGAGGCGTCCTACGTGATTGGTTAGGGTATATGTATGGCTTTCTCTGATTGGTCCTAAGTTGGAAGTAGGAACAAAAATTAGGTAAGCTGTCAATTATTAGGGGTTTCTGGATGACTCAGTGGGAAAGAATCCGCCTGCCAATGCAGGAGACACAGGAGACACAGATGCGATTCCAGAGTTGGGAAGATCCCCTGGAGTAGGAAATGGCAACCCACTCCAGTATTCGTGCCTGGAAAATTCTATGGACAGAGAAGTCTGGCAGGCTGCAGTCCATGGAGTCATAAAGAGTTGGCCATGACTGAGTGACTGAGCACACGTCAATTATTAATCAAGTCTTGACCATACAGGTCTAGTTGTCATAGGCATTATTGTTTGGTTTCCTGGACTATCTCTAAAGATAGCATTTTGTCTTCCACAAGCCTTTCATGCTGGCTTTCTGAGCTTGTTATTGAAAATAATACATTGGATTCTGGGACAAGTTGCTTCAGGTTATGGGTATAGGGGAGAAAAAACTTTTCTCCTACCCTCTTAAGTTTAGTAGATGCACTCTGATAATTAAGCTGACAGAAGATTGATTAAGAGGAGAAAAGTACACAAGCTTTATTTGATGTTAATATCTTTACATGGTATGCTGCTGCTGCTAAGTCGCTTCAGTCGTGTCCGACTCTCTGCTTCCCCATAGACCGCAGCCCACCAGGCTCCCCCGTCCCTGGGATTCTCCAGGCAAGAACACTGGTATGGGTTGCCATTTCCTTCACCAATGCATGAAAGTGAAAAGTGAAAGTGAAGTCGCTGAGTCATGTCTGACTCTTAGCAACCCCATGGACTGCAGCCCACCAGGCTCCTCCGTCCATGGGATTTTCCAGTTCATAAAAAAGAACTGGAAACCCCAAAGAAGTGATTAGACTCACAGGTTGACATATCATTTTTATCAAGGACTATAAATTGTGGTGAAATGACTAGACAAAGGAAAGGAGTTTGGGATTCTGTGGGCAGTAAGCTGTGGGAAAGTGACTACAAATATGGGGGAAACTAATGGAAGAAAGGTTATTCTGCTAAGGTTTGTTAGTGCAGCCTCATCTTGGTATCAAATTTCTGTCTCTGGTGATAAGAATATTCTCTTCTTCCTGGCACCAGGAGGCCACCTTTTTCATGGGAAATTTGTGACCTGCTTTAAGGCAGAAAGGGGGAGGGTGAAAAGCCCTTCCTAGATCTGCTGTTTCTCTATTGCCTTCTCCTCAAAATTATCAGTATTATCAATATGCCAAAATTATCAATATTCCAGTGTGTGCTGGGTAACATGTTCTGATTCCCTCTTATGAGTCAGAGTTCTTTTATATATAGTCTGGCCATTGTCCGTTTGTGTATTCAGTCTCTCAACTCCAATGGCAGAGGTAGGGTTGAGATCATTTTTCTTCTGACACTGACAACTCTATTAGGCCATCTCCAGTATGAGGTATTAGGAGTTTACTTACCTAATGATGGTTAATGATTTTTCTGAGCAATACTGAGGCCAGGTTGAAAATTAACAAGAGGAAAACAATGTAACCAAATATTTTCCCCCAAGATATGAACAAAATATAACCAATTTTTAACCCTGAAAGGGGAATTTGAATTTCTCAACTTCATACCCGACACTCCATATGCATCTCTAATGGGTAAAATTTCAAATTTGATAAAATGGAGAATTTTAGCCAATTATTTTGGGACAGCCCCACAAGAGAACTGTCTTGGGGTGTATTTTTCAGAAGCAGATCCTACACAAAAGATTTCGGTGCAAGTAGTTTGAGAGGTGATCTTAGGAAGCCTTGATAGGGAAAGGAGAGGTAAATCAGGGAAGGGGAGGAGCAGCTACAGTAATTGGCAAATTATCACTAGGACAACACAGCCACTCTGCATGTTATTAGACAAGAATTACACAACTGTGGGAGGAGCTGAGGGAGTTAAGATCTGGAAGGGGAAGTTGGAGGAATAGTTGTTACAAGCAATCCTCGTGAAGCCCTGGGGTGGGTGGACAAAGGGAAGCTTGCAAGGAAATCTGAGAAGCCAAGCACATCCATCAGTGGATGTAGGGCTGTGAATGGGGATCTCACTGAGCACTTTACTGGAAGCTATGCCTCTCTGTAACTATAACTTATGTGTGTGTCCACTGTGATGTGTCTGGTGGTGGGCCTACAACTACTGTTGATCAGCAGGGCTAGCAGCTGGGAAGAAGAGTCTAGTGCAGAAAGGAGCAATTCTAGGTGTGGAATCCAGCAATTCCATACCTGGGTATATATCTGGAAAAAACAAAAGTCACTAATTTGAAAAGATACATGCAACCCAATGTTTATGAATCATGAGTGGAACCTCTGAGCAGGATCCCACTAAGGGAAGAGGAAGCTGGGGCATTTATTCTGTCATTCTTATCAGTCACTTGCTGAGAGCTGTTCCCATGGGTATTAACTTCCCAGCACTTAGAACCTGCTGTACACCTAGGCTAAGAGAAAGCCCTCAGGCAGTCATGAGGCAGCAGTAGGACACTGCATGTACAGAAATAGTAAGTTGTGGGGAAGGGAGCATGGTGTTGATGGTATCTTCCACACTGGCCAACAAAATAAGGCCTCAGATTTCCTAGAGAGTGCTGGGATCTAAGAGAAATCAGAACTTTGTAGGAACTCTTCTTGTGGTCTGTCTTCTTTCTCCCTTCCCTGTATGTATATATAGTAAATTCCCAAGATGTACGACACTTCTGACTGTAGTTTCATTTACAGCCCAAAGTCAGGCTCTGACTTTTCTTTCAGAATATATTGGGGCTGGATTTGGGGAGAGGAAATTATATGCACCACAGTAGAAAACAATGAAAATAATATGAAGTATTATATAGTGTTCCCACCAGATCTGATATCCTGAAAAAGAATCATCACTTTTATTATTTGTTAATTAGGAATTTGTAACCTGAATCAGATCATGAGGAAACATCAGACAAATCCAAACTGAGAAACATTCTATAAAATAGAACAGAGTCTTTAAAAATGTCAATGTTATGAATAGCAAACAAAGATTGAGGAATTTTTCCTTATTGAAGGAGACCAAAGAAACATGACAACTAAATGTAATACTAAATGTGATCTTGGATCCCATGCTTGAAGAAAAAAAGAGTAACATAAAGGGCATTACTGTGACAAATCAGAAGATGTTTCCTAGAATAAAGTATCAATGTCAACATTTTGAACTGGATAACTGTATAGAGCTTTCATAAAGAATATCCTTGTCCCTAGGAGGTTATCCCTACTGACTCAGATGATAAAGAATCCACCTGCAATGCAGAAGACCCAGGTTTGATCCCTGGGTCAAGAAGATCCTCTGGAGAAAGGAATGGCTATCCACTCCAGTATTCTTGCCTGGAGAATTTCACGGACAGAGAAGCCTGGTGAGTTACAATCCCCAAGGTCACAGAGAGTCAGACTCAACAGAGTGACTAACACCTTCACTTTTCACATTTTTGTTCCTAGGAAATATACTCTAAAGTGTTGAGACAAAGGGCCATAATATATCTATTCCCAAACATGTCTTCTTTAAAAAGTTAGGTTGCTTTATATAGCGAAGAACTTATACCAATCCTCCTCGAATTATTAAAAATTCAAGAGAAGGGAACATTCCCAAATTCATTCTGTAAGATCACCATTACCTTGATATCAAAACCAGATAAAGACACTACCAAAAAGAAAACTACAAGCTAATAACTTTGATGAATATAGATGCAAAAAACCTCAACAAAATGTTAGCAAACCAAATCTAACAATAAACAGAAAGGATCATATACCATGATCAAGTGGGAATTATTCGATGGCTCAATCTATACAAATCAATCAATGTGATACATCACATTAACAAAACAAAAGACAAAATCCACATGATCATCCAATTGATGCAGAAAAAGCATTTGACAAAAGCTTAAGAGCTTTTTGCACAGCAAAGGAAACCATCAACAAAACAAAAAGACAACCTACTGAATGGTAGAAAATATTTGCAAATTATGTGACTGACAAGTGGTTAATACAAAATATACAAGTCACTCATACAACTAAATATAAACAAAATGAAACAAAACAATAACCACCCTGCTAAACAATCCAGTCAAAAAATGGGCAGACGACTTGAATAAACATCTTTACAAAGAAGACATGCAAATGGTTAAAAGACACATTAAAAAAATGTTTAATATCACTAATTATTCAGTACAGTTCAGTCGCTCAGTCGTGTCCCACTCTGCGATCGTGTGGACTGCAGCATGCCAAGCCTCCCTGTCCATCACCAATTCCTGGAGTTTACTCAAACTCCTGTCCATTGAGTCGGTGATGCCATCCAACCATTTCATCCTCTGTCATCCCCTTCTCGTCCCACCTTCAATCTTTCCTAGAATCAGGGTCTTTTCAAATGAGTCAGCTCTTCACAGCAGGTGGCCAAAGTATTGGAGTTTCAGCTTAAACATCAGTTCTTCCAGTTAACACTAAGGACTGATTTCCTTTAAGATGCACTGGTTGGATTTCCTTGCAGTCCAAGGGACTCTCAAGAGCCTTCTCCAACACCACAGTTCAAAAGCATNGGAAAATTCTTACAGAGATGGGAATACCAGACCACCTTACCTACCTCCTGAGAAATCTGTAAGTGGGTCAAGAAGCAATAGTTAGAACCGGACATGGAACAACAGACTGGTTCCAAATTGGGAAAGGAATATATCAAGGCTGTATATTGTCACCCTGGATATTTAACTTCTATGCAGAGTACATCATGCGAAATGTCTGACTGGATGAAGCACAAACTGGAATCAGGATTGCCGGCAGAAATATCAATAACCTCAGATATGCAGATGACACCACCCTTATGGCAGAAAGTGTACTGGAAAAACCGCTTTGACTAGACAGACGTTTGTCAGCAATGTAATGTCTCTGCTTTTTAATATGCTGTCAAGTGGCTCATGGCTTTTCTTCCAAGGAGCTAGTATCTTTTAATTTCATGGCTGCAGTCACCATCTGCAGTGATTTTGGAGCCCAAAAAAATAAAGTCTCTTACTGTTTTCATTGTTTCTTCATCTACTTGCCATGGAGTGTTGGGACCAGATGCTATGATCTTAGTTTTTTGAATGTTGAGTTTTAAGCCAGCTTTTTCACTCTCCTCTTTAACTTTCATCAAGAGGCTCTTTAGTTCCTCTTTACTTTCTGCCATATGGGTGGTGTCATCTGCGTATCTGAGGTTATTGATATTTCTGCCTACCAACAGTCAGTCCACAGTGACAGGAAACTAGCTCTTTAGATCTCTTTGCACTGCTGTCCACAGCTGACAACGTTAAGTATAAAATGCATTATAAAACTCCAAATTTGAAGTCCTCATTCCAGCCAACAGGAAGGAGCAAAAAAATAAACTAGGATTTGTTCATTCTTTTTAAAAACACTTCCTAGAAAAGTCACTAACTCTGACTTTTCAGAGTAAGGAACTCTGGGACATATTATCTTTACTACAGGAAGTCTTAAATTCAGCTAAAACTTGAAGGAATGAGAAAGCAGACATCAGGGACAAATAGCTATCCTTGCCACAGTCCACTCATCCACATGCTCCTTCTTTCCACACAGAGACCTTGTCTCTTCGATACTTAAATCCAAAGTGCCATCTGGTTACTATATTAAGCTCAAAGTTCTGAAACTCTGGGTGATATTCAGTCATCTCTATCATGGCAGGATGTGGCCACTCACACTCTAGAAATCCAAAAACCAAAATTCAGTTTCCCTCCCCCTCACTCATACTCAATACATAATGGTAAAACAGGACTGAGATATCCTTAATAAAAATTCCAGCTGGATAAGGAAAAATAGGAAACTTTCACACAACACTCACTGGCACTGGTCCATAGACATGATCAAACCCTATTGGGCAGGAATTAGGAGACTCCCTGGCCCTGATGGCTCAGCTGGTAAAGAATCCACCTGCAATTTGGGAGACTTGGTTTCAATCCCTGGGTTGAGAAGATTCCCTAGAGAAGGGAACTGCTCTCTCCAGTATTCTGGCCTGGAGAATTCCATCAGCTGTATAGTCAGACACAACTGAACAACTTTCACACACATACTGGCCTGGGAACAGTGAAGTTCCTTGATTAGCCTATTAAGTGTCTGCTGATTACGCAGGAATTAGGAGACTCCCTGGCCCTGATGGCTCAGCTGGTAAAGAATCCACCTGCAATTTGGGAGACCTGGTTTCAATCCCTGGGTTGAGAAGATTCCCTAGAGAAGGGAACTGCTACCCTCTCCAGTATTCTGGCCTGGAGAATTCCATCGGCTGTATAGTCAGACACAACTGAGCAACTTTCACACACATACTGGCCTGGGAACAGTGAAGTTCCTTGATTAGCCTATTAAGTGTCTGCTGATTCTACTCTCGGTGATAAACTCCTTTACTTCCTGCCCTTATTATGGACTGAACTGTGAGTGAGTGAAGTCGCTCAGTCGTGTCTGACTCTCTGCGACTCCATGGACTGTAGCCCACCAGGCTCCTCCATCCATGGAATTTTCTAGGGAAGAGTACTGGAGTGGGTTGCCATTTCCTTCTCCAAGTGTTTCCCGCAAATTTGTATGCTGAAGTCCTAACCCCTAAAGTGACTGTATTGGAAATAGGGCCTTTAGCAGGTAATTAAGGTTGAATGAGGTCAAAAGGGTGACTCCTTAATCTGATATGATTGGTGTCCTTCAAAAAGAGAGAGACCCCAGAAACAAGGCCATGAAGTTAGTTAGCTGTCTACACACTATGGAGAGCTGCCTCAGAAGCAGCCAAAGGCATTAACATCTTGATCCCAGGCTTCTAGCCTCCAGAACTGTGAGAAAATACATCTCTGCTGTTTAAGCTCCCAGTCAGTGGTATTTTATTATGCAGTCCTGGAAGACTAACACAGTCCTCCTGGCCCTTAGCTTTGCTCCCTCACAAGTTCCTCCCTGCAGGCAATATAATTCTTTCAAATGGGATTTCCTTTTTATTTACTTACTTTCAGTTCTTATAATCATAGCCAAGATCTTGTATAGACATCGTTTTTGTTTTTAAGCCTGAATGCTGGTCTTTTACTTATTGATTGTATTATTCTGCCCAATTATGTCTCCCTAAATTTAATGGAGTTACTTCGTAGTCATTTAAAACATTTGAGTGAGAAGAAAGAAACCCTAATCTACTGTTTGTTAGCAATTGATCTCCTGCTAAAGTTGAGGGATTTGAGCCACTGTTTATAATTGGTTCGGTTTGGGGGTGCAGAAAGTTTTATCCCTGCAGAGACCTCAACTTAGAATACAGGCCTCAGACAGATAGTAACTCTTTTAGCAAAGTTGTAGTGTCGTCAATCGCTGTTTCTATACTGTCTGTCTCTAGCCTGTAAGGCTTTGCTGAAAGTGTCAGACAAGGAAGCAGACAAGACACACAAAAGTGTTAATCTTTCTTATCATTTCCCCTAAAGCTATAGCCCCAGTCAGTACATCGTTTCCTTTCCAACCTAAAGTAGGGGAATGTTTGTCATGAAAAGGTCAGTGTGCAATACTGAATCTATACTACATGCTGCTCCACTTCTAAATCAGTACCATATATAATATTTTTGTTGTTGTTCGATACACTACCCAATTTTCTCATACTTAATCCTGTCTTTACTGTGAATCCATTTAGCATGAAACACAGAAACCTAAAAAGAATAGATAGTTCAGTCAAATGGTAGTTGGTAGTTTTTTCTCTTTCATGTATACTTTGTTAGACGTAAAGGAGGCAGGGTTTGAAAGCAGTGCTAGCTCTTAAAGACTCATCCTTCTATCTTGTTGCTCTTCCATCCTCAAAACTGTCTCAAAATCTGTATCTCCTAGCTAATGAAGAGAAGAAAGGTGTGAAGAAAATCATGCCTCCTCTTTCTAAAGTAGGTTTTTCAGAAGCATACTTTAAACTACTTTTGATGCTAAAAACTTGGCCTCTTTGCTGAATCAAATCTCAGAGAAAAGAGTTTTGTATGACGTTGAAAAGAATAGTGTTGTTGCTTTGCCAGGCAAAGGGGGACACAGTGGATTCACGCCCTTAAAAACTGTGTGTCCTCATCCAGGGGAGATCTGGTGAAGAGTTTTATAATGATTCAAGGGCAGGGTTACTGATAAGGATCAAGGTATGTGCAGGGCTTGCATTCCTTTAACTGGCCCTCAGGTATCCTCATCCAACCAGTCAGTCCTAAAGGAAATCAGTCCTGAATATTCATTGGAAGGACTGATGCTGAAGCTGAAACTCCAATACTTTGGCTACCTGATTCAAAGAACTGACTCTTTGGAAAAGACTCTGATGCTGGGAAAGGTTGAAGGTGGGAGAAGGGAACGACAGAAGATGAAATGGTTGGATGGCACCACTGACTCAATGGACATGAGTTTGAGCAAGCTCTGGGAGTTGGTGATGGACAGGGAGGCCTGGCATGCTGCAGTCCATGGGGTCTCAAAGAATCGGACATGACTGAGCAACTGAACTGAACTGAGCTGAACTGATCGTCCTGATGAGATTCTGTGGTTCTCAAGATTATTAAATTGTGACCTTCTCTCTGGAATGAGGAATGGCTCATCAAGTAGTTAACATTTTCCATTTGTTGGGGGTTTTAGTCCTGCAAAGCTTTCCAGGTGGCTCAGAGGTTAAAGCATCTGCCTGCAATGCGGGAGACCTGGGTTTGATCCCTGGGTTGGGAAGATCCCCTGGAGAAGGAAATGGCAACCCAATCCAGTATTCTTGTCAGGAGAATCCCATGGACAGAGGAGCCTGGTGGGCTGCAGTCCATGGGGTTGCAAAGAGTCGGACATGACTGAGTGACTTCACTTTCACTTCCTGCAAAAGACTTCAAATATACTGTTGTGTATAACCTTTGAGGTGGATCAATACACTATCTCAAGACTGCGCTATTCTTTCTTGACTCTGCATTTCCCTTGTCTCTGCATCCCTCCCTTCCCTGATAAGCAACTGCTTGAACCTACACTTTAATACACAGGGAAGGTCATGGAGGCTGAAGCCTACCTCCTACAAACAAGAACCGAGGGACACAAGAAAGCTTCCGTGTCCAGGAACCCCACAGAGCCCTGCTCAGTTTCCCTTTTGCTTATACCTATTGGATAAAACTTAGTTCTATGCAACACTGATAACATTCCATTCAGCTAGGTGTGACAAGTTGTTAAGAGGAAGAGGCAAATAAAGGTATGTTCTCTCCCTTTGGGTACACTGCCCGGAAACAGAGTACTCATCAATTCTAGTTGTGATCTATGGGTAGGCATTTCTACCTGCAAGAGAAGCTAGAAAATAAAGTATTCTAGGGAGTCAAATACCTAGCTAAAAATGGAAAGTTTTGTTACTAAGGGGAAGATAAGGAGAGAACATATGAGGTGACCAATTGCAAGCCTGGCTATGGGATGTGAAACACACAGCACAGCCTCTATCATATAGTTAAAAACTCAGTAAATGTTAACTATTATTTGTGTCAAAATGGGGTGTAAATGTTTATTATTTGTGTCTAAGTTACTTCATTTTATTCCTACTCAGATAACTTTTTAAAACAGATTTTTTCTTTTTTAAGAGAAGTTCTAGGTTTAACAGAAACATTGAACGGAAAGTACAGAGAATCCCCATGTATCCCCTGTTCCCACAGATGCGTGGTCTCCCCTGCCTTCCATGAATAACCTTTAATGTTCACTGTACAGAAGTGAAACCCAACCTTCCACTTCTTAATATGCTTCTATTGAAATCACCAGTACAAAAGACTCAGATGATTTCTTGAGTATGAAGTGACTTCACTACAACTTGAAAAAATCTTAGATTATGAACAGTATACAGTTTAATGAATAAAATCAATCTACTCTATATTTTGTTTATATTATTAGCATATTTCATGAATGCTAAAGAATGAAAGCAAAGCACAGATCAATAGTTTATTTATTGTACCTCTGAAAATATGTGCAGTGTGAATAAATATATTCCATATTATAACTTTCTATTTGGAGAGCAAGTAAAAATTAATATTGCTTTAATAACACAAAGAATGACACGTTAAACTTGACCAAACCATTGCTAATGTTAAAACAGAAGATTTAGTGATTATTGACTAGGTTGAAACAATAACATTTCAGGGGCTGTGGGAGGGTTATCCTACTCACTACTCTACTCTTCAAAAACTCTTCTCCCTCTCTCTTGATACCTGAAATTCCTTTGTAAAGAGATAAAAGAAAAAATAAATATTATTAGAAACTAAAGGTTGAGAGCACAATGAAAAAGTGTTACTGAATGGGAGAGTCATTGAAGTCAAAAGATCATAAATCATATCTGCCCACATGAGGAAAGCAAATACTCTGAGATCATTGGCTACTGATGCCTTGTGCTACCAGCTGGGTAAGCACTGAGTTGGTTGGAAATTATCCACTGTGTCTTTGGTACCCATCTCAAAATTATGGCTTATAACTGCCTGTGTTGAGTATCTGAAGCCCTACTTTGGGATTAAAGTATGTTGCTTTCACTTGACATGAATCAGGATTATTTCACTCAGTCAAGCATACATCACGGTCATGGACTAAGTGTTCATGTCTCTTAGATGAAGGTTTATCAAAAGTAAAAGATAAATGCAATTAAATCTGGGAATGGTGGAACAATGTAAATAAGCTTCCGTTAAGGTATGCTAAGTCACTTCAGTCATGTCTGACTCTGTGCGACCCCATAGATGGCAGCCCACCAGGCTCCCCCATCCCTGAGATTCTCCAGGCAAGAACCTGGAGTGGGTTGCCATTTCCTTCTCCAATGCATGAAAGTGAAAAGTGAAAGTCAAGTCGCTCAGTCATGTCCGACTGAGCCTGACTCTTCGCGACCCTATGGACTGCAGCCTACCAGGCTCCTCCATCCATGGGATTTTCCAAGCAAGAGTACTGGAGTGGGGTGCTATTGCCTTCTCCCCATTAAGGTATCAGTTCAGTTCAGTCACTCAGTCGTGTCCGACTCTTTGCGACCCCTGAATCGCAGCACGCCAGGCCTCCCTGGTCATCACCATCTCTCAGAGTTCACTCAGACTCACGTCCATCGAGTCCGTGATGCCATCCAGCCATCTCATCCTTGGTCTCCCCCTTCTCCTCCTGCCCCCAATCCCTCCCAGCATCAGAGTCTTTTCCAATGAGTCAACTCTTCGCATGAGGTGGCCAAAGTACTGAAGTTTCAGCTTTAGCATCATCCCTTCCAAAGAAATCCCAGGGTTGATCTCCTTCAGAATAGACTGGTTGGATCTCCTTGCAGTCCAAGGGACTCTCAAGATTCTTCTCCAACACCACAGTTCAAAAGCATCAATTCTTCAGTGCTCAGCCTTCTTCACAGTCCAACTCTCACATCCATACATGACCACAGGAAAAACCATAGCCTTGACTAGACGGACCTTAGTTGGCAAAGTAATGTCTCTGCTTTTGAATATACTACCTAGGTTGGTCATAACTAACCAATGGGTTGGTTAGTCATAACTAACCAATGGTTGCAGGGGCAACCCATTAAGGTATAAGTAACTAATAATAGATCCTGACATATTTTGTTTCAAAGAGAAGAAAGAAAAATCAAAACACAACAAAATTTCAGTACTTCACCAATTGTTGATGTGTGGTAGTAGGTAAGCCAACCTCCTCTGTAGAAACAATGAGCACAAAGGAAGATCACTCTTGAATTAGCATATGAGGTATTCAGATACAGATATCTCTTCTGTAGGTTGCCATGTTGCCTGAATTCTGTCTTTCTTTCACCTCTCTAAATTCCTAGCCAGCGTCATTGCAGAACTATTAACTTGATTCAGTTATTAAAAAACAATTTTAGGTATGGTAGGAACTTGAGTATGTAAATCTATTTTTTCAACAATAAATTTTATGAAATCTAAATACAGATAGTCTTTCTCAGGAAAGGTTAAAGGTTCAAATTGAAGCTCTAATAACTAAGCTTTGAAGACAATACCAAAAAAAGAGTAAAATATCTTATTGTGAAAAATATTTACTGAAAGAAATAGTATTTTTGATATAATCAATTAAACAAAACATTAAAGTGAAAAAAAAATCCACTTTCAAATTACTGAAAGGAATAACATTACTAGAAATTAGCTCACTAAGGAGGACATGCAAAGTAAAAGATGTTGAATAGTAAAGAAGCTTGAAAGTGATGAAAGCATTAGAAAGGGAAAGATGTCAGACATAAGCTTCATCCATCTCCTGACCCAATCCACATCTTTCCTGGTAGTTAAGCTACAATCTTGAATTACTAAATTTTACTTCTCTTCCAAAACCAGCATTCTTTAGCATCTCTTAATTTTTTGTTTATTCTTTCAAAATTTGTTACTCCAAATTTCTACTGCAACTGAGACTTTTTTCCTCCAGTCTTTCCAACAGTAGGTAATTAACTGACTTTGGCCTTTGTTTTGCAAAAGGATTCTACCTGGGCAAGAAAAGCTTTGCTGCTGCTGCTGCTGCTGCGTTGCTTCAGTCGTGTCCGACTCTGTGCGACCGCATAGATGGCAGCCTACCAGGCTCCCCCGTCCCTGGGATACTCCAGGCAAGAACACTGGAATGGGTTGCCATTTTCCTTCTCCAATGCATGAAAGTGAAAACTGAAAGGGAAGTCGCTCAGTCATGTCCGACTCTTCGCGACCCTATGGACTGCAGCCTACCAGACTCCTCTATCCATGGGATTTTCCAGGCAAGAGTACTGGAGTGGGTTGCCATTGCCTTCTCCGGGCAAGAAAAGCTTTAGGGACTTTAAATATGTAAATTGTCATTTGTATTAAAGAGATACNTTCGCGACCCTATGGACTGCAGCCTACCAGACTCCTCTATCCATGGGATTTTCCAGGCAAGAGTACTGGAGTGGGTTGCCATTGCCTTCTCCGGGCAAGAAAAGCTTTAGGGACTTTAAATATGTAAATTGTCATTTGTATTAAAGAGATACCTAATCTAGTGCCTTGATTTTATCTTCATGTCTCATTTACATGTTAATGTGGAATATGAGGGTGGGACTACAGGAAAGCTCCGCCCTTCCCCTCTCTGGAGAAATAAAAGTAGAGGGGAAAGCACAAGTCCTAAAATTGGTTTCCAGTTGTCATTTACTAAGTTAGAAACTAGGCTACTGTAATAACACTGTAGCTTCCTTTTTTTCTGTCACGGTTTTTCAGGTTTAGTTCCTGGTAGTGATTAACAACAAAACTCCTAAAGAGGCAAATCACCAGGGTAGGTTTGTCTTTACAGCTTGACAGAAAAGTGGAAGATAATAGCACACGAAGGCAGAAGAAAGAAGGCTACAGCAAGAAGAGCACGGTCGGGTAGGGAGACATGGACCCTGTGTCTGAGCAATCCTCAGGTCCCCGTGTGGGTTCACAGCTAGGTGTAACATTTTGAATTCATCATCTAAGCATGCTAGTCTTACACTGATCTCCCAGAGAAGCAGCTGCTGGAGATGGGAGATCCGTGATCAGGGACCAGTCTCCTCACTCACCCGGGACCAACTTATCTCTATGGAGGACATGCCTTTCCAACCCCAACAGTCAGCTCCTGGGAAGAATTCCTTTTTTAAAGTCTTTTTATTCAGTTCAGTTCAGTTCAGTTCAGTCGCTCAGTAATGTCCGATTCTTTGCGACCCCATGAATAGCAGCACGCCAGGCCTCCCTATCCATCACGATCTCCCGGAGTTCACTCAGACTCACGTCCATCGAGTCGGTGATGCCATCCAGCCATCTCATCCTTGGT
>SJYX01001247.1:456602-531767 GCA_006410675.1 Oreotragus oreotragus | reverse complement strand
CGGCGGCGGCGGCGGCGGCGCGGGGCGCTCGGGCTGATGGCGGCAGCGGGCGGCCCCGGGACGGCGCTGTCTCCGCGGCCGTGCGACAGCGACCCGGCCACGCCCGGAGCGCAGTCCCCGAAGGTGAGGAGCGGGCCGGGGCCTGGGGCGGGCCGTGAGGAGGCCCGAGGGGCGGCGGGGCCGGCGCCGCCTCGGGGGGCCCCGCCGGGCCGGGGTCCGCTGGGCCTCGGCCCCGAGAGCTCCGGGCGGCTTCCGCCCGCAGGCGCCCGGGGCGCGTCCCCGCCCGCGGAAGAAATGAAAGTTTGCTCGGACGCCGAGGGCGCCCTCCTCCCGTCGGTCCGCCGCCGGCGCGCTTCGAGGAGCGCCCCTTGCTGAAGGGTAGGGACGTGGGAAGGCGGGCGGCGAGCGGGCCGGTGGGCGAGCCGGGCTGAGGCGCCGAGGCCGCGGAAAGCCGCCCCGCTCTCTCAGGCCGGCCGCCGTCCCCGCTCGTGCGGCTCCGAGGAAGCGAGGCGGGCTCCGAGGCGGGCTCCGTGTGTGAAAGCCAGGGAGGAGCGCGGCGTAGACCGCGCTGCGTTCAGCTCGTTTACCAGCTTGTGACAGCGACGTTTAAACGCCCGCGTTTGAGCGGTAACCGGAAAGGGGAAGCTGGCCGGTAACGGGCCCCCGGGGGCGGGGGCGGGGGCGGCCGTGGGGCCGGGGCGCGGGTTCGGGGCGAGCTCGCGGGGCCGCCCGGCCCTCCTCCCCAGCCCGGGCCTCCGGAGCCCAGGCCGGGCCTGAGGGGGCCGGTGCCGCCGGGGCCCAGGCCGGGCCTGAGGGGGCCGGTGCCGCCGGGGCCCAGGCGGCCCGCGGGCTCGCCCCGAATCCGCGCCCTGCCGTTGTTCCGGTGCTGCAGTCGCCCGGCCGTGCCGGACTCTTGGCGACCCCAGTGACTGCCGCGCGCCAGGCTTCCCTCTCCTTCACCGTCTCCCCGAGTTTGCTCACAGTCCTGTCCAGTGACCTTCAGAAATGGGTTTAATCCCAAGGTGAGAGCCACCCAGGACTCTGAAATACACATTGCTGACTTCAGAGGTGGGAAGCCTTGAAACCCAGACTTTATCCATAGCCAGGCTGCAGGCAAATTCTTTCAATCGTATGTTGTTAGGACATATGTTGCTGTTAACCCTCTCTAATATTCACTGTGTGGAATAACACATTTGCCTAGAATTCATAATAGCAAATTCAAACACTACATGTGAAATTGTGCTTTCAGCTTTTTTGAGGACTTCCATTTTTAACTTTTTAACACTTTTTAAGTGTATACAATTTTTTAGCTGAAGGAAAGGTATTTAAACAAATGGACATAAAAATCCTTAAAGTGCTCAGAAGCAAGTAAAATAGAAGAGAAAGGATACTTGAATGCTTGTTGACTATGAAATGTTTCAGTTGGGAAACATTGTTAAATGTAATGTAAGCTTTTGGAGAATAGTAGATTTAGGCTGTTCTCCATCTCCTTCCTGGTTGCTTATCTTCAGAGGAATATACAGAACTCTTCAACTGAATACTTATTTTCTAAGAATTGAAAAGGGGAATATTCCACAGTTTTTGCTATTTGGTAAAGAGTCTGAGTAGATTGCTAACAGGGAGCCTTTTGAGACTTGATCATCAGTGCAGTCATATTAGCTAAGCTCTCCTGGGTACTTAACTGTTTGCAAGCCCTTGCTCTAATTATTTCACGTGTTAACTCGAATCCCTACATTGGCCAAGTAATAGAGGCAGTACTATTGTCACAGATAAGGAGCAGCTCACCACTGAGAGGATAACCACCCAGCTGGTGAGGGGCGGTCAGTGGCCAGTAAGATTCCAGGCGGTCCAGCTTCGATGTGCCTGACCAACATACTCACCACCTCTGTATTCTTCGATTCATGATATTTAACAAAATTGTATTGTCTTAGGAGGCTAGATTGGAGAAGGCAATGGCACCCCACTCCAGTACTCTTGCCTGGAGAATCCCATGGACAGAGGAGCCTGGTGGGCTGCAGTCCATGGGGTCGCTAGGAGTTGGGCACGACTGAGCGACTTGACTTTCACTTTCACGCATTAGAGAAGGAAATGGCAACCCACTCCAGTATTCTTCCCTGGAGAATCCCAGGGACAGAGGATCCTAGTGGGCTGCTGTCTGTGGGCTCGCACAGAGTTGGACACGACTGAAGCTACTTAGCAGTAGCAGGAGGCTAGATTACCTTGATTTTTTTTTGTTTGTTTTTAATCTTTTTAATTTAAGCCTTGGCTAATATGTCGTTGGGCCTCGAAGGTGGCTCAGTGGTAAAGAACCCACCTGCCAACGCAGGAGACTCGGGTTTGATCTTGGGTCAGGAAATGGCAACCCCTTCCAGTTATTCTTGCTTGGGAAATCCCATGGACAAAGGAACCTGGGGGACTATAGTCTATGGGGTTACAAAAGAGTCTGATAAACATAGATTTACCCCTATGTTTGCCTTAGGGACAACAACAACGTGTTTAATTTCCTGATATTTGATCCATCATTCATCTCCTTAATGAAATGGTCTAACTTACAACCTTGATAAAGTCACGTAATGGAAAATGTCACTTTAAAATTTTTGAAACCTCTTCTTTTGGGGAGATAGTGTGTGTTCTATTGGTCGATGAATCTTATTCTGGTATATTTTTGCTGAATTTTTGCAATATAAGAAAAAAATAATAGAATCGGTCATTGGTTTTTGTTCCTTTGTGTCCTCTTTTCACAGGGATGTAAGTATCCGAAATAGCCGATTAGAATAAACCAGCTCTAAGTTGAGTCAAACAGTAACTGACTCATTACATTTTTATCCTAGCTAGAGTAGGAATGTTTATTTTAATTTCAGAGTATTGCAGCAGTTTGATGTGTTTCTTCAGAGCAGAAGGCATTTTAACCTCTTAGTAAGAAAGGAAAAGTAGATTTAAACCTACAAGTTTATTGAAAATTTTCTACTTTGATTTGTAGTGAAGATTAGTTTTTGTTTTTTTCCAGGTCTTGCCAAGGCCAAATTCTTGTCCCTGGTTAATTATAATAGGAAGTTATAATTTGTATAATCTTTAGGAAGCCTTTAAGTTGAGCCTTTTAGCAAGTTTGGGAGGAGTACGTAATCTTACCTTATTTACTGGTTTTGTCCTGTTGTTTTTTGCATCTTTTGAATGTATAGGATGATAACGAAGATGATTCGAATGATGGGACCCAGCCGTCCAAAAGGAGGCGAATGGGCTCTGGAGACAGCTCCAGGAGCTGCGACACTGCCAGCCAGGACCTCGGGTATCGTCATCTTACTGGTTTTAAACTTTTCTGTGTTACGTGTTTTTTCTCTGTGTTGGCTCTCTCTCCCCTGTCCCCCAGCCCTGGCAAAGGCAATTACTAAGGATTGTAGAATGTTTTTATTGTGTTTTAAAAAGTGATGCCAAAGTTGCTTTTTGCTACTTAGTGCAAAGAAAAAAAACTTTATTGTGGTGAAATGCACACAGAACTCGCCGTTTTAACTCCCGTTAAGGGTATAATCCGGCGGCGTAAATTACATTCACAGGGTTGTGTAACCGTCACCACCGTCCATTTCCAAAATGTCTACATAATAAGACCCCCATTTCCCGCATTAGCGGCCACTGGCAACCACCTTTCTACTTCCTGTCGTTGTGAGTTTGCCTATTCTAGGTACCTCGTGTAGGTGGGATCACAAATATGTGTCTTTTTGTGTTTGGTGTATTTTGGTTAGCATAATTTCTTCAAAGTTCATCCAGGTTGCGGCTTGTGTTAGAATTTCCTTCTTTGAGGCTAAATTGTACTCCATTGTTATACTCTGTGTTGTCTTTTCATCTGTTGATGGACACTTAGGTTATTTCCATATTTTAGGGGGTGTGGATAGTGCTGCCCTGAACATTGGTGTATAAATATATCTGACCAGAGGCCCCGTTTTCAACTTCTTTGGATATATAACTAGGAGTGAAATAGGTGGGTCATGTGACAGCTCTGTGTCTAACTGGGGAACTGCCAAACTGTTTCCATAGTGGATGCACTATTTCGTATTCCCACCAGCAACGTGCGAAGTTTCTAATTTCCTCACATCCTCACCAGCGTGTTTTATTTCTCATTTTATTTTTAATATTAGCCATTCTAAAAGGTGTGAAGTGGAATCTGTTGTGATTTTGATTTGAATTTCCATAATGACAAGTCAGATTGAACATCTTTTCATGTACTTACTGTCCATTAGTTTATTTTTGGAGTAATGTCTATTCAGGTTTTCTGTCCATATTTAAATTGTTTTTGTTGTTGAGTTGTAGGAATTCTTTATATATTTTAGATACTAATTTCTTATCAGACATGATTTGCAAATATTTTCTCCCAATCTGTTGATTTTTCACTGTTAATACACAACATTTTAAGTTTTGCTCAAGTCGAAATTATTTACTCTTTCGTGCTAAATCTGAAAGCATGAAGATTTACCCCCATGTTTTCTTCTAAGAGTCCCCTAGTTTTAGTTCTTATATTTAGGTCATCAGTCCATTTTAAAATTCATTTTTCTAGGCGACATCAGGTACAAGGGTTCTGTTTCATACATGTCCATTTGGATGTCCCATTCCCCAGGACCACTTTTGAGAAAACTCTTCTGTCTGTTAGTGATGTTTGTGTGTGTGTGTTGGTTGCTCAGTAGCCCGCCAGGCTCCCCTGTCCATGGGATTCTCCAGGCAAGAATACTGGAGTGGGCAGCCATTCCCTTCTCCAGGGGCTCTTCCTGACCCAGGGATCAGACCCGGGTCTCCCACATTGGAGGCAGATTCTTTACCGTCTGAGCCACCAGGGAAGCCTTAATTGGATAGATGCATAAAATCCTATTATATTCTACCTATATTATCCACTGATGAAATCCAGAGGTTGAATAGTGTAGGTCCCGACATCCGTAGTCTTTGCTCTTCAGGATTGGGACTGATCTGCGGGGCACTGGCACCATCAAGCTCGGTCCACGATTTGCTCCTGGGAATGTGGAGTCAGGTTTATAGTTTAGCTTATTGAGAAATGGGATTTTAGAGTTTTGCTTTCTCAGCTGTCTGTGACTCACTGAAGAGCAGATGGGAAACAAGTTGATGACTTTATACTCTGGGTGCATGAAGTCATGGCTCTGAGCGCCAGGCCCACAGGAAAGAGTTCAGAACTGATGTCACCGCCTGATGTGCAAAAGCTGAAAATGTTGCCTTGCTCCGGAAGCTGTGATCGCTGTTCTCTGCGATGCACAGAAAACGTTACTCCCGGTGCTCTCTTGCTTTGCTGCCCGGATGGCCGTTCCTTCTCTCTCGACCTCTTCTGTCATTTCTCGGATGCACATGAAGTGATGGGAACTTCTTGTAATAAAAAATCATAGAAGACTGGTTGAGAATTTAGATAATTAAAACAGTTTTTCCAAATACTTAAAAAATACATATTCTCAAAAACCTTTAAAAAAGAATATCCTTTAAAATAAAATGATTTAAATTTTATAAGTGCCACATTTAAAGCGTAATACATATTTCTGTGCTTTAGCTTTAGCTACTATCCAGCAGAAAATCTGATAGAATACAAATGGCCACCTGATGAGACAGGAGAATACTATATGCTTCAAGAGCAAGTCAGTGAATATTTGGGTGTGACCTCCTTTAAGCGGAAATATCCAGGTACGCAGTCTTAGTTTACATAACAAATTAAATCTAAGTTTTAACTAACAGTAACTGCTTTTGATGGGTTGTCCACTTCTGAGTGTTTGAGTGTAGATCACAGCAGATTTTATGTTCTGCTGCTGCTGATTTCATTCACAGCTCTCGTTCGATCTCTCTCTGCTATCAGCTCGTTCTTAGGCCTGATAAATGTGTTTACAAGCAAAACGAGGAAGGTGGATTTCCTGGAAGAAAGTTGCAGGGAAAAATCAATTTGTAACCACATTAATGAACCAGGGGTTTTGATTCTTGACTGTTGCTCCTTGACCTTAGGAATGGAGTAGCTACTTAAGCTGTACCTGAACTTGAGAAAGGCTGTATTTCATCAACTATTTCAATATAGTTAGTTGTCTTACCCTTTGGATTATTCTGCTCTCAGTTTTATTTTAACTTTAATTTTTTTGATTTGTAAGATTGTTTTGTATGTTCTTTTAATAATATTTGGAATACAAACAGGAGGTACTTTTAAAATCCATGAAGATTTTAACTTAAAATTTTTTTTTTAGTTTTTTAAGCTTTTAAAAGTTTTATAAATATGTAACGTTACAAATGCAGAAGACTGTAATAGTCTCTTGTTCTTTATTTTTGGAGATTTAGAGCGGCGCGACCTGTCTCATAAGGAGAAACTGTACCTGCGAGAGCTAAACGTCATCACGGAAACGCAGTGCACTCTAGGTAGCGGGCACTCGCGGGGCGGTGTTGATGAGCGTTGTCTGCTTCCCCTGGCTACGCCACCAAAACTAACAATACGTAGAGCGCATTATTCGATGCTGAATTGCTAACCTCATTTTTGACTCTTGTTAAAACACAAAGGAGACTGTCATTTTCTAATGACCTTCACGTAGTCATCAAAGTGTGTGTGTGTTATGTCCAAAATCTGTAAAGTACTTTCTAAAAGTATTAGTTAAATACTTAAAAAACTCAGTTTTTAGTTACGTGTAATTGTCTCTGTGCTTTATGTGCACTTTTTCTTTCATAAATATATTAGTACAGCCTGTGAGTTTAAAAAATTGTTGGTGTGACTCACGTGTGTGCTGATGCTTTTGGTGAAATTTGAATTGGTTCTATAATATTTCTAGTAAACCGAATCTGAAGGCTGAGAATGGAAGTATATTGATAAAGTCTTTGTTTTTCCCACCTGATACCCTGTGTTAATTGCCAGTGGTTAGTGTGCGTTATTATTTAGCCGTTGTTTCTAGTAAAGGAATATATGTTTGTATATAGTACATGGAGTCTTAAAAAAGTTTGGTTAAAAAATTGATTTCTTTGCCATTGCAACTTTGGTAATTTCTTTCTTTTTAACTTTGATTTTATATTATGAGTATTTTTTTTCCTATTTTTGAGTGTATTAAAATATTTTCCTTTGAATATTGGAAAGCTGTTTTTATGTTGAGTAGTTTGAAGGAAAGTCAGTTTTGAAAATCAGTATGTTCAGTTAGCCTTAAAAGAGCCTCTTCACTTTTTTTTTTTGTCTGAAATAGGTTTAACAGCGTTGCGCAGTGATGAAGTAATTGATTTAATGATAAAAGAATATCCAGCAAAACATGCTGAATATTCTGTTATTCTACAGGAAAAAGAACGCCAACGAATTACAGATCACTATAAAGAGTATTCTGTAAGTATCGAGGTAACCAGGATTTTGGTTTGGGAAATCACATTTTATAAAGTTAGATGTGACTTCCAACTGTAATATTTTTATTTCAGCAAATGCAACAACAGAATACTCAGAAAGTTGAAGCCAGCAAAGTGCCTGAGTACATTAAGAAAGCTGCGAAAAAAGCAGCTGAATTTAACAGCAACTTGAACCGGGAGCGAATGGAAGAGAGGAGAGCTTATTTTGACTTGCAGACACACGTAGGCTCGCTGATGTTCAGTAGTCCCTGAGCTTGACTAGTCGCTTGTGGCCCTGGGCTGTTCAGTGCCTCTGTCGCAGTGCTCTGTACTGGCAGCGTGTCCTTGTCTTCCCCCGAACCGAGGCTGCCATCTCTGTGCGCCCGATGATGTGTGTTTCTCATCTGTGTGTGTGATGTGTTCCTTGCTTTGTGGTGGACATGCTGCTGAAGGAGTCTGGTAGCTGAGTAGCTTCCTGTGTGCTGGGGTGGACGGAAGAGGTTTCCACAGTAGCTCACGCGCTTCTCACCCTTACTACGGGAGGTGAAACTGGTACTATTTCCGTTTTGTAGACGAGGCAGCTGAGCTCCAAAGGTTTCTTAAGTAGCCCATACGTGGTGTGCAGACGTGCTGCCTTTCCTTAGTGGCCATGGTAAACAGCCAGACGCATCCGCCTGTAGAGCTAGAAAAGCCAGCTGTTCCCTGGGTTACAGCTCTTGGGAGGAGTCCAGTACAGGGCAGGAGGGGACTCGTTTCCTAAAGCCCTTAATTCTGTGCGTGGAATCAGCTTTGTATTTCTCTCTGTGTTAATTCAGGTTATCCAGGTGCCTCAAGGGAAGTACAAAGTGCTTCCAACAGAGCGAACCAAGGTCAGTTCGTACCCGGTGGCCCTCATCCCCGGACAGTTCCAGGAATACTACAAAAGGTACACGGGAGGACTGATGTTGGTGAGAGACCTCACAGCCTGTGTTTGTCTCCTAGAAGTGCTTAGCTCTGTGAGCATCACTGTGAGAGGTGTCAGATTTGTGTCGGGGTTCCCCATCTTCTGCGGTTCTGTGAAGAATGCCCTCTGAACTTGAGTGCCTGCTGCTAAAGCCTGGGATGCTGCCTCCCTGCTCACCTGTCTGTGCTTCCGTGGACGCGAACCAGGGGGAGCTGCAGACCACCATCCCGAGGGCGTGGCCTGGGGCCCGGCAGCACTGGTTGGAGATGCCCACTCTCCCCCAGGCTCCCCCGGCAGCCGTGGAGCCCATGGTTATAGAAGCAGGGGGAGTTGGAGAGGCGGGAGTGGCCCACGGGGAGGAGGGTGGCGGCCCAGGGCTCCTGCTGCCTGGGCTGGCTGCTGTTCCGCTCTGGTGGCGAGGGTGCCACGTGTCTCTCCTTCCCAACCGTGATGGAACCAGCTACTTTTGTCAGTCTCAGACTTTGCCTCCTGAGAACCCTTAAGTTTTTAGGAGAGAGAATATTCTTTAGACAGTAGTATTTAAAATAGACCATAGTATTGTACTTTTGAAAGTCAGACTTAAATCATGGTGTTACAGAGTCCACGCTTCAGCTCACCACACCTCACCTCTCATCTGAGAGACAGGGGGTTGAGGCAAGGAAGAGAGTTTATTTAGGGAGCTGGCTGACTGAGTAGATGGCAGGCTAGTGCCTCCAAATAACCTTCTTCTGGGGTCTGGATGCCAGGTTCTTTTTATACATCAGAGATGGAGGGAGGTGAGGAAGCAAAGTAAAAAAGACCATTAATCTTGCAAACATCTCCTAGAATGTCAAGTCTCAGGCAGGGGATGTATTAATTTCTGCCCTCCCGCCATCTATCGGTGGACCCCGCATTCTGAATAAAGGCACTTTTTGTCACGTAGAGGGGTAGGGTCCTCTGAGACACCCATTCTGTTTGATTATAATAACAAAAGGAACGAAAAGATAGTCAAACAGTTCAACATGGAGTCAGAATTGGCTGCTTCTCTACAGCAGTGTGTCAGCAAATTTAAGGTTTCTCGTTTGGGACAAAGCAGATTATTGGGTGATAGGCCTGTGTGCCTCCCACCCCCGCCCTTTGCTTTCTGGTGTGATGTCCTGGTTGAGGAGGATGCTCGTCCATGTCCACTCCCGACTAAGGAGCCGGATGTAGCTGTGGTGTGGTCCTGTGGCGGCAGCGTGGACATGGTCAGCAGGCCACATGCCGGCTGCCTGGGGAGGGGGTTGCCGGTCCCTAGTCTTAGAGGAAAGAGGTGATCGTGTTGGTTAGAATATCTGCTGCACAAGTTGGCTTTAAATACTGTGCTCCTGGAAATTGTGTTTCTGAAACGGTGTCTGTGCCATGCCGTGCTGCGACTGCCCTGTGCTCGTTTATTTGATGCTCACGTCTCTCTCTGAGGTGGACTTGCTGGACTTGGCGTGCTTTACGTGTGAGGGCGAGCGGCTCATGCAGTGACGCCTCAGGATGGTGGAGGCGAGGGGGTCAGGCAGCTGGATTTTGTGCCTGGTTCTGTGTGGCCACAGTGTCATCCTTCACTGCTGACGTTTCTTTGACCAGGGTGTTGAGGGTAAAGGAGAGAGACATTTATCTTTTGATAATAAGAATCAAATGTGTATTTTACACTGTTAGGTGAAAAGATGTATAGGCTTTTTATTGGTTACATGTTGCCTCTAATCATTTTTCAAAAGTACTTGGGTTAATATTAAGGCCATTATCGTTGTTCAGAATTAGTGCATTTGTATTTAATAATAGAAAACTGAAAACCTTCTCTCTGAACCCTAGGTACTCACCAGATGAGCTGCGGTATTTGCCATTAAACACAGCGCTTTACGAGCCCCCCCTCGACCCTGAGCTCCCCGCTCTTGAGAGTGATGGTGACTCAGATGATGCCGAAGACGGTGGAGGTGATGAGAAACGGAAGAACAAAGGCACTTCGGTGAGAGCATGTGTCTTCAGTAGGCGGTGTCTCCTCTCCCCTGAGTTCTGCTGGTGGTGTCCCTGGAATGTGATCCGTAGTCTTGGACCTCTCCTAGGGAAGTGTTAAGGTCACCAGCATGTGGTGCTGGCAGGGTGTCCTGCATAGTGTTTAATAGCAGAATGCTGTTGCAGGACCGTGGGGACGCTGGTGTGCTCTGGAGCTGAAGGAGAGCAAAGAAGACGGTGGTGCAGGGTGGGGCTCTCATCAGCACGGCATCGTCAGCAGCGGGCCATTTTACACTTTCCATTGTAGCCAGCCGGAACCTGGGGCGGTGCTGGCATTACCTGGGGACTACATTTCACAGTCACCAGCAGCATCTAAAACATAGTAGCCAGCCGGAACCTGGGGTGGTACTGGCATTACCTGGCATTACCAGCAGCATCTAGAACATAGTTGATGCCACATGTTGCATAAAGAAAGATGCGTTTCAGATAGTGTGTTGTCATGAAGGGGTGATGAGGTTGACATTCTCCTATGCTGCTAGTGGGAGTGTCAGTTAATACAGTTTTTTTCTGGGAAAAACTTTATTGGGAAAGCATTTCATAGTACATAGCAAGTGTTTTAACTTCCACGGAATTTGACTTGGCAGATACACTAATAGAATCTGTCCAGAGGACCTGACAAGATGGTAGCAAAGTTTATTTAGGAAAAAGACGCCCATTGAAGTGTTAACAATATTTAATATAGCAAAAATTAGAAGTAAATCTATTGTCCACAATGGGTGATATATTAGGTTCACATGGTTGGAATGCACTTCAAAGAATAATGTGATGAAACGCATGTAATACTTAAAAACACTAAAACACACACACAGCATTGTTCAGGTTTGCATTTAAAGATGACGGTGCGTGTGCAGGTAGGATGCGTGTGTGTGAGTCTGGGCACCTGTACAGAACACATCACTAGAGAAATGAGGCGTGTCTGCTCCCGGGAGTCCTCTCAGTGTCTGTCAGGTGGTTTCAGCTCAGTTCAGGCGCTCAGTCGTGTCCGACTCTTTGCGACCCCATGAATCACAGCACGCCAGGCCTCCCTGTCCATCACCGTCTCCCGGAGTTCACTCAGACTCACGTCCATTGAGTCCGTGATGCCATCTAACCATCTCATCCTCGGTCGTCCCCTTCTCCTCCTGCCCCAATCCCTCCCAGCATCAGAGTCTTTTCCAATGAGTCAACTCTTTGCATGAGGTGGCCAAAGTACTGGAGTTTCAGCTTTAGCATCATTCCTTCCAAAGAAATCCCAGGGCTGGTCTCCTTCAGAATGGACTGGTTGGATCTCCTTGCAGTCCAAGGGACTCTCAAGAGTCTTCTCCAACACCACAGTTCAAATGCATCAATTCTTCGGCGCTCAGCCTTCTTCACAGTCCAACTCACATCCATACATGACCACAGGAAAAACCATAGCCTTGACTAGATGGACCTTAGTCAGCAAAGTAATGTCTCTGCTTTTGAATATGCTATCTAGGTTGGTCATAACTTTTCTTCCAAGAAGTAAGAGTCTTTTAATTTCATGGCTGCAGTCACCATCTGCAGTGATTTTGGAGCCCCCAAAAATAAACTCTGACACTGTTTCCCTATCTATTTCCCATGAAGTGATGGGACTGGAACATCAATTCTTCAGCTCTCAGCCTTCTTCACAGTCCAACTCTCACATCCATACATAACCACAGGAAAAATCATCGGCACTATTACTCACCATAATATTGAAAGTCCTAGACAGAGCAATTAGGCAAGAAAAAGAAGTATCCATATTTGAAAGGAAGAAGTAAAACTGTCACTGTTTGCAAATGACACTATATCATATATACAAAACCCCTCAAGACTCCACCAAAACACTGTTAGAACTAATTCAGAAATACAATAAAGTGGCATGATATAAAACCAGTACACAAAAATCTGTTACATTTCTTTACACTAATAATGAACTGTGAGAAACAGATATTAAGAGCACAAAAAAATGGAAAGACATTCTATGTCTATGGATTGAAATAATATTGCTAAAACATCTGTATTTCCCAAAGCAGTATACAGATTCAATGCAATCCTATTTTAAAAAACCCAATGGCATTTTTTCACAGAAATGGGAAAACAAAAAATCCTAAAATCTGTATGGAACTACAAAAGACCTGAATAAAGCAATCTTAAGAACAAAGCTGGAGGCAATCATATGTCCAGATTTCAAACTATACTATAAAGCTATAGTAATCAAAAAACAGATTCAATGCAATCCTATTTTAAAAAACCCAATGGCATTTTTTCACAGAAATGGGAAAACAAAAAATCCTAAAATCTGTATGGAACTACAAAAGACCTGAATAAAGCAATCTTAAGAACAAAGCTGGAGGCAATCATATGTCCAGATTTCAAACTATACTATAAAGCTATAGTAATCAAAACAGTATGGAACTGGCCTAAAAACACACATAGATCAGTGTAACAGAACAGAGAACCCAGAAATAAATTCACGCTCATATAGTCAACTAACTTATAACAAAGGTGCTTAGAATATACAATAAAGGACAGTCTCTTCAATAGATGGTTTGGGAAAACTGGACAGCCACATGCAGAAGTGAAAATGGACTACTATCTTATGCCCTAAGCCAGAATTAACTCAAAGACTTGAGAATCACACCTGAAACCATAAAGCTTCCAGAAGAAAACATAGATGTTAAGTTTCTTGACATGACTCTTGATGATTTTTTTTAATATGACACCAAAAGCAAAAGGAACAAAAGTGAAAATAAGTAAGTGGGACTACATCAAGCCAAAAAGCGTCTGCAAAGGAAATCGTCAACAAAGGGAAAAGCAAGCTGCCGAATGAGGGGAAATAACTGTGAATCATGTGTCTGATAAGGGGCTACTCTCCAAAATATGTGAAAAACTTATACAACTCAATAGCAAAACCCAAATAATCCAATTAAAAAATGGGCAGAAGATCTGGATAGACATTTTTTTTTTTTCAAAGAAGACATACAGATGGCCAACAGGTACATGAAAAGATGCTCAACACCATTAACTGTCAGGGAAATGAAAATCACAACAATGGGGTATCACTTTACTTGTTAGAATGGCTATTATCAAAAACACAAGAAATAACAAGTGTTGGCAAGGATGTGGAGAAAGGGAGCTCTCGGATACTGTTGGTAGGAATATAAACTGGTGCAACCATTATGGAAAATGACATGGAAGCTCCTCAAAAAAATAAAAATAGAACTACCATATCATGTAGCAGTTCCACTTCTGAGTATTTATCTGAAGAAAGTGAAAATACTAGTTTAAAAAGATATATGTACCCCTATGTTTACTGCAGCATTATTTAAAATAACCAAGATATGGAAACAGTCTAAGTGCCCATCAACAGATAAATGAACAAGGAAACTGTGAGACACACACACACACACACAGGGGAATATGATTCAACTATAAAAAGGAACGAATCTTGCCACAACACGTATGGACCTTGAGGACGTTATGCTAAGTGAAGTAACTCATACAGAGAAAAACAAATACCATATGATCTCTTATCAAAGAGATCTAAGAAAATAAAAATTAAGCTCACCGATTCAGAGAAAAGACTGGTGGTTGCCAGAGGTGCGGGGTGGGAGAAATGGGTGAACTATTTTGTTTTGCTTTTAAATAAACTGAATACAAATTTAAAAAACAAACAAATAGCAATCTGGCATTAAATGCTTATAAGCTGAGAAGTAATAAAACAGAAATTAACTCTGGCTGAGATACTTAAGAGATTGTAGAAGCATAGATAAGGGACCCCAAACTTCCAACTTATTACTGATGAAAAATATTTAACTTCTGACATTTTCCTATTTGTAGCTGTTAATCTATTAATTTAGTAATGCCATGGTGGCTGAGCTTTATGGCTCTTGAACTGTTTGGTTCTGGTAATTGACTCATGAGATCACACCTGCATCATAAGCACTCAACAAGAATGCTTGAAATCCATTTCAAATCCTCATTAACTCACACCTACAGCAGACCACTTATTTATTTTATTGCACTAGAAAAATAAAATTAATAACCAAGGTTGAAAAGGCAAACTCCCGCCAGACTATTCAGTAATAGAACAGAAAAGAACTGCCTAGCTTAACAATTTGTGGCTGGCAGTTATGCATCCTTAAAAGTGTGAACTATTAATATTAAAGAGAGACAGATGTTAAAGAGGAGAAAAGGGAGTGTTGTTTTTGCAGTCAAGCAGTTTGCAGAGGCAGGTGTGGGTGTGGAGTGGGGGATGGAATAACCTGCACAAAGCCATGGGTGGCCCTCAATCAAGGACGGCGTTGGCAGAAGCCCCAGAACCAGGAAGCTGGCACAACAGTCCAATTATCATTTTTCGTCTGTACATCCCGGGAGAAACTAAGATACAGCCCAACGCTGTGAAGAACAAGTGCACACAAAATAATCCTGTTGCAGAAAAATGAATGACTGGAATACTGAAAAGGTGAATCTGGAAGTAAGGTTCACGAGCACAGGGACATTAATGCAAGTTTCTGCTGGATACACCCAATGCTGCTATTACACTCTGATCTACTTCTTCCTAGAGTCTCTCAGGCAATACACATGTAGATCACCAAAACAGACCCCTCAGGTGAGTAAGAGGAGAAAAAAAAAAAAAAAAAACCCATCATGGATGATTTCATGTTGCCTAAAACACAATCATTAGGAAGCTCGCTCACACAGTGCATTTCACTCCCCCACTGGGACGTGTGGGGTCAGCAGTAGACTCGTGCTGGCCTGGGCAGGCTGTAAAGAGATGGTCAATTAGAAGGGACAGATCAGAGGTTTAGAGGAGCACGACAAACAGCTACTGAGAGGCCACTCACCAGGGGGCAGAAACGAGGAAGGAAGAAAAATGAAGGCGAATCACAAAGTTCAGAAACCCTACTGTGAAGAGACAGGCACCGATTCTTCTTTGCTTTCTGTTCTAAACTTGGCTGTGTGAACGGTTTTGTGTTTGTGCAGCACAACAGTAGCAAAAATCTGTATCAGTGAGACTGTCTGTAATTTTTTTTTATGGCTATGAAATGCCTCGCACTACCTTATATTCCCCAGCACTACCATGGAAGAATGATCTTGTCTATTCATTTTAAAATGTGGAAATGATATACCTTTGATTACACACACAAACACTTTTTTATTATCACCCATTATCAAGGCCGTGAAAATCGAAGCCTAACACAAGGGAAAGCTTAAGATGGATAACTGAATCATGTTCATGGAAGATCTAGAAAAGAACATCGTGCTGTACTGATGTCAGATGCCAGGCAGGATGCTGGATGAGGGACATTCGATGGTTATGAAGCATCACGGCTGTGTGTGCAGAAAAGTTGGTTATGAAGCCTGCCTGCTGAGTGCAAAAATTCAGTGAGCTCTGTGTAATGTCTCTACAGCCTAGCGTTAACACAAAGCCCAAAACTCTTCGGAGACCCCTCACTCCTCTGGAAGCCGCTGCACTTACAGGCTCCACTCACAGCCGCTCCGGGCCACTGCTGCCTGACTGCGGCTCCTGCCCTCACCACCAGATGCTCACGGGCCTTCCCGGCACTGCCCAACCCATGGCCACTCTGCTTTCCTACAAGACCACACCGTTTTCCTGCGAACTTTTCCACCGTGATGTAAGCTTCCCTGGCTCCTCTTCCCTACCTCCCCCACCTCCTGTCCCATAAACCTTAAAGTGCCCTTGAAACTTTGGTCCTCTTGTCCCTTCTAGGCACACTGCTGGGGTGCTCAAGCTGAGTCCACCACCACCCCGCCAGCCCTTGTGCCTCTGCCTGACTCCTGAATTCTCTGAGCAGCTGGCAGATGCCCCATGTACATCTGCCACAGGCCCTGTGAAAGGCTCCCCAGGATAAAAACCTCACCCATGCGGGTGCACACCAAGACCCTGAGGGGTTTGGGCCCATCTCTTTTTCCAGGCTCATCTTTTGCGTCTGGGCTCCAGCTGTGGTGCTGAAGACACCTGGGCTGTGGATGAGCTCTCCTCCCTCCAGCACCCTTCCCCTCTGCCCACAGTTCCTTTCCAGGAAGCCTTCTTCCCAGGAACAGTTTCAATGCTCCTCCCCTGGGCTGCCACAGCACCTGCAATCAACTGAAATCAGACTGCTAAAACTCTTTGATTATATCCCATTTCTCTAGTAAACTCTCTTTCCTCATATTCCCAGCACTGCCAGATACATGAAAGTCGCTTAATAAATGTTTGGGGAACAATTATTTTTATTTACTGAAGCAAACTATTCCCTTAATCACTCCTAGATATTCACTGTGACTCCTCACTAGAAGATTCGGTTTCACTTAAATCAGCATTAGCAGAACTGTCTTAAGCATCCTTCGGCTTCTCTCTGACACACAGGGTCTTCTGGGGCCCCACGTAGACCAACACAGGATGGAACGACCTTAAAGAAACCACATAAGCAAGCCAATAAAAATGCTGAGAAGTGAAAAAGGAAAGGTGAACTGAATGCATGAAATAAGAGGCTGCTTCAGAAAAGAAGCCAAAAGAGCCAAACCCACTTAAAGAAAATTTAGCTTCCCAAATCTGGAAAGGCAATAAAAAAAATCCAAAGAATCACAAACCCTCATGAAACATAATAAGGAATGGGTCAAGTGAATTTACATGTTGGTGGAATTACTTTTTTTATTGCTCAACTTGTCTAAAAGATTCACAGACATTTGTAAGCAGGCAACAACAACACAATAAATGTGTGCTAGGAAAATATAAAGAAAAATTTACTTCGATGCTCTAAGAGGGAGAGGCAGTGATATTTCCTGCATTTTGTTGGAGACTATGACCCAAAATATTCTTAAAGATTAGCTCAGGCAGAAAATTTCACAGCAGTACAAATGGTAGTAAACATTCATTTTCTGACATTATTTGTTGGTTCTTAATGGAGAGAACCAACTATCATAGGAGAGGCGAGCACGACGGTCCAACACAGAAACTTAACACAAACGAAATGTTCCAACTGTGTAGGTTTCTGGCCATGATAGCTAGACAACTGAACCCTGCTTCATCTATCGTGGCCTCTCTCATGCATTTGTCAAGTATTTATGTGTATCTACTCTGGGCTCTGTGGACACAGCAGTGGGGAAAACCACTTTCTTAACAGAAATGAACACAGGAACAGATTAAAAAGATCACATCAGCTGGGGAGCAGTGCAGTGGAGAAGGAACAATGCCAGCCTGGGACCGGGAGGAGGAGAATCGCTGTCTTACATGGGACGGAGGTGGGTGGGGTCTCTCATCAGTTCTGTGAGGCTGAGTGAAGGACTGGGGAGGGGAGGAGTGTTGGGGGTGGGATGGGAATGCATGCACACACAAGCCAAGCGAGAGGCTGGTCTGACAGCAGCTGAGCGGACGAAGAGGAGAGAGCAGAGGCTGTGCCGTGGGGGTCTGTGGGCATTATTCAAGGCTGGTCAAACACAACCGTAAGGGATATATTTAATAAGAAACTACGTTGACCTATGCAACAATAGCAAAGAGTCACCTTTCTTGACCACTGATCGCAACACTGGCCGCCCTGCCTGCTCACAGTGACCCCAGCCAGGAATTCTGCCCAACACGGTACCAGTAACAGCATCAGTCATTCACCCAAGCGGATACCGCCCTGAACACTCAATCCTGTGGGGTAACATGTTCACCTCAAGGGAAGACTCTGGCTAGATGACACTTGCATTCTCCCACTGATGAAAGGTGCCCTGTTAGGGGCAATCCAGCAGAGTTTCATCTCCCACAGATGTCCCCTGCCAGTGGCCAGCCTAGTAGCTGCTGTGGAGAGAACAGCCACGGAGGGGCTCCAGCTTTCGGGGTGGGTGGGCAGGGAGAAGCAAGAGGCCTGAGGTTAGGAGGCAAAGAGGGGCTGGAGTGAACGGAATGAAAAATTAAGGAGAAAGGACAGGCCAGTGCCTGGTGACGCTGCAATGCAACTGGGGGGTCACGAGTCACCACCAGCCTCGGGCTGCTTCCCCGCCTGGGCCCAGCGTCATCCTCCTCTCAAAGACCCTGGCGTCCGAGAACTGTGGGCCCAATCCAAGTTCCTGGATATAAACGGGTCCACAGAAGAGCAATGGAAATCCGGGAGCTACAGGCAGAATTGTGAGAGGCCCAGTGGGAAGCAGACCGGTGAGACAAGGCTGCACAGCTCGGACTGCAGTTTCCAGCAGTGCAGGCCATGGAGAAGCTTGGATTGGAAGTTCTATATGTTCTTTAGTAAGTAAAGTAGGAAAGCAAACATTACTTTAAAAACAGTGTGGAACTTCTCTGGCAGTTCAATGGTTAGCACCTCACCTTCCAATGCAAGGAGGGTGAGTTTGATCCCTGGTCAGGGAGCCAAAAAGCCAAAACACAAAACAGAAGCAATATTATAACAAATTCAATAAAGACTTTAAAAATGGTTCACATTAAACAAAAAATCAAAATAATAAAAACAGTGTGCTCAGGATACAATCTCTCCTACAATTTTGAGTCCAGCAGAGAATACAGTAAAGGTCCTTAGAGGAAAAAAAGGTGCTGATTCACTAGGTTTTCCAGAGTTGTTTGGATTTCTGAAGAAAATATTTGGGAAAAAGGAAAACTTTAAAATAACAGAATGGATTTCTAGTTGATAGCACTTTAGGTGTGTGGTCAAAGGATGAGGCTGGGTGCATGGAGGCCCGCTCTGCCCTCGCTGGGGAGGAAAGTGTGGTGTCCTCTATGATTCACTAGGTTTTCCAGAGTTGTTTGGATTTCTGAAGAAAATATTTGGGAAAAAGGAAAACTTTAAAATAACAGAGTGGATTTCTAGTTGAGAGCACTTTAGGTGTGTGGTCAAAGGATGAGGCTGGGTGCGTGGAGGCCCGCTCTGCCCTCGCTGGGGAGGACAGTGTGGTGTCCTCGGCAGGGTGAGTACCCCTGCTCTATTCTTTCTCCTCCCAGCACACAGAAGGCAGCCCTGGCTGTCTGCCCCTCTGAGGTTGGTCTGTCCGCAGGACACGGTGCTGGCCAACCATGTGTGGCTGGAGTGGGAGGTAAGACTTGTAAACGGAAGCGATCTGGCCATCACAGCGTGGCCCAGCATGGGTGTGACACACGGCCCCTCTGTGCCACAGGGGCAGCCGTGCTTGGGTGGGGAGGCTCTCCGGGCAGGGTCTGCAGGGAGCCCAGGCTGTCCGTTGACAGCAGGAGATACCAGCTTTCCTGAGATTCTGGGGGGCCCTGTTCCCTGCAACGGTCTAGCCTACCCTGTTGACAGAGAAAGGAGCAGTTAGAAGGAACACATTCGTCATTGGTAGAAAATCCTAACACATGGTATTTGAGTCTTTCCACTCCTAAACTGAATATATGAAAAAATGCACATTTTTCAAAATATTAAAACTACTTTTTTGAGTTGAAACTCAAAAATTGCTTAGAAAGAAAGAAAAAGGTGAGAAGATGGGGAATTTGGGGCTTGGGGGGGTCTCACAGCAGGAAAGTGGGGAGCTGGCACTGGGAGTCGCCATTCTGAAGCCCCCAGGCGCTCTCACACGTGTGCTCTCTCACACGTGTGCTCTCTCACACGTGTGCTCTCTCACACGTGTGCTCTCTCACACGTGTGCTCTCGTCCTTCCCTCCTGGTGGAACAGAGGACACCTCGCTCCTTCTGGGGAGGCCAGGCCCCGCCAGGGCTTGGATCCCTCACCTCCTCAAGAGCTCGGCTCCTCTGGTGGCCCCCTTCCTACTGGAGCCAGCCATCGACACACCAGAATAGCCTGGCTTCCCCCACCTTAATAACACGCCACTGAGCACTGCCCCAGGCCACTGGGCTTCTCAAGACCATCTACACATGGTTCTGCGCTTCCATACCTTCCGCCTGGTCCTGAATGCACTGCCATGAAAGCTATAGAAGGCTCTGCTGAGTCCTGCCCCCAGGGCCACAGAGGCGGAGTCCAGAATCAGGGACATCTCTGCGGCTGACTGAGACCCTTTGTATCACTCTGATAATCACTAACAAGCTTCTCAACTCCCAATTAGACAAAGAGGCCCACTTGAGTAAGCACTCTACAGCACCCCAAGCAATCACCCAACACCAGCCTTCCAGCAGGAATTTTCTTTGTCTTGAGGCTGTAAAAATTGGCTATCAACCCACAGAAACTGTTGACTCTCCCTGGCCAGTCTGCTGCTCTTGCAGCGCCCACTCTAGCTCTGCTCTTTGTTCTTAAGAAGCTCACTCCTTTCTGCAATACTCTGTGTCTGGAAATTCTTTTCCAACCTGTGCTTGGACTGCTTCAACAGGCTCCATTTGTAAATGTCTTAAAAAGTTAAAAGCTAATTTTTTTGATTGATTTGCTTTTTAAGCACAGCAGTACAAGTTATTCTACAGAAAGAAAATGACAAATTTGAAAAAGTAGTCTAGAGAAGGAGAAAGAGAGTGGAAAGATATAAACCGTGGCTATTAAAAGTCAGAGATGTTTAGTTAGCCTATCAGGGATTTTTTTTTCCCCCAAAAAAAACTTTTTAAACATTTAAACTTTTAAAACATCACATTTTAGACATTTAAAATGTAAGACTGTTGCAATTAAGAAAGTAATGCAATACAAAGTAACAGGACAACAAAGCTAATCCCCCAATCCCTCAAGAATACCCACCCCTAAGAAATCAACACTAAGTCTTCTTCAATTTACAATGGGGCTATATCCTGATAAACCCATCATAAACTAAAAATATTGTAAACTGAAATGCTTAATATACCTAGCCTACCAAACATCATACATTAGCCCAACCTACCTTAAACATGCTTATACTTATACATTAGCCTACAGTTGGGCAAAATCACCTAACACAAAGTCTATTTTACAATGGGGCTGAATACCTCATATAATACATTGAGTACTATATTGAAAGTAGAAATCAGCAGGCTGTATGGGTACAGCACGGTTGTGAGTGCATTGGTTGTTTAGCCCATGATCATCCAACTGGCTGCAGCTGAGGCTCTCTGCCTCTGCCCAGCATCACACGGAATATCCTACTGCACATCACTAGCCCAGGAAAAGCTCAAAATTCAAAATACAGTTTCTACCAAATGTGTATCACTCTCACAGCATCATCTAGTCAAACCATCGCAAGTCAGGGACCATCTGTATATGAACACCATATACATCCTCTCTCCTCTTTGTCAATATACCCTCGCCAGCCACTATTCTGAACCCACTGCTGCTCACTGCAAGTGCTCCTGTCAGGATTGTTAATGAACCCAGCTGGTCAAATCCAAGAACTCCTCTTTCTTCCTTATTGACCAACTAAACACACAGTGTTGCCTGTCACCCCCTCCTTCCCATCTTCTCTCCTTGGCTTCCTGGTCTACCCGGTCCACCGTCTGCTACTTGCCTGCACCTCTGGCTGCTGCTTCTCCAGCTCTTTGCTGGCTCTTCCTCCTCCAATCGGAGAAGGCAGTGGCACCCCACTCCAGTACTTTTGCCTGGAAACTCCCATGGATGGAGGAGCCTGGTGGGCTGCAGTCCATGGGGTCGCTGAGAGTTGGACACGACTCAGTGACTTCACTGTTACTTTTCATTTTCCTGCATTGGAGAAGGAAATGGCAACCCACTCCAATGTTCTTGCCTGGAGAATCCCAGGGATGGCAGCGCCTGGTGGGCTGCCGTCTACGGGGTCGCACAGAGTTGGACACGACTGAAGCGACTTAGCAGCAGCAGCCTCCTCCAATTAATCCCTAGATGTGGGACTCCTCAGGGCTCACTGTGAGCCTTCTCCACTCTTGACATGTTCTTCCGTGTGATCCAGTTCCTGCCCTGGATTTAACCAGCACACTAATGCTGAAGGTGCCCATATTTATCACTCCAAGCCTTTGATCATAAGACCCAAGTACCTAACTCCATACCTGACATCATCACCCGGATGAAAAGGTAACAATAGGCCCCAAACAGTTTTCCTCTCAAACCCATCCTCCCCAACCCACTGCCAACAACTTGATACATGATACCAGCTGCTCAGATTTGAAATTTCAGAGTCATCCTCTATGTGTCCCTTACCCTCTCCCCTACACGTGCGATCCCTGTGTCCTGTTCAGTCTACTTCCCAGGTGTATTCCAAACACATTTTCCTCATGTCCAAAGTCTACACTTTAGTCCAGGCCACCTTATCTCCTACCTGGTGTATTGGTGTGTGTGTGTGTTAGCTGTTTAGTCATGTCCAACTCTTTACAATCCAAGGGACTGTAGCCCACCGGACTCTTCTGTTTGTGAAATTCTCCAGGCAAGAATACTGGAGTGGGGTGCCATTCTCTTCTCCAGGGGACTCATTCTGACTCAGAGATCAACCCTGGGTCTCCTGCATTGCAGGCAGATTCTTACTGTCTGAGCCATTTACAACTGTCTATCAGCTTTCTCTATGTCCACAACTTCTCTTCGACTCTATTCTCCATAAAACAGAACATGGTTTTCTTAAATCAGGACATATCACTTTCCAGTAAAAAAAAAAAAACTCCTGTAGAGACTCCCACCACACTTGGGATCCCAAACAAACTTCTAACATGGCCACAAAGCCCTGCCCTCCCTCACACCCATGACCCGTTCTCCTCCACTCACCGCAGCCCAGCCTTCTCTTAGGTCCTCTCTGAAGGCAACTGATTTTTACTCCGAGTCTTTGCTTTAACATGCTGGGCTCTTCTCTCATTTTCATGTGATTAGTTCCCTCTTAGCTTTTAAGTTTCCACTTAAATAAAACTCAAGGGAACTATTGTTGATGATTCAGTTCACACTGGGCACGTCTGTCATTCCCAGCAACAGTCATTGTTTATTTCATTCACAGCCCTTGTTCCAACTTGGAATGTTCGCATTTATTTTCTGTTTACTTGCTTTTGCCCTTTTTCCACATAAGAGTGAAGACCACATCTGTCCAGGTCACTGCCACATCCTCAGTGTTTAGCCCAATGAGAGGCACACAGTAAATCCTTAATACATACAGCAACTGCATAAATGCTCATGGTTCTTCCCTACCCCACCTCTACCAATCAGTGCAGACCAAGAATTTCTGATGCAAGGTGAGGAGGAGGAGACCTGCCGAGTCGTATATGAACTGGTAAAGGTGTAAAAGTCTAGACGAGTGAGTGGAAGCCGCTCTGGCAAAACCCCTTAACACTCCCTGTCCTTCCTAATTCTGAAGAGTCTGAGTCACGGATCAAAGTCGGTGCTTCCAACACAGCCAGATCTGCAGATTTTCAAACACACCAGCCACCATTTAGAGTATTTATACTTTTCTCTAATCTTTTCCAAATATTTAAATTAACTATATTCACATTAAATTCTAGAGTTGAACTAGATATGCTGTGCAAAGCAGAGAAGCTGAGGGTCTAGATGTAAGCAGCATGTACATAATGTTTTTTACTTACCCCCAGAGGGTTTTCTGTTTGAGATTTCATTTCAGAATTACCCACTACCTTAACCGGGATCAAGGAGTATATTCTCTGCTTAAAAACATGTCTGTATGCATCTTAACATCTATATTTACATACATATGTATACAAATGAAGGCAGATGGAGGCAAGGAGGACACAAGGCATTAACCATTACTTAGCAGATTCAACTAGCAGATGATTTTTAAATGCATAAGAATATGGGCTGCATTTATCAATACAGCCTGAGTATCTACTCTTTTTTTTTTGAGACATGAGCCAAGGTCAATGATAAGATTTTTCTAGGCTCTCAATAAAGCCACAGTGTTTTACATCAATTTCTACATGAAGGCCTAGAACTACTGACCTCAGGGCAATCAACTGCTGAGTTGTGGCAGCCTGATCAGAGAGGTGGACACAGCTGCTCAGAGGCTCAAGAGCACTGCAGAATCGGAGACCGGGCTTAAGTGCCAGTTATGCCACCGGGTGACTTGGAACAACTCATCTAACCTCCCTATACCACAGGCTGCTCATCCAGAAAACTGGTATCACGAGAGCATCCATCTCCAAGGACGGTTCCTGTCTAAACAAGTGAGACGATGCACAGAGAACCCTGGCATGGGGACGGGCGTATTGTGTGCACCCCCACGCTGTGTGTTCAAGCGCCAGCTGAATATCCATCCACTCGTCCTGTGTTTTGCTTTTGACTGAGTCCCCAAGAGCAAGGAAGCTTCTATGGAGGAGTTGGGACTTGGGTGAATACTGAAAATGTGTAGAGTTTCCAAGAACAGTAAAAAAAAAAAAAAAAAGTAAGTAGCCCCAGAATGGAGCGCAGAGGAGGAGAGCCAGGCGGAGGCGAGTCTGAGAGTGGTGGTCAGGGCTGCTTAGGAAGTGAGCCTGAGTGGTGTGGGGACTCGGGGTGGGGAGGCTGTAGCTTTGTGACTGGATGAAGGTGGGCACCAAGGGCTGGGAGAGGAGCTTACACTTGACACTGACCAGGACCCGCGTGTGTGTCCTTGCTCAACAGCTCACCATGCCTTTCACTGCACAATGCTTTACCATCGTGTTTACACTATGACAACACTTCGAATCCACTTCTTACGTTGAGTCAGCACTCTTTTTGCCTCTGCTTTCACATAGAGTATTTTTATCATTTAATAGGTCCCACAAAGGTCTACAAAGTGCTCACTAGATCGTCACATGATGTAGAAACATACTTTCAGAGGTAAGGAAGCTTAGGGATTTAGAGGCCTTTTAGGATAATTTGTTCATTTTAAAGGTGAAAAACAAAAAACAAACTCCAATCAAGTATAGAGAGAGCAAAAACAACTTATTCTCGTAACAAAATGCACAGGATTTGCACAGCTTTGGAGCTCTGTGTTCTAGTCTTGGCTGTCAATTACTGATAGCGTGACCTTTGCTAAAACACTTGGCAGACTGAGCTTCAGTTTCCTCATCTTTATTATTGTTCAGCATACCGTGTAGCACGTGGGACTTTAGTTTCCGACCAGGGATCGAACCTGCACCCCCTCATCTTTATTATTATTATTGTTTGACATACCATGTAGCACGTGGGACTTTAGTTTCCGACCAGGGATCGAACCTGCACCCCCTTAACAGTGGAAGCACAGAGTCTTAACCACTGGACCTCCAGGGAAGCCCCCTTGGTTTCCTCATCTTTAAAATGAGAAGGTTCATATAGATGAACCCTCATGTATGTGCAATTTGTCCAGAGCCCAAAAGCATTAGTGGAAAAACAGAGCACCTAGGAAAAAGCAAGAGAAGCTGTGAAATTTGGAATCTAACACCTCCCCAAGGCTGATTCGTGCTGTGCTTCCATTCCAAAAAGCAGGCCTCTGAGGATGGCCTGTGTCCATGTCCTCTGCAAGAGTGGCGCAGGCAAAGATGACTCTAGCACAGAATAAAACACCTGGAGAGCCAACTGTACCCTGCTTACTTAACCTTATCGTTTCAGAGACAGTCTCTCAGTTCATCTTCATTTAATGCTCAGATAGTCTCACACAACTTTTCTACCACTTCTGCTAAAGTTAGGACAAGCATTCAGGAATGGCAGCTACTCATGTTCTACAGGCAGATATATGCAGATGACACCACCCTTATGGCAGAAAGTGAAGAGGAACTAAAGAGCCTCTTGATGAAAGTGAAAGAGGAGAGTGAAAAAGCTGGCTTAAAACTTAACATTCAGAAAACGAAGATCATGGCATCTTGTCCCATCACTTCATGGCAAATAGATGGGGAAACAGTGTCAGACTTTATTTTTTTGGGCTCCAAAATCATTGCAGATGGTGACTGCAGCCATGAAATTAAAAGATGCTTACTCCTTGGAAGAAAAGTTATGACCAACCTAGATAGCATATTGAAAAGCGGACATATTACTTTGCCAACATAGGTCCGTCTAGTCAAGGCTATGGTTTTTCCAGCGGTCATGAATGGATGTGAGAGTTGGACTATGAAGAAAGCTGAGTGCTGAGGAATTGATGCTTTTGAATTGTGGTGCTGGAGAAGACTCTTGAGAGTCCCTTGGACTGCAAGGAGATCCAACCAGTCCATTCTAAAGATCAGTCCTGGGTATTCTTTGCAAGGACTGATGCTAAAGGTGAAACTCCAATACTTCGGCCACCTCATGCGAAGAGCTGACTCATTGGAAAAGACTCTGATGCTGGGAGGGANCCAAAATCATTGCAGATGGTGACTGCAGCCATGAAATTAAAAGATGCTTACTCCTTGGAAGAAAAGTTATGACCAACCTAGATAGCATATTGAAAAGCGGACATATTACTTTGCCAACATAGGTCCGTCTAGTCAAGGCTATGGTTTTTCCAGCGGTCATGAATGGATGTGAGAGTTGGACTATGAAGAAAGCTGAGTGCTGAGGAATTGATGCTTTTGAATTGTGGTGCTGGAGAAGACTCTTGAGAGTCCCTTGGACTGCAAGGAGATCCAACCAGTCCATTCTAAAGATCAGTCCTGGGTATTCTTTGCAAGGACTGATGCTAAAGGTGAAACTCCAATACTTCGGCCACCTCATGCGAAGAGCTGACTCATTGGAAAAGACTCTGATGCTGGGAGGGATTGGGGGCAGGAGGAGAAGGGGACGACAGAGGATGAGATGGCTGGATGGCATCACAGACTCGGTGGACGCGAGTTTGAGTGAACTCCGGGAGATGGTGATGGACAGGGGGGCCTGGTCTGCTGCGACTCATGGGGTCACAGAGTCGGACATGACTGAGCAAGTGAACTGAACTGACAGGCAATATTAAGTGCCTTTCTTTATGGGAGACAAAAGCCTCTTGGAAAGGTGCTTCTGTGTCTGAAGTGTGTGATTTCTACTGTTCACAATGATAGTATTTGAAAATTCAACTTTTGTGGGGTCTTAGTTTTTTACTGGGATCCTGAGATTTAGATACCTGGCCACCAGGTGGCGTGTGGACTCCTTGATCTCAGGGTCCAAATCAAGTTTCTGTTGAAGGCCTGTTTTGCGTCCCGTGGCACATTGTTAGGTGCCCCCCAATATCCATTCCTCCCACTTCCTTGATAATAAGGCCCAAATTTTTAGCTGCCACACTCTTTCTGGGAATAAAACTGCATCTTTAAACCTGTGCTAGGAGTATGTTTTCACCAAGAAAATGAAAGCAGACACAATACATGCCACCTTCTGGCAAACATGCTTACAAGACACTCTCCCCCTGATCATCCCTCTTCCTCCCTATTGCTGTCATCATGCTGGCTGGAAAGTGGATGCAACGTGGCTGGAACCCCTGCAGCCTTCTAGGACCATGAGGAGATGGCGGGAAAGAAGCCATGATACAGCAGCAAGACAGAAAGAGCTTGGATTCCTTACACCTCAGACACCGAGTCATTCCTGGACTCATTTCCCCCGCACTTCCTTTATGTGAGAGGGAAAAATAAACATCTCTCTCCTTTACGCCATGGTAATTTTTTACTTTTTTCCTTTTGCTCATAGCTGAATACAGTTTGAGTAACACACCTGGAGATTCATTCAGATTCATTGCTAAAAACAGAACTAATTATTAAACTAGCCTAAGATAAGCACCATTAGCACACATACTATTCAGAGATGAGAACTAAACTACTGATACAGTTCTAATAAGAATGAAGTGACTTTCTATCTTGTTTTTAAAGGCTAATGAAATATAACAACATTCTTTTCCCAAGATAGTTTTCTAGCAAGGGGTGAGAGCTAACTGTCAGCTGTGAGTAACCTGAAATCAGTATCAGCAAAGCTCAGCAACTTGCATTTTTTATGGGTCTCAAAAGCCATGACTCTTGGAACAATTTAAACAAAATTTAATCTATTTAAATGGTTTTATTACCTACAACGGCAAACTCAGATCTATAGATAGCTGAAATAGTAAAAATTTTGTACATACTAAATATGAACAAATCTTCACTGAGTACAGTTGTCACCTATGCTGATGAGTTTATAGACACCTTACTCTCTGACAATTATGGCTTCAATTGCAGTGACAATATTAAAGAATAATAAACTCAGTCCATCATCCTGAAATGAATGTAAGCCACAAAAATTATGATTTTACAACACCTGTTTAACTCATTAACATCTCATCAAAATAAGGTGAAAAAATTTCCATGTCAAGTCACCACAGCATCCCCAGGAGAGCCAAGAACACCCTCCCCAGGCTGTCAACCACCAGGCAGGGGTTTAGCTGCCTTCCTGGTTCTTATCTCATCGCAGGCCTATTTCCTCCAAGCAAAGTTCAGAGAAACTGAGGAAGGTGGGCAGAGGTCTGGGTTGCCCCGAGCTGTTTTACACCTTGCCAAAGGAGGCCCTGCAGAAGGCTCAGGGGTCTCTCCAGGCCTCAGTTCTCCAGGCCACCTTGTGATTTTCACTCTAAGTGGGCTATTTCTCAGGCTGCTGCGAAACTATGTCCTTCTTCAAAACATGGAGGAACACTTCTTTACTGGTGGTATGGAGACTGCAGCAACCACACACGGGGGCCCTGTAACCTACTTCTCTGNTCTCCAGGCCACCTTGTGATTTTCACTCTAAGTGGGCTATTTCTCAGGCTGCTGCGAAACTATGTCCTTCAAAACATGGAGGAACACTTCTTTACCGGTGGTATGGAGACTGCAGCAACCACACACGGGGGCCCTGTAACCTACTTCTCTGTTTTAAGATAGCGAGAGAACAAAGACTCTTATCATTTTTTACAGTCAAACTATTTTAACACAGCTGCTATCTAAAGAGGAAACAGATACAAACATATGCCCCCTGAATATGACTATTATGATCTCAATCTAGAATGGCTGTGAGACAAAGAGAATTCTAAAGAAACGCAGGAATCTATGCAAGAATATGTCTCTGTGAAGTGTGATATAGAAAAATAACATGAAAGCTTTAGGCACAAAATTGCCAAGAACAACTGACTCAGTTTAAAGCGATTTCCTAATCATATGCAAGCACCATAGTCTCTCAAAATAGAATGGCTGTGAGACAAAGAGAATTCTAAAGAAACGCAGGAATCTATGCAAGAATATGTCTCTGTGAAGTGTGATATAGAAAAATAACATGAAAGCTTTAGGCACAAAATTGCCAAGAACAACTGACTCAGTTTAAAGCGATTTCCTAATCATATGCAAGCACCATAGTCTCTCAAAAGGTTCTTTTGGAAAATATTCCCCCATTCACTCTTAACTAACATGTTCTGAAGATTTCCGACCTATCCTTAACTGTGAGAACACAGCGATATAGAAACATGAGTCAAAATCTGCATGTGTTGTGCACTCAGCACAGAAGTCAAATTAAAACACTAATTACTGTTCTGAGGATTCATGTTTGTTGAATGGCAAAGCCTGTAGGCCAGTTGTTCAGTGGCTCAGTCATGTCCAACTCTTTGCAACCCCATGAACTGCTGCATGCCAGGCTTCTCTGTCCTTCACCATCTCTTGGAACTTGCCCAAACTCACATCTGTTGAGTCAGTGATGCCACCCAACCATCTCGTCCTGTCGTCCGCTTCTCCTCCTGCCTTCAATCTTTCTGAGCAAGCTCCAGGAGGTGGTGATAGACAGGGAAGCCTGGTGTGCTGCAGTCCATGGGATCACAAAGAGTCAGACACGACTGAGTGACTGAACTGTAGACCAGTTTGCGGACAAAGGTCCATCTAGTCAAGGCTATGGTTTTCCCAGTAGNGAAGTTCCTGAAGACCAGAGGAGATGTCTTGGACTTGAGGAGATGGGTCTCCTGATGAAAACAGTGGCTATTCTAGCAAAAGGAAAGAGGGAGGGGCAATCAGTTCAGATACTCCTGCTATAACTGGAAATTAGTGTAAGGAGATGAAAGAGATGGGAGTTAAAAGGAAGGGACAATTGTAGCAGAAACTGCAAAAGGATCGACAGAGGAATCCAGAAAACTGGATATGCAAAGAAAAGCAAAAGAACTCGGCAAAGATGACCCACGTAGACACTGTTTCATCCAATTACAGGTCGGGTCTTAAGGACATTAAAATTAAAGACACAAACAAAACCAAGTCTCTAATGGTTTTTGCACTCTTTGGTCATTTATCCAAAGGAGTTGAAAATGTGTCCACACGAGAACCTGTACACAGATATTCAGAACAGTTTTATTCACGACTGCTTTCATCCAATTACAGGTCGGGTCTTAAGGACATTAAAATTAAAGACACAAACAAAACCAAGTCTCTAATGGTTTTTGCACTCTTTGGTCATTTATCCAAAGGAGTTGAAAATGTGTCCACACGAGAACCTGTACACAGATATTCAGAACAGTTTTATTCACGACTGCCAAAAGTTGGAGGCAACCAAGATGTCCTTAAGAAGGTGAATGTGTAAGTAAATGGTGGAACATCCAGACAATGGAGTATTCAAAAAATAAACAAGCAAATAGTAATAGCAGAAAATAAATAAGCCACGAAGCCATGCAACAACCTTAAATGCATATTACTAAGTGAAGGAGCCAATCTGAAAAGTCTATATAATCTATTAATATGATTCTAACTTCAGCTTCTGGTCAGTTATAAAACAAATCACCTTTGCGATGTTCTTGACGTTTCACATGCAGTATTCTCGGTAAACCTCAGAAGCATAAAATTCCTCAGTTTAAGAGGACAGGACTCAAGGTAATAAAATCTGTGTTGCTGCTGCTGCTGCATCGCTTCAGTCGTGTCCGACTCTGTGCGACCCCACAGACGGCAGCCCACCAGGCTCCCCCGTCCCTGGGATTCTCCAGGCAAGAGCACTGGAGTGGGTTGCCATTTCCTTCTCTGTGTTAAATACTTATAATCCTTACTATTTCTGTACTCTGTTGATTTAGGTTTGCTCTTGCCCCATAAACGGAATCTTCCTTCTAATTTATTCTTTTGTAACATGTGGAAACTGTTGTCAATGGAGTTGACTCAGAGTATCCTGAGTTCTCTGTTCTTTTTCAGGTCTATAAATTTTGACTTTCACTTTAGGACAAAAGACAATTTTTCAGCTGTCAAAAATTTTTGGCTGAACACAAACGAGACACCGAGAAACCAAAAAGTACATTTTTGCTACACTGCATCCTTTGTCATGCCACGTTCAGCCACAGTGCATACACTCTTTTATCCACAAAAAAGAGCCATCAGAAGCAGCCCTATTGCACAGGATGCTGAGGGCAGGACTCCTTTCTTCTTGAACTTACTGTGAAATTATGAAATTAAACTGCTACGAAAAGGTAGAGGCTCTCTGAATAAAGAATTGTGGTGAAATTGTTCAGGAGGCCCAGTAGGGGCCTGGGGCTTACAAAAGCAGCCATCCCTCAAAGCCCAACCCAGGATCCACCTCCCCCAGGAAAATCCCTGGGCATTCTGGCCAGGATATCACAGTGCCGACGGAAACTTTCACCTTTCCCCTGATCGCTGTGATAACATCTTGGGGTATCTGACCTTTCAGAGCTCTGTGTCTCAGCTTTCCAGCCTGACTGCAAAATTTCCAGGGACAGTGCCTGTGTCTGGAACGTCTCTGGATTCAAACAGTGCTACCTGGCATTGCACATCACATAAATATTTCGACTAAATTTTCCTATTTTTTCCCTTCGGTTTAAAATGAAACATATTAGTGATCATAAATATAGACAAGATTCTTTTCATATAAATCAGTTATCACCAAACCTTGTTATTAATGTAATTTCTAATGCTCAGTATTTCCTTTTTAAGGACATGTGCACAGATGTTCTAACCAATAGTACATAGTGGTCATGTCATTCATAATACAAAGAGGTAAAAGATCAGTCAACTGTAGCTATGATAAACCTATCCAAAACTTAATTTTTACGTGTACCACAGACTGGAAGAGAAAGCTTTTCCAGGATCTGATTTGCAAAACTGTATTTCCTATACAGATGAATTTTCTCCCACAGCTGGAGTCAGGACTGGGTAAAGACTATATAGTAGCTATGTTCTGTGTATGTCAGCAGAACAGGACACTCCCACCCCACATGCCCCACCGCCATTCACGATCTCTGGTCCTGAATGAAAGCACCTCACACAAAGAACAGCCCTGTGGCTGGTTTAGCCGTGTGTTCCTGTGACCCTCCTTTTTCTCTCTCCTTCACACGGTACATCTTATGAGCTACACCACCAGGTGGACATGCACATCTGTGATCACCATTAACTGCACTGACTAACCATGCAGGGTAATCTGGGCAGTATTTGCTTCAAAATGATACTGTACATAAAATATAAGAAGGAATAACAATTATCCCAGGGAATTTTCTTTTAAAATCACATACAGAATAAATACAAACACCAGGGGTCAGGCAAAATCAAAAGCAGCACTACCCTGAAGTAATTGAAAACAAAAAATGAATCTTCCCCCGACACCCCCAAATGCTGTGGTTTCTATTATACACTATGAGATTTTTTCCACTCATGCACAAACCCTTCTCTAGGGCCTGCTTTTACAGGCTGGTCATTGTTGGCAACTCTGCTGAGCGTGTGATCACAGTGTCAGCACAGAAGTCACACTCACATTTCCTGTCAAAGCTCTGCTGTGTACATCTGGGCTAAGCCACTGCAAAATGGACTTTCAGTCTATAGCACTGTGATATCACGGTACATTCCAAAGCCACCTTTACCCAAAAAAAGAATTCTATTTAAATAACGCAGTGCAATATGTGTGATGTGTATAATCAACATATTAAAGTCTCCTGATGGCATTATACTAGAGATATTATACCTTAATAAAAATTGTAAAACCAATGTGTTCTCTCCAGTTACTCAGTTACTATCCCCTTAAATACGTCCCCTGAATCTTTTCATCTTTTTTCCCCTACTGCACTTGTACAAATAAAAGCTTCTGAGTATTTCATGGGCTCGACGTTAGGGGATTTTCTTTGTGAAGTGGAAAGCGGCACACAGAGGACTTCAGCGCCTTTTCCAGTGGCTCGTGACTTCCCGAGCGCACTTCCTCCCCAGTTTAATCTGGAAATCTCAGGTTGCTGTGCCCAGGGCTGAGGGATTGCTGCTCCACACAAGCATGTGCTTGGCTGTAAAGTTTTATCTTTTCATTTATATCTGAAAACAACACATATTAGGTTATAACTAGTTTCCTTGTGTATTATCTGTAAATAGAAAAAAAAAAAAAAACACCCAGCTACTTGATAGGAAAAACAACTCCAACCATCCTCCCTGAGAAGGAAGAGCCACTTTCTTATAAGAAGCTGCCTTCGAGGCAGCTGTCACCATCACAGGTCCCTCCTCCCTGCCACAAACTCCACAATTACTCACTTTGGCATGAGTCGTGGGAAGCAGAAAAGAGAATTTTTTTAAAAATACAGACCTGAGGGGCTGCACAGCAGAAAGAAGAGAATATGAGGGCCGAGGGGAGGGGTGTCTCATGGGCAACAGTGCCCAATCCTAGAGCAGCCACGAGGGGACAGTCACTTCTCGCTGCCCGGGAATGCTTTGCATTACTGACGGGAGAGGCAGTGTCTTGCACCACACACATCCACACACACACACACACACACACACACACACACACAGACCCTCCCCCCTCCACTGCCCTGAGGATGCCCAGGCAAGGACGAGAAGTAGTTCCTGAGAAGGCCAAATGTTACAGCTGACAGGCACGCAATGTCTACACACAGAGAAAATGAAAAACAGCAAGGCATGACAGCCTAAACGTGACGTTAAAAGTCTAATGCAGGACTAGGGTGAATTAATGAAACATACAAGCACTAGTCTGGGGCTATGGCCCCTAGAAGATCTCTCTCCAGGCAATGGCTCACCTTGAAAATGAAAGAAGCCAAACTAGCTACGGAAACCTAAAAGTCTCCCATATTTACTTCTAACACTTTTTGGAAAAAAAAAGAAAAAACTGATTACATTCTACATGAAAGTGTTAAGTCTCTGTGATGTCTGACTTTTTGTAACCCTATGGACTAGAGCTCACCAGGCTCCTCTGTCCATGGGATTCTCCAGGCATGAATACTGGAGTGGGTTGCCATGCCCTTCTCCAGGGGATCTTCCCCACTCAGGGATCAAATCCAGGTCTCCTGTATTACAGGCAGATTCTTTACTGACTAAGCCCTGTGTGCCAGACGCTTAACATGGGCAGACCTTGGAGGCATGGTAGATTCAGTTCCAGAGCCCCACAATAAAGCAAGTGTCACAGTAAAGCGAGTCAGATGAATTTTCTGATTTCCCAGTGCATAGAAAAGTTACGTTTGCACTATACTGTAGTCTATTCAGTGTCACACATGTAAAGAAGGCAGAATGCCAAACAATTGATGCCTTCAAACTGTGGTGCTGGAGAAGACTTCTGAAAGTCCCCTGAACAGCAAGGAAATCAAACCAGTCAATTTTAATGGCAATCAACCCTGAATATTCACTGGAAGGACTGATGCTGAAGCTGAAGCTCCAGTATTTTGATCATCTGATGCACACAGACGACTTACTGGAAAAGTTCCTGATGCTGGGAAAGATCAAGGGCAGAAGGAGAAGAGGGCATCAGGGGATGAGATGGCTGGATGGCATCACTGATGCAATGAACATGAACTTAGGCAAACTCCAGGAAATGGTGAGGGACAGGGAGGCCCGGCATCCTGCAGTTCAGGGGGTCACAGAGAGTCGGACACGATCGGGCAACTGAACAGCAACAACAATATTCAGTGTGCAACAACGTTAAGTCTAAAACAACACTGTACATACCTTAAAGAGTATTTAACTGCTAGAAAATGCTAACATCACCTGAGCCTTCACTGAGTCATAATCTTTCTTGCAATAACAACATGAAAGATCACAGATCATAACAAATATAACAATAATGAAAGAGTTTGAAATTCTACAAGAATTACCAAAATGTGACACAGACACATGAAATAGACAGATGCTGTCAGGAAAATGGCACCAGTAGATATGCTCGTGCAGAACTGCCACAAACCTTCAATTTGTTAAAAAAAAAAAACCAAACCACAGTATCCGCAAAGCACAGTGGAGCAAAGAACAATAAAACGAGGTATGCCCATATATATCATCTCACATATCCTGCAGGAATATGATCATATCATACAGTCCTGCAGGAATCCTGCAAAATGGGTACTATCTGTTTTGCAGCTGAAAAAACTGGCAAAAAAGTTAAATGACTCATCTTATGTCAACCAAGATGCATCAATCAATACATGCAGACTTCAGGCTTCAAGCTGACGGAGCTTGAAGACAAAGGTCCTGGACCTCTATTGAGAATGCTCTCTGACTTTATAAGTACTATTTATATAGATTGAGGATCAGCAAACTTTTTCGGAGGGCCAAATACTAAGCACTTCAGCCTTTGTGGGCCACAGTCTCTGCTGCACTGTTAAAGCACTAAGGCAGCCACAGACACTATGTGAACAAACATGGCTATTCTCCAAAAAACCAGAGGCCAGTAAGTCGACTCCTGATATAGAAGAGGGGCTGGTGATCTGCAACCCTGGGCCAGATTCAGCCCTGGGCCAGTTTCATCTTTGATCTAGATCTTAAGTCCGTCATCTAGATTTCTTAGACAGGTGAAGGGCAATTCACCCTGTTAAAATGATGCTCTAGTTTCACAGAAACATTCTCAGGGTATCCAGTGCTCTTTTTTTTCCTAACTTTCCTTTGGAAACAACACTCTGAATCCTAACCTGGGTCTCTGTGGTCCAGGCCCCCTGGTAGGAGAGCCCTGATGAAACACCGGGTACCTGACAGGTGACCTGTCATTGCAAAGGAACAGAGTCATTTTGCATCATTTGTCAATGAGTGATCTGATTTCTGGGAGACTCAGTACCTGTGGGCCACTGAGAAAACAAAAAAAATGGAGATTCTTAACCTGAAAGGATAGTGACTAGAGATTGAGCTTGCCACGCATGACAGTTAAACAGTTAATTCATCCATTCTAATTTTATTGAGCACGCACCCTGTGCCAGGCAGACATACAGATGAACTTCAGACTGCAAAGACTGCCTTCTAGCACTTGAGTGAATACTTTATGTAGAGAAAATCTATGTTATTACTAATCACACCACGAGACCTGAGCCGGAAAACAATCCACTTTGAAGCAAGCAGACAAACTGTGTTGCTTTGATCCCCCAAACAAGGGACTCTGGCGTCCTGTCAAGAGTGGCAGAATCTGTAAACTCCAAGAGGTCACGGACCTCACCAAGCTCGATGCCCAAAAGCAGCAGGTGTTCCCAGTATCTGTGGCTGGTGTTGCTGGGGGTTACCTCTATAGCTGGTGACAAACTGGAGTGTGCACAGCCTGGCCTGAAAGTCAGATTTTTTAACTCACATTGTCAAGATAAAATNTCGCCGAGCTCGATGCCCAGAAGCAGCAGGTGTTCCCAGTATCTGTGGCTGGTGCTGCTGGGGGTTACCTCTATAGCTGCTGACAAACTGGAGTGTGCACAGCCTGGCCTGAAAGTCAGATTTTTTAACTCACATTGTCAAGATAAAATACCCCCTACCTGGACTGTCTGGTAATCAGAAGCGTCAATTCCTTTCACAGTCACCTCTCGGAAGACTCTGGGCTCCAGTTCCTCTTTGGTCAGATCACAGTGATAAATGATACCTAGAAGGAAACGGACGTCTTAGTTCAGTCCATAAACTCACTAGCCACAAGCGGGGCAAGGATCACAAAGCACAGTCAGCAGTGCGTTTAAGGTCACTGCAGAAAGAGACCTCAGAACAGCCTGGCATGTGGACTATGTAATGCTGTGTAAGTTCACACTTCATCATCGCCATCGCAGGTGGTCTTCTTCCATACAACAGTCACCTCTGTATCATTTTAGAAGATTCTAACGCATTCCAGGACTAAGAGCAGAGGTAAAACCTAACTGCAGAAACGTAACAGGTCTTTCCTGACGCCCGGTCACCTAGGAGTACAGGCCAAAGAAGATGGGACACTTCATGTAGGGTTATTTCACCTGAGCAGGGATTGAGCTGGAAAACTCAAATGATGTGCCCAAAGTCAACAGCCAATCAGGGGTCTCTTGATGGGAACTCTGGGACTATTGCTTCCTGACACCCACCCCTCTGTGGACACACACGTGCAATCAGGGACCAAAGACAGCCTTTCAGGGGAGTCTTTCAGAGTTGCCTTTAAAGTTCTGACTATCCAAGTACACAACACACATTGATGAATACACAATAAACTTTTAGCTATTTTAACCACTAATTAAAATCCCATTTCCTTAATTTAATGCTGCTGCTGCTGCTGCTGCTAAGTCACTTCAGTCGTGTCCGACTCTCTGCGACCCTGGAGACAGCAGCCCACCAGGCTCCCCTGTCCCTGGGATTCTCCAGGCAAGAATATTGGAGTGGGTTGCCATTTCCTCCTCCAATGCCTGAAAGTGAAAAGTAAAAGTGAAGTCGCTCAGTTGCGTCCCACTCTTCACAACCCCATGGACTGCAGCCCACCAGGTTCCTCCATTCATGGGATTTTCCAGGCAAGAGTACTGGAGTGGGGTGCCACTGCCTTCTCCGAATGTAATGCTACTACTTTCTAATATTTAATATCTAAATCAAAGAGACTTCCCTGGTGGTCCAGTGGATAAAAATTCACCTTGCAATGCCAGGGACACAGGTTTGATCCCTGGTCTAAGAGGATCCCACATGGCGTGGAGCAACTAAGCCCGTGCGCCACAACTACTGCGCTCCCACGCTACAGCTGCTGAGCCTGCATGCCCCAGAGCCTGTGCTCTGCAAGAAGCCTGCGCACTGCAACCAGAGCATAGCCCCCATTCTCCACAATGAGAGGAAGCCCAGGGGCAGCAACGAAGACCCATCACAGCCCCCAAAGTAAATTAAGTAAAACTTAACAAATCAAAGAAACAATAAGTAAGATAAATCACTACTGTTTGAAAACAACGACATTGCTATCGTTTATGAAACAGAATTAGTCATCCAGAGTGGCTGGTGTGGAAACAGCCCTCCCACATAATACTTTAAACATACGCTGTCAGTATATGAAAAATCAATTTAGAGATTCTGATACTTGCTGCAAAACCAGAAACTAAGCAGTTACTCCCACAGGGTACATTCAAACTGATTGATCATGTGATAAAATAGCAGCGTGCTTTCTTTTCAACTCCTCTGTGTATGTATGAACTTCACTAACAGCTGCAAAACAGCACTCTGCTCCCCACTGGCAAAGAGCAATATGTTTAGATACTTTAACAATAAAGACTGTTAATCCCCATGAATGTTATCGCAATTCCCATGCTTACAAATTATTTTAACGTTTATAATATAATCATACAATATATGATTAACATTGGCAGTGGGGAGATACCTAATAGGACTGAAGTACTAGCTTTCTTAGTTGAAGCTGTATTTGGATATTTGTTGGAATATATCCTTATACATAAAATATTTTCAGACTACACTCTGGGCATACATTCTGAATTATCAGACACACTGTGTACTGTACCTGCCCAGATAAATGTAGTCTTGAGGGCAAAGGCTATCTTCACATATATGTTAATTTTTGAAAAGCTTCTTCATTAGTACCTGCCCCACTTCCTTCCTCCTGGAGAAGGAAATGGCGACCCACTCCAGTATTCCTGCCTGGGGAATCCCAGGGATGGAGAAGCCTGGTGGGCTACAGTCCATGGGTCGCAAAGAGCCAGACATGACTGAGCGACTTCCTTTCACTTCACCTCCACTTCCTCAAAACACAAAAAGCATCCCCAGCCTCAAAAAAAAAAAAAAAAAAAAAATCCAAACTACCAGACAATGACAGCGAGACTGCAGAGCAAGCATGAGCCATTTAGGCCCTGGCCTCACCCCAGCATCACTGTTACCTGCGCTATAGTGAATCACAAAGCATGGGGAGCCAGGATTCCCAGCTCTAACCACCAACCAGTTCCTGGGGCAGCGCCCTGAGAAAAGTCACCGAAGTACTAGAATGAAATTTCTCAAGTGAAAGACAGTGAGTAGGAAACACACTATAAATGCCTGTTTATCTAGAAAAATCGAGACATCAAAGCCTCTAGCAGAAGGATGAAATTATACAACATGGGCTGGCTCCTGTTGGGAGAAAGGGTGCCAAGTGCCTGATCTCTGTTCTTCTGTTTGGGGCAGAAGTGGCACTTTGGAGGAGGCTGGGTTACACCTAAAGGTACCAGTGCTTAATTTACTTGATGGATATTTTCTATTTTCAGATCCATCTGGGTCAGTCCAGATGAGCCCACTGCAGACTCACGTTGTAACGTGAATCCCTATAGCCAAAGATCAGCCCTGGGTGTTCTTTGGAAGGAATGATGCTAAAGCTGAAACTCCAGTACTTTGGCCACCTTAAGTTCCTGAAGACCAGAGGAGATGTCTTGGACTTGAGGAGATGGGTCTCCTGATGAAAACAGTGGCTACTCTAGCAAAAGGAAAGAGGGAGGGGCAATCAGTTCAGATACTCCTGCTATAATTGGAAATTAGTGTAAGGAGATGAAAGAGATGGGAGTTAAAAGAAAGGGACAATTCTAGGAGAAACTGCAAAAGGATCAACAGAGGAATCCAGAAAACTGGATATGCAAAGAAAAGCAAAAGAACTTGGCAAAGATGACCCACGTAGACACTGTTTCATCCAATTACAGGTCGGGTCTTAAGGACATTAAAATTAAAGACACAAACAAAACCAAGTCTCTAATGGTTTTGCACTCTTTGGTCATTTATCCAAAGGAGTTGAAAATGTGTCCACACGAGAACCTGTACACAGATATTCAGAGCAGTTTTATTCATGACTGCCAAAAGTTGGAGGCAACCAAGATGTCCTTAAGAAGGTGAATGTGTAAGTAAATGGTGGACCATCCAGACAATGGAGTATTCAAAAAATAAATAAGCAAATAGTAATAGCAGAAAATAAATAAGCCACGAAGCCATGCAACAACTTTAAATGCATATTACTAAGTGAAGGAGCCAATCTGAAAAGTCTATATAATCTATTAATATGATTCTAACTATAGGTCATTCTGGAAAAGACTAAGCTATGGAGACAGTAAAAAGATCAGTGGTTGCCAGGGGCTAGGGGGAGAAGGGATGAAAAGGGCAGAGTGCACAGACTTTTTAGGGTACTGAAATTACTCTGCATGATACCATAAAAATACATACTGATGGATACAGGTCATCATACATTTCTCCACACTCAGAATGAACACCACCAAGAGTGAGTCCCAAGGTAAGTTATGGACTTTGAGCAATTGTGATGTGTCAATGCAGGTTCATCAACTGTAGCAACTGTATCACTGGAGAAGGGGATGTTGATAACAGGGGAGGCAGTGCACGTGTAGGGACAGAGAGTACCCAGGAAATCTCTGTCCCCTTCCTTCAACATTGCTACCGACCTACATCTGCTCTTACAGTATTTTTATGCTTTTCCCAAAGAGTCTGGGAAAGCTTCTTTGATTTCTTCTGTTTCTCAGAACCATGCAACTGGGATGGCTGTACTGGATTATTACAACACACAGAAGTCTGGAGTGAACCTTAGACAACCCTCCCAGGTCCCATGAATACAGCATCACTCGGCTCAACCAATAAATGTTTTGAGCCATAGGGAATAAGTGCATCGTGCTCCAAACTTGCCTTGGTTGCCTGTTTTACTCCAAGCGCAGTCACAACTCCTAGAATTGCCCCTTCCTTTTAACTCCCATCTCTTTCACCTCCTTACATTTATTTCCAATTATAGCAGGAATATCTGAACTGATTGCCCCTCCCTCTCTCCTTTTGCTAGAATAGCCTTGTTAAAGCACTGTTTTCATCAGGAGACCCATTTCCTCAAGTCCAAGACATCTTCTCTGGTCTTAAGGAACTTCCAAATTTGGTTCTCTTTTGCCCTTAAACTTTGAAATTATTCCCTAGAGATCACCTAAACAATCCTCTCTGATTCATAACTCTAGGATGTTTTCTCCAATATGATACCCAGTTCTTATACTTAGCAAATCAATTGAGATAAGACACAAAGCATCACTGCTGCTGCTAAGTCACTTCAGTCATGTCCGACTCTGCGTGACCCCATAGACGGCAGCCCACCAGGCTACCCCGTCCCTGGGATTCTCCAGGCAAGAACACTGGAGTGGGTTGCCATTTCCTTCTCCAATGCATCAAACTGAAAAGTGAAAGTGAAGTCGCTCAGTCGTGTCTGACCCTCAGTGACCCCATGGACTGCAGCCTTCCAGGCTCCTCTGTCCATAGGAGTTTCCAGGCAAGAGTACTGGAGTGGGGTGCCATTGCCTTCTCTGCAAAACATCATTAGGCTATAAGAATTCACGTTACAACGTGGGCCTGTTTTCTTCCAAATGGCTTTGCTCAAGACATGTCTTCATCATGTATTTCCATGGGAAGCAAAGTCAGCAGGTGTACACCTGCCAGATGTATCAGGCGTCCACGGCAGTCGGTGCAGCAGGTACTTTGGGCCCTGGAGCTTTATTTATAATTTAGTGTCTATTTACTGCAGCAGTGAACAGTCAACCTTGGGAGAGCAGTGCAAGACAGCCTTTGAAAAGCAGACATGCATGTGTACATATGTACACACTGACCATTTCTTGCTTTCAGGGAATCTAGTTTAATTATTTATTTTTCCATTTGGTTCAGAAGGTCTGAGCCTGGAAGCCCTGTTCTCTGATTTTAGGTATCAGATTACATTAAGGAGCGAAAAGACAAGGCTGGAGGCAAAACAAATTAGGAAAAGACGAAGGAGAAGAGGAAAGCATTGCAGTGACAAACAAAGCTTGCTCAGGAGCTGCCTGCTGGTACAGAGTCAGGACCACACTTCTCTTTCCAGACTTCACGCCAGAGTCACAGACAATATTTCACTGCTTGGCACAGAAGCCATCACTTTATGCTAGGACAACGAGCCCTTTCATCTTCGGGTAATGATGAACTTGTCCCTGAAGCAAGCGGCCACATGGGGTCACTAAAGGTGGTGTACAGGCCTCTGGGGACTCTGGCTTTTATGAAGAGCAGGTGAGTCAGCCTTGCTCTGTTCTCCTTGTTGCTCTTTATCCATTAAAACTGTTTAAAGGCTATCCGGTTTCCCAAGGTCAATTTCTGGAACCAGTGTAAGTTGAGGAAAACAGTGCAGACCCCACAGCCCTGGGCTGAGACGAGGAAAGCAGTTTTCCTTGGCTCCTGTCCACTGGCTGCCACTGTGCTCCAGGCTTTGGGGAGGAGTGGTGAGGAGCAGGACACCCTGACGTGAGGCTCTTGGCCTGTCAGTTCAGGGCTCCTGGCCTTGGTTTCCACATCTTTGTGAGATCCTCTGAAAGGTGCATGGGTGAGTAAAGATTCCTACGTGTCCCAGATGGACCATCAGACCTATGTAGAGAACATTATTCTTTTGATTTAATAACCCTGACAGCAACCTGCCGTGACAGTTAAGATTCCTTAAAGACTGCCTGTTCTGTGACTCCGAGACACACACAAAGAAGTGGATCAGCCATCACTGTCATCTGCCAAATCCTGGGAGGAGGACAAAGTCATTTCTACTCCTGCTTGGCTCTCCCCTACATGTGCTTTATTTGCCAAGAACCAAACAACCACAACAAAACTGGAGAGGACCAAAAGGGCGATGATGGAGCTTGAAAAACAAATAAGGAACGTGCAGATATTTCTTCAGCCAGATTGCTTTCAGGATAAGGTCTGCCCAGTCAGCTGCAAATTGCCAACTGGCCAGGCTCCTGGGACAAATCAGGGTGTTATAGCTTTGGCTGTAACAGAAATGCTGAATGCAGCCAAGTGGAGAGACAGGAAAAAACCCAAACAAGCAAAGTGAGTGTGAAAAACCTAAAAAAAAAAAAAGGTATAAGAAGAGTTATGTTTACTTTGGGGAAAATTAACTGATGCCACAAAATTTCAAATGTTTTCTTCCTTTTCTACTAGAACCAAGTAACAAGTTTTTTTCCCCCCCTCCATATGATGTAAGATTATACTTTTAGAATTTTATTTTAATCCAGCTTAACAAAAGCGGAATGTAGTCTCAGTTTTAAAACAGCTTTTAAATGTCAGATGTGACTACAGATTTTTTTTAACACTTTTAGTTATCTGTGCTGTGTGTGTTTTGATATATATAGACTAAAGGCTGCATCTATGGTTTTACTTGTTCATGCCGATTTTTCAGATCAACCTAAAAAAACAGCTGGTCCCGTCCCCAGAAGACAGAGTCAGGATATAAGATTAATGAGAGTGCCATTTTAGGTGTTCACGTTTCCCTTCGTTCTGAGCATCCGCTTGACCTGTTTATATTAAGTAACTCTGGCTGTAACACAGCGCATGCGATTTTCAATATAACTTGGCATCATGTTTCAGTTTATTGAAAGAAACCCAAACGGGAGTGTGGTTTTAAACTGGACCATGCTGGGGAAAGGACTCTCACCTGGAGATAAGAAGGACGTAAACTGATAGAAGATCTCGGTATCCTTCTTCTGGCCGCTGTACCCCACGACGCTGCCGACCTCCAGCGGGAAGGTCTTGAGGAGAGCACCGGTAGCCAGGTCGTGGAGCTGCAGGGTGTTTTTCACGTCGTGCAGGTAGCACAGCACCAAGAAGTTCGACCTGACGCAAGCCACCCACTCTGAAAAGATACGGACGCAGGAGGCCTAATGTGGCTTTGAAAATTAGCCAAAAACATGCTCACTGCACTGAGCAACAGTTCTGGGGCTCTACACTGTGCTCTGTAGCACTAGACTGGCCGAGTGATTTTATAATTGGCTTTAATCGTTCGTTGCGTTTTCGGCATATCCCTCTAATAAATCACGGCCAACGTCAGGTCCAGAGGTAATAACACATTCTCCGCCTGGCACCAGGAGCCTTTGATGATCTTAATAACGTGTATAATACAACTGACCCTGCTGCCCTATTTTGTGTCCAGTATCATGTTACAGGAGGCACAGATGGAAAACAACAAAACCTGAATCATGCTCCTCATCTGCCAAGATTGTTTATTCAGTAAGAATGTACCAAACCCTTGCTTGGCATGTGCTTGGCACCCTGCAAGGTGCTGGACAGACCAGCAAGGAGATGAGGTCACTTCTGCCCTTGAGATTCAATCACATAAAAATATAAGTAGTAAGGTGTAAACAAAGGTGAGTGAGTGTCTGGTTGAGATTCAAAATAAGTGGGAGCCCTTGAGCAAGTGCGGAGTTACAGCTGGGCGACAGTGAAGGTGGGGGTGCCTGGGTGGTGCTGGGGACAGGGCAGCTGTCTGTCAGGTGCGAAGGTGGGAAAACACAACTCGAGGAGCGAAGGCCAGAGCTGGGGATAAGAAGAGAGAAAAGGAATATGAGTGAACCAGGAAGGGCGAATGAACCAGGAGTGAAGCAGGAAGGGAGGAAAACAGGGAAAGAAAGCAAGTGAGAAGCCCGTTTCCAGGAAGAAAACCGCTGTCCCTTTTCGGGGTGAGTGGGGTTGGTGGTGGGAGGTCTGAGGGGGGTTCGGTGAGCTGGGTGGGGGAACTCGAGTTCTGACTCGGTCATTACTGCGGAGCTACTGTTGGACAAAAGGGTGACAGCAGTGACGGACGTATGCCTCCCGTGGCTGGCCAGAGAAGAGCGGAGTACCTGGAGGGTGGGGCAGAACCCCAGGAAGCCAAGCAGAGCCCCACTCGGAGCTGGGGATAAAGTCGGAAGGGTGGCCAAGAAACGAAGGGTGTCCCCAGGAAGAGCCACCGGGCCGCGGTGAGGAGGGGGATCTGAGAGTGAGGCAGAGACAGGAGTTCCACCCTCCCTGCCCCGTGCCCAGGCGCGGCTTCAGTGTTGTGTTGTCGGTGATGGAGCTGGGAGAGCGGGGGTAAGCGCGCAGGGGAGGAGAGAAGGGAGTGGTGCGGGCAGGCCTGAGCACAATCCACTGTGCTCTGGACGAGACCCGAGAGCGACAAGGACAGGCCATCCAGAGAGACAGGCTGTGGCAAATGAAAGCCAGCACAGGGCTGCAGGGAACAGCTCAGGCATGTGGGAAAGATGAGCCTTTCTTGGTTTTCATGGTATGGAGCAGGGCAAGGGGCTTTTAACACTGCTTGTGTTTATAACCCAGGAAACTAGCAGCTCACACATATGTCATTATCAATACTCAACAAGACACGGGCCAGAGGGAGCTCTGAGGGCCACCAGGGGCCCCAGTCTCGTCAGGTTCTTTAGGTTCCTACTGCAAACTTCTCAAGTCAGGATATAAAAAACAACTATTACACCTAAAAGTCATTTGTTCATTGGCAAATATGATTTTTTTAAAGTACTTCAATCAAGCAATGTATTTCATGTGGCTTTAATGTTTCAAAGAAAGGAGGTGGGGGGAAGGAAGTAAATTATTTCTGTCAAAAAAATAATCTGTGTTAACTACGAGCATATCAGGATTCTAAAACAGACAAAGGGAATAAGAAAAGGACAAGGTGATTTGTAGACGGTCGTTAATAAAAGATCTGACTTAACAGCTGTACGTTATGATTCATCTCTAGTTTTTATTCTCAGTAGAGCATTCTGTACTAATGATATATTGCAAATTTACCTGTGCTTCTCTTTGAATTGATGAGTTCTAGTGAATATTGAAGGTTTCCCCTTTCCAGTGTAAAGAACGTATAACCTTTCAGAGAGGTCATAAAAATACATCACCACTCCCACAAATCTCCCAGCATTGATTTGCATTTCATTAGATCTGCAGGTGAGACAGGATTGTCACCTTAAGGTATAGTTAAAACCGCTTTGGGGGGGGGGGGGAGGCTTTAAAAGGCAGAAAATTCACATGCCTTGGGAAATATTTGCATTTCTGATGGTTCCACACAAGAGAATCACTGTTCCAATCTGACCTTCACCTGAAAAGAACCCAGGGCACTCTTCACGAAGACTTGTACCACTGTCTCCTTTGGACCCACCAAGGCCCGAGGGGCCCTCCGGTGGCAATTAAGAAGTGCGCACCAAGAGCTGGATCTTACCACCCCTGGAGGGGACAATCTGTCTCAGTTTGCAAAGAAGCCAAAGTTGCTGCAAACCGGTTTCCTCTCATGAAGATGTTAACGGAGAAGGCAGGAAACCCGTTCTAAGATTGTCGGGTCTTCATCCAACATATGAGATCCAGAGAGTGAACAGAAGGTTTTGAGGAGACAGATGAACAGGCTTCCTTGGAAAGAGCCCCTGTCCTGTTATTAAGTCCCCTCCCCACCAGGAGAACTCAGCTGAGAGAGANAGATTGTCGGGTCTTCATCCAACATATGAGATCCAGAGAGTGAACAGAAGGTTTTGAGGAGACAGATGAACAGGCTTCCTTGGAAAGAGCCCCTGTCCTGTTATTAAGTCCCCTCCCCACCAGGAGAACTCAGCTGAGAGAGAGAGAGAGCACCGACGCCTAATCCAAGCTGAGAAGCAGGTATGTACAGAGAAGAGCCTGGGATGAGCTACAGTCCTGGGCTGCAGATAGGGGCTGAGCAGGGAAGGGCACGGACAGGGCTGTCTAGGGTCCCGTCTGACAGGACTGCTCGAGGTCTAAGAGGCCTCCGTACAGAAGCGGGTGGATGGGTGAGCCAGGTGTCCAGGGGCAGAGGGGAGCACAGGAGCGAAGCACTTCCTGAGACTCAGCTGTAATTGTGTGCCCACCTCCTGCTCTACAAGCCAGGCCAGGTTGAACTATCCGCAGGCACAAAGCATGCTGCCTTGAGCCAGGGAGGAAGGGTCCTTACTTTTCCAGGACGTGCACTTGGATCTGACTCCAATATATGTGCTTCGAGTCACTGAAAAACCCATGTCAAGACTTCTTCGTCCGACACAGGGCCACTCTGCCGTTTTCACAAAGAATTACTTTCCTGATTATACACCTTATACCTTCCCTTGGAATGGCCCTAGATTTTATTCCTATTCAACCCATCAGAAGTCCACCTCCACAAGCAAACTCTTCCCTAGCTTGAAGGTGTTCGACTCTCCTTTTGTGTCAAAAACTGTAGCAAAATTAGTGAGTCTCATCTGAAGTCAAATCCAGCTTTCAGGCAGTAAATACCTTATAAAGCAGTATATCATTTTTGGAAAATCACTGAGAAAGTGAATAAATGGGAATTTAAAGGGGCTGTGAAACATGATGGACCCAGAAGTGATGCTCTTAAGACGTTACTGTAGCACAGTGCACACAGCAGCAAGAGGAGTGGATCTCAGTTAAATCTGACAATAATCTCTCTTCTCTTCTGGTAAGAGGACTATAAATCCAGTCTAAGATCTACAATAGGTATAAAATGAACAGCCGAAGTTATTCCAAAGCTAAAAACTAAGGATTCTGAATCCAAATAGTTTAGAAATATTTAAACATTAGCACTTACTGTCAGATAATAGCTACACAAAGACAGCCGATATTTAATACAAAAGCTCCACCTTTGAAGGTCTGGATTCATACCTTCACAATGTTTATGAAAATCCCACACAGTGTTGTGCTAATTATAAAATGTCACATGGCAATACACACTTGGCTGCTCTAGTAAGACTTTTTGGAATCATAAGTTGAAGGTTCTTTACCTTGTAACCAGTTACCAGAGAATGACAGATACACAATGTCTTGACATTCTTACCGGAAGCAAAAGCACAGCCTTCAAGCAGCACGCACTCTTACCTAAGACGTCTTTCTCGTGCTCAGGAACCAGCACTTTCCATCTGGGCTCCTCGGGATCCGTGAAGTCGATGTTGATCAGGCGGTAGTTAGGAGAGTGGCGATTTGTCTTGAAGGTGAACACCGTGCCTTCGTTGGTCACATAGTCATACTCTCCTTCGAAGTTGTCGATCAGCTTCACCCACTTCAGGATTCCTGGTGAGAGAGACCAAGCACCTCCATCACCTCTCTGTTTTGAAGTGGTGTGGTTTGTGTGTAGGGAGGGGATAGACCTTTTCTGTCTACAGGACACAAAGCAGACATAATGTTTGGAAGATCTAAGGCACGAGATAGAGCGAGGATGTCCAAAAGCCTGAAAGGAAGCTTTTCCAGAAAAGCCTGGCCGTGAAGATGAGTGGATTCTCTGCCCAAGGAATCTGTCTGAACCCCTGTAACCCAGCACATCCTCTTCTCCCCAAGTGGTCTCAAATCTAAGCACGTCTTTCTCCCTCCACTGCCATCACTCCACCCTGGTTATGAGCAGTGGCTCTCAGCTGAGGAATAGCGCATCCCCCCAGGGGACTCCCGGAAATGTCCGCAGACACTGTGGTGGTTACAGCCTGGAAAGTGACAGGACGGTTGCTGCTCTCTGCCTCTATCTAGTGGGTAGAGGCCAGGGATGCTGTTTCAAGATACAGAATAGCGATTGGACACGGGGTCAGCCAGCCCTGAATGTCCAGAGTGCATAGCTGGGAAACCCTGGTCTGCAGCATCAGCTTTCCGCCTGGACTTCCTACCACAATGTCTTAATATCTTACCCTGGTCCCAGCTGGTACCCTTCTTAGAAATCTCCCCATGGCTCTCTGAATAAAATCCAAATTCCTTCTTATGGTCTCCGTGGTCCTGCATGTTAGATGCCTTGCCACTGAGCCAACCTCGGATGCTCCAACTTGAGCCTCACCCCGTCCTCCGGCAACACTGGCCTTTGGCAGGTTCCTTACGACATGCTTCACCTCAGGGCCTACTGTACGCTGCCTTGCCTGCCGGACCCACTCACAAATCATTTCTTCACAGCACTTCTCTCAAGATATACACAGCTCACCCTTGAGCAACACTGGCTCAAACTGCATGGGTTCATTTATAGGAGGTGGTAAATATAGTGGTAAATACTGCAGTACTTAACACAGGATCTGTGGTTGGCTGAATTCATGCATGCAGAGGGACCATGTATCCAGGAGGCTGACTATAACTTCCACATGGTTCAAGGGTCAACTGTGCCTAATAAGCTTGTTTATAATTTGTCTTTTTTTTAATTCACTGCTAGATATTCAGCACCCAAATAGAATGGCACCTTCAAAGGTACAAAATAAAACTAGTGTTGAACGCAAGGGGGAACACTTTCCAATCCTTCTATTGTAAGAACTAATCTGCTGAAAGGTCATCACTGCAAAGAAATCTTAAATGCATCCACCACCATCATCATCATTTAAATGGCTTACTAAATGCCACTTTTAATATAAAAAAAAATCTACTGGGAAGACATCTGGTTCATAACATATCAGACATAAATATTCAGAGGACATCTCAAAAATTTTATAAACGAGAAAGCTCTATGACTTCTAAACTGCTCAAAGGCAAGCCAGATCTCAACTATTCTCCAATGAATCTCCTACTTTTAATTTCACAGTGAAACTGCTACATTAATTTGAATAGTTCATTTACATTCCTGGCGATTTTACATTCATTATCTAATTCATCTCCATAACACAACATCTTTATATAATTTGTTGTTGAATTAAATTAATCAGGGAAAATATAATCCCATGGTAGTTTTTCAGTTACACATAACAGGATTAAAACCCCAGCTCCAACCAGTATTTAGCTGCATGACCTTGAACAAACTCTTTATCCTTTGCTGAGCCTCACATTCTCAACTACTGAGAAACAGTAAGAGAGAAATGAGAAAGTTATTATAAAGTAACTACTAATACCCCACAACAAATATTATTTTAAAATAAACTATGGGAATTAAAAATAATAAGATAGGCAGTTAAAAAAAACTTTAGCTTTCCCACATATCAGTAATATCTGCTGGGAAACACTGGGAGGAGCGGGGGACTGCATTTACATTAGAAGCAAAATTAATGAAATACTTAGGAATACTTAACAAGAAATGTGGACTCTATGAGAAAAACTCTAAAATTTTTCTAAAGAATCTTAAAAAACAATAAAACAAAACTGAGTAACTCGAAACATACCATATTCCTCGATGGGAAGACTTAATATTTCAAAGATGCAAATAATTCCAGAAGAAATCTATAAACTTAACACAATTCCAAATGCTTTTTAGGGAATTTGACAACACTGTTTAAAGATCATCTGGAAGAATAAGCAACGGATATATTTTTGATGACAAAACAAGAAAGAACTTCTTGTACTATGATGGCCTGAGCAAGCTCTCTACCCCTTGAAGGTAATTATTATCCTTTTATGGTAATCACTTTCTTATTTGTCTTTGTTCACTTTTTGCCTTAACATGCAGCCATGAACACTATAGTCTAATTTAGCCTCATTTTAAAATTTCTAATATAATGAAACCATACAACATGGATTTTTTTGAGTCTGATTTCTTTCTATTCTTGGTGTCTGATCTGACAGTGTCTTTGTAAGATTATTTATCCTCTGGTTATCATTATTGACTTCTGGTTAAATCCTATAGTATACAAAGAACATACTCAGTATGATTTCAATCTTTTTAAAATTGTTGACAAAAATTTGTGGCCTAATCTTTCTTAAGTGACTTTAAAATGTTTATATGACTGAAAAGAATGTCTATTTTCCAGATTTTTGCTGTGATATGCTAAGTTGCTGTTGCTGTTTACAAAATGAAGCAGGGCAAAAGTTAACAGAGTCTTGTCAAGAGAATGTACTTGGTCAGAACAAACACACTTTTCCAACAACCCAAGAGATGGCTCTACATACGGACATCACCAGGTGGTCAATACGAAAATCAGACTGATTATGCTCTTTGCAGCCAAAGATGGAGAAGTTCTATACAGTCAGTAAAAACAAGACTAGGAGCTGACTATGGCTCAGATCACGAGCTCCTTATTGCAAAATTTACACTTAAATTGAAGAAAGCAGGGGAAACCACTGGGTCATTCAAGAACAACCTAAATCAAATCCCTTATGACTATACAGTGGAAGTGACTGATATTCAAGGGATTAGATCTGGTAGACAGAGTGCCTGAAGAACTATGGATGGAAGTTTGTAGCACTGAACAGGAGGTGGTGACCAAAACCATCCCAAAGAAGAAGAAATGCAAGACTGAGAAGTGGCTGCCTGAGGAGGCTTTACAAATAACAGAGAAGAGAAGTGAAAGGCAAGGGGAAAAGGGAAAGGTATGCCCAAAGGAATGCAGAGTTCTAGAAAACAGCAAGAAGGAAAAAGAAGGCTTCTTTAATAAACAATGCAAATAAATAGAGGAAAACAACAGAACGGGAAAGATCAGAGATCTTTTCAGGAAACTGGAGATATAAAGGGAACATTTCATGCAAGGATGGGCACGATAAAGGACAGAAATGGTAAAGATCTAACAGAAGCAGAAGATATTAAGAAGAGGTGGCAAGAACACACAGAACTGTACAAAAAAGCTTTTAATGACCTGGATAACCACGATAGTGTGTCACTCACCTAGAGCCGGATATCCTGGAATGTGAAGTCAAGTGGGCCTTAGGAAGCACTGCCAAGAACAAAGCTAGCAGAGGTGGTGGAATTCCAGCTGAGCTATTTAAAATCCCAAAAGATGATGCTGTTTCAGTGCTCTACTGAATATGTTAGTAAATTTGGAAAACAGCAGTAGCCACAGGACTGGAAAAGATCAGTTTTCTTTCCAATCCCAAAGAAAGGCAATGCCAAAGATTGTTCAAACTACTGTATGATTATGCTCATTTCAGATGTTAGCAAGGTTACACTCAAAATCTTTCAAGCTAGGCTTCAGCAGTACATGAACTGAGAACTTCCAGATGTACAAAAGCTGGATTTAGAAAAGGCAGAGAAAGAGATCAAATTGCCATCATTCACTGGATTATGGGAAAAGCAAGGGAATTCTGCTTCTGCTTCATTGACTATGCTAAAGCCTTCGTGGATTTAAAGACTTGTGCTAAAGACAGTGTGGGTCACAATAAACTGTGGGAAATACTTAAAGAGATGGAAGTACCAGACCACCCTACCTATCTATTAAGTAATTTAGTAATCTTTTGTTTGAATCTAAATATTTATTGGCTTAAGGGGCCATTTTTTCTATCAGTTAAAAGGTCTGATTGTAGATTTGTCTGTCATTAGTTGTATTTCTGTTAACTTTTACTTTCTGTATTTTGAAAGTACACTGTTAGATACATACACAATTAGAATTATTATATCTAAATAAAACTGAATTGAACTTTTTATGAGTATGAAGCGTTATCTCAAGTAATGTATCTTGCTTTAAAGTCTACTCCAATATTAAGACAGTTACATCATTTTCATTTTAACAAATTTGGCCAGTTGTCTTCTGAAAAATGGATGGTCCCAATATGTTCTTCTCCATGTCTCCTAACCACTCAAATGCTTTCCATCTCTTTGTGGGTTGCATTCTATGTAATTTCTTTTTATATTCACTTTCACAAATTCTCTCTTTAGCTATGTCTCATCTCTTCTTTAACCTAATAACCTAACTTTTAACATTAATTATACTTCTAATTTTAGAAGTTCTACTTCGTCCTCTTCCAAACATTTGGTCATTATTTATAATATCTTGTTTCTTGCTTATGTTTCCAAGCTTCTCATTTATTATTTTTTTAAAGCAGCATCACTGTTTTTAAAAGTACATTTACACAATTATTTTATATTCAGCTCAGTTCAATTCAGTCACTTAGTCCAACTCTTTGCGACCCCATGGACTGCAACCTCCCTGTCCATCACCAACTCCCGGAGTTTACCCAAACTCATGTCCAATGAGTCGGTGATACCATCCAACCATTTTATCCTCTGTTGCCCTTTCTCCTCCTGCTTTCAATCTTTCTCAGCATCAGGGTTTTTTCCAGTGAGTCAGTTCTTCATATCAGGTGGCCAAAATATTGCAGGTTCAATTTCAGCATCATTCATTCAACATCATTAGGAATCTGATAATTCCACTCTGGTGTGAATCTGTTGGCTCTACTTCTCATGGTGGTGAACTTCTTCATCTCATCTGTAATTTCTGATTGTGAACTGATTTCCCTTGATATGCTATCTGTGAGAATTCTTGGAGGGCTGGGTTGAAATGACATTATTTCAGAAAAGATTTGTATCTGGCTTCTGTTTGCTTCTTGGGAGGCAACCAACCTGGGACCTTGGCATGGAGATTTTTGGACCCCATAGAGAGAATCAAGTCAATGTGTGCACATGTGAATGTCAGTCCTTCTGTTTTAGGAGAATTCAAATCCTGCCTCCAAGACAGAGACAGGCAGGTTTCCTCACTACATACCCTGCCTCTCCCCGACTTCCCACCCCACCGTTGGCCGGTCTATTTCTCAATAATCCATACATCACCACCAAAGGGAAGCTCAGACTCAAAACCCAGCAGAAACATTCTGAGACAAACCAGCTCACATCCCAGGATTCCTACTTTCATTTTGCCGTTGATCTCTACGATTTCTCTTCTTTTGTGCCAATTAGCAATATATTTAGTAGATGCTTTATTAACTTTTTACAACATTTTGGTTGTTCCAATCAGACTATTCAAGTAGATTATTATATCACCTGCTACATTCCCACAAATTAAAGTCCTACAATTAACTGTTATAAATAATTAAGTTCCAAATCTTAGTCAAACATTTTTTTTTTCCAGTGACAAATTGCTGACTCCCAAAGCAGGTGATCCATTCAAAGACAAATTCATCTTAGTTTACGTAAAAAAAAAAAAACAACATATTTTAAAATGAAACCCAAAGACTATTATTCCTTATAAGACAAAGTAAAAAAACTGGTTGGCAATGCAAAATTTGCAGAGAGTCAGAAAGCTACATCTGTTTATTATAAAAATGATGAAACAATTTTCTGGACTGTGACATTTGTAAGCACAAAGTCTTAGTTCAGGGAAATGTCAGATTCCTTAAATGTTCCCCTGACAATAAAACATTTCCTGATGTGAAACCTTTATTTCTCAAAGTAACTGTCTTACGGTTTCTGACTGAAAAGGTCTTACAGCCATTGCAGCAGTATTTACTATGACCCTACTTTTCCTGCCTGTAAAAAAGTAATTGAAACGTCCACCAAAGGCGAAACACAGCATAGATTTCCTTTAGCACCTCTATAGAGTCAGGTGAACCTGAAGATGTCATGCACTTGTTTTAAATAATCAAGCTCCAAAATAGCGCTAAAACAGTTTTTAAGTTTGTGGTCATTATCTGCCACCAACTTCTGAAACACTGACTTTAGTCATAAACGCACACAAGTCAGACTTAGGAATGTGGCTGGATTTATACAAATCCAACTCTAATATGAAAAGCTGTTCAAAGCACCAGCTCACAGGGCAGCACATTCAAAACATGGGCTCATAAAATCCTGTGGCTCTCTGGGAACCCACGCGCCTCAGGCTCTGGCCACAAGATGATTCAAGAGAAACGGTATTCCAGTTGGACAATGGGACTCGTTCCATTTTGTTATTCACAAGTTAAAACATTACTGACTTAATATAAAAAAAAAAAAAAAAGGAGTTACTTAAAAAAAGAGAGATGTGGCTAAACCCTCAAACCATCCCGCTTCTGCCACCGCTTTGGAAGTATCTTTGTGTGTGAGTGGTTCTTCCTTGAAGGCAACAGAATTCGATTCCCAAACTTCTCTACACCGAAGTTGAAATTACTTTTTATAAATCTGTTTCTTGGTGGGGGAAAGATTAGTTTACTGAGTGAAGGTGAGCCTAAAATATCTAAAACTTTCTCTAGAGCAATTCATTACTTGTATTGCTTTCTTTGAAAATCAGTGTTATTACGTATATTCCATAGAAAATGTTTTATAAGCGCTCTCAGAACAGGAGCTAAAAAGTGCACTTACACTGACAGGACACGGAGGCCTCGGCCTCTGACAACAGTTGACAGACGCAGAGCAGACACGGGTCATGCTCCAGGACTGAGGAGAGCAGAAGGCTGCTGTTCTCTCTGGCCTGATGCCATCATTCTGCCGCACCTGCCACACGCTGATGGCTAAAACATGGGCATGGAATCCAACTGACCTGGGTCTGAATCTTTAAGCAGCATCAGAAAAGCTAACTGGCCTCACCCTTCTCAGTTTCCTCAAGGTAACAGCACAGGTTCCTTAGAGGTTGCTGAAAAGAGAATGGGATATCTAGAACTTGGCACACAGGAAATACTAAGAAAATATTCACTACCATCCCAATGCTGGTTATCACCCCAGCATTCCTCAAATGACAAAAATAAGCGGAATGTGGCTTCAGAACAGCACTATTTATTTGCCAACAGTGAACTTATAAAAATTTAACTTCCATCTCTCAGGGCACACAGCCATTTTCCTAGGAAAACACCTTTATAATCACTAATTTTAAAATTGGTAAAATTATTAATTTTGTCACTAATACTTCATATTTCACTTCAAAATTAATGTTTTTTTTTTCTTACCTTTATAGTGTCTTTTGATGTTCCAATTCTTTTGGGTTGCTGGCATTCCCACTCAGAAACACAACTTATTTTCTGATAACTCCCTGTCTCTCACAGAAGCCGTCCTCCTTAGTCTGACTTTTTAATCCTCTGATGACTTTGCTCAACTTGAGACAACTCATTTGTTTCCAGTTCCTTGAATGTTTATTCCCCCCCACCCCCAACTTTCCTCTCCACTTCCGAAAGATGGCCAGCCCCACCAGGCATGAACATGGGAGTCAAAATTGTCCCTGATACCCAGAAACAAGAGGTCACCTGCCTCGCATTGCAGAGATGGCTGAGTGAATAATTTAAGTGTCTGACAAACACTAAGCTTCCTTTTGTAGTACTATGTTAGCATGTAGTGTAGATTGATTGCTAATGCAGGTGAAAGCCAGTTTTCTTTACTGACATGAAAGCATTAAGATGAAGACATGGTGAATGCTAAAAATTTTATCAATCTAAAATGATCAAACTTTCTGCAAAAAAAGGTAAAAGGCTGAGAGAAAGGTTGGTAAAAGTCTGGATGAAACTTAAGATAAGCTTCTATTTCCTTACAAAACCCAGCATGTCAGCATCACTCACCTTTTCCTCCAATGTTGTTGCTCAGTTGCTCAGTCATGTCCGACTCTGCAGCCCTATGGACTGCAGCACCCCAAACTTCCCTGTCCTTTGTCATCTCCCTGAGTTTGCTCAAACTCCTGTCCATTGAGCTGGTGATGCCATCTCATCCTCTGTTGCCCCCTTTTCCTCCTGCCCTCAATCTCCCCAGCATCAGGGTCTTTTCTAATAAGTTGGCTCTTTGTATCAGGTGGCCAAAGTATTGGAACTTCATCATCAGTCCTTTCAATGAGTATTCAGGGTTGATTTCCTTTAAGATTGACTGGTTTGATCTCCCTGTTGTCCAAGCAACTCTCAAGAGTCTTCTCCAGCACAATTTGAAAGCATCAATTTTTCAGTGCTCAGCCTTTTTTATGGTCCAATTCTCAAACATCAGGGTTTCATACATGACTACTGGAAAAACTATACCTGTGACAGTACAAACTTCTGTTGGCAAAATGATGTTTCTGCTTTTTAATATGCTGTCTAGGTTTGTCATAGGTTTTCTTCAAAGGAGCAAGCATCTTTTAATTTCATCCCTAAATGCTGTGTCATGAGCAAAGACCACTTCAGGTCCATTTTAAGGATGATGACACTGAAGCGGAATGGTGTTAAGTTACTAACAACAAAGATTTTAGACACTCAGAGTTCTTTGCACCTAACAATTACTTCTTATGGATCCTATTTAAAAACTTCTTATATAGTTGTATGTTTATTCTGAATAGGGTCAAATGGTGTTTTGCTGCTGATTATCCTATAAAATAGGAGGGGGGAAGAGTACCTGACCTGCTACAGAAAAATGAAAGAACCCAAAAGAAAGGGGAACAAACAAAAGACAGACAGTAGAGAGGAGTGAGAGGGGATTTAGAGTTTCCAAACCTCAGACAGGTCCTCACTCTGGGCCTGGACATGCGTGCCTGGTGACAGCACCGTTGATAACCCTGACACTGTGCGCTGGCCGTCTCGTGGCCTCCGTCCAACTGGCGGGGAGCACACATCCGGCCGGGACAGGCTGTCATCACTGCCACCACCCGGCACAGCGCCCAGCACAAAGTACAGCATAGGTGCATGTCTGCTTCATGACTAAATATACCATTCACATAATCCTGTTTCAGACTGAGCTTTATATACATGTCTCGATAAGGTAAAGACAAGAGAAGTAACCGAATTGAAAAGAAGTTAGCAGTTTCTTCCACTTTCCCAATAAGAACATTTAGAAATACAATACACAAAAGTTAAACACGTATAAAAGCATGTTGAACATCATCTTTTGTATTTTTAGGGTATAAATTTCCATGAAAATATTTTAAAAGTTCACATATTGGCAAGAAAAAGGAAAACTCTGAGGTCTGACATTTAATTGTAATGCAGAAAATATGTGAACATTTACCCTAAATTTAGTCAATATGAAACAACTTTATGTACTCATAATATTTATAGCAAATTTAGGAAACAAAGTATATACATGCATAAATAAGTATATATATATACTTCAAAAGAAATAGTAGTCTTGATTTAGAAAGGTACAGAAATAGAAGAAAACCCAGACACAAATCAAAGTCTTGCAAGGTTCCAGATGATTAATTTCAGCTACTCCACAGGCATGAATCACACCAAGAACGGCAGGAGTCAAGACTCAGCTGCCTTTCCCACTGCAGAACTAATAAAATGTCATGCTGCCTGGTGTTCTAAGTGATATCCTGGTACCTCTACACTTTCAGTTACAAACAAGAAAAGCAGATACCTTCTGCTCACATAATACACAGGACAAGAGAGACACTGTCTATACTTTCTTTCATTGTTCTCAGGATTTAATAGAAAACAAAAAAATTAATTCAAAAAAGTTAAACAGGCCAGAAGGGTAAAGATTACTCACAAGTAAATGAACAAAGGGCTTCTCAAGCTGGGTCACCTGAGCACAGGATCTCTAAAGGGGCAGGTGAAGTCATCGGGGACAAGCTGGTACCCACCTACTATGAGTCTGTGTTAAAGAAGTTATTTGACACTTGTTAAAATGGTAATGAAGACTACTCAAGACTACTGCAATAAGGGAGAGAGAGCACAAAGAACTCAAATACAGAAGACAGCTGGAGGCTTACAGCCAAAGTGCAGAATGAGGGGGTGGGCGGACTGAAAATTACCAAGAGAAGACACCAGGGTAGGGGGATTCTTGGTGAAGGCAGGTTAAGCACATGAGGGACAGCTAGGGGAAGGGGAACTGGATCCACACCAAGGGTACAGGTCTGTCTTTAAACTGACCTAGCAGGATTCTCACTACAACTGGGGCTCTGCGGGCCCAGAAAGTTGAGCGGGGGGACAAGGAACTAAGAATGAAGCCTAACTGGGAAGAGGCTCAGAGGAGCCTGACTCAAGCCTGGTCAAGGAGAGACTCTCTATTGTTGTCAGGCACTGTTCTAGGTGCTGGGGACCCTATGGTGAGTGAGACAGACAAGGTCCTTAACCTTGTGCAGCTCAAAAGGAATCACACACCCAAGGATTTTGTATGGAGAGAAAAGAGAAACCAGAACAGGAGAAGGGGCAGAAGGGCCAGAAGCAGGAAAGGTATCACAAAAGCAAGAGGAAGCAGGTTGACTCCTGGGCAGAAGTGCCTCTTTCCCCACAGAAAGCAAACAGTGACTTGGGACATGTCTCTGGCAGCCAGCGCAGAAGACGTGCAATGTTCCTTGGAGGGGGCCTGCTTAGCTATTTTGAACACTTGGAAAATTAGAGAGACTTCTAAGGCCCAGACAGAGGCCAAGTGCAGTTTCCATCCAGTGATGAGCGAAGTGTTCAGAAAAGTAAGGACAGGAGCAGCTACAGCATCAACTGCACTTCCTGTGAACAGCCATGGCCCACAGTTTGCAAGAAATGTGGTCATATTACTACTAAGGAAAAATACTGCAAATGTAAATGGCAGAAGTGAGGTTCTCCAAAGAGAGGCAAGGGTAAAAGAAAGATCTTGCTCACAGAGTAGCACAGAGCCAAGGTCAGCTAGTCCTTGAACAGAAAATCAAATTGGCATAAATGTAAATCACTCAGAGAGCATACTTTTAATTCTCAAGAGTTTAAGATTTTTTTTTTCCATTCTATATTTATATAGTATGTGTTATGTTCTGTGGTATTAAACAGCCACTGGCCATTTTTTGGTGCTTCTCGTTTCAAAATGCACACAGGCAGAAGGTTTTCTTGGAAAACAAAAATGACAGAAATGTTATAAAAGAGCTTCCTCACTGAAATTGTTTAGTTCTCCAGACAAGATATTTAGTGATGCCCTAATAAATAAATAATTAATGTAATTAATGTATAGGGAAACGCTGGTAAATCTCCCTGCCTTTAAGGTAAATATGATTAAAATGGTAACAGAAAGGCCTGAGGTTATCACAAGGGGTATCAATTTATACGGTATAATATTGATGATTTCATAACACTAGATTTAGTTTTTAGTCACCAGCTATTCAGTTTAACTCACCTACTATTTCAGTTAACTAGCACATTTAGCATTTAACTTAAATATTATTCTTCCCCTTAGTTTAAATAGGGCAACGAAAATGCAGGAGCAGTAAGGGAACGGCACGAAAAAGATTCTGGGTGGCAGTCATGGTCCCCAACTGGGTATATGCACTCTGGAATTTTCAGTTATCAACCTGAAAAATTAAACATGTCCCCCATGAGAGGCACACCTCTTCGTGTTTTCTTCCATATAAGGACTCTGCTGATTATGAATCGGGTTTTACATAAAATAATACCAAGATCTGTGTTTAGAGCAGCGTTGATACTAAAGATACATTATTTTTAGGGCATCTTTAATCTATTTAATATACTACCTAAAACCACTGTGTGATGACTCCAAATTTTCCCCTTTCAGTCAAAAAACAAACGGATAAAGAAAGAAGGCATATGTGAGAATCCACTCTATGCCAGGAACTCTGCTAAGCCCCTTTCTGTGCATTTTCATTACTCTTTACTATTGCTAAGTAGTTATCACTTACCTATTGCTAAGCAGGTATCACGAAGTAGGTACCACTGCCTCATTTGTAGTTGTGCAAATATGAAGAGAGAAAGGATAACTTTCCCAGGGTCACCAATTATTTAGTGGTACAGTTGAGACTTTAAAGTCTTATTGTCTCAATATACCCAACTGTAATGAAGAGGAGCTATTAAAAAATTTAATGATCACAATATCAATCTTCTATGTCTCTCCTGTTATAAACGAAATACACCGAGTGTCTTCAACACTTAAACTCACCCACAGTACTTGTTTTTTCTAACCAGTCATAATCAGGTAATTGTGGATGTGTGCTCAGTTGCCCAGATGTGTCTGACTGCTTGCAATCCCATGGACTGTTGCCTGCCAGGCTCCTCTATCCGTGAGACTTTCCCAGGCAAGAATACTGCATTGGGTAGCCTCCTACTCCGGGGCATCTTCCCGATTCAGGAATCAAACCTGTGCCTCGTGCATTGGCAGGCGGATTCTTTACCGCTCAGGCATGTAGGAAGCCCCAATCATATAATTAACTCATAATAAATCAGCAGTCAATTAAAAAAAAACACATACACACACTACCACCCCCCACAACCACACACACACAGACACACAAAGATCTTTCTAATCCTGACCTACACAATTAATTGACTTTTGAACCCAAGAGTGGGAACTGATTTCTAGTTCATTTTCTTAGTACTGGTCAATCACTGCAACTGTTGAGAGCTTTCAGAATCCTAGGACTGCCATTCAAAAGAACTCCGCTGAGGCTTATGATATTCATAGGTTTAATGCTAGTAAAGCGAAAAAAAAAAGAGATAGGCCCAGAACCATACCAGAATTTAGCAGCTATCACTGGAGAACACTCTACAAATTGCTCCCAGTCCGTCTGTGTGCAACTCAACAGCTTAAAATCCACCTATCTTACTCATGTACATTGTGTTTTCTTGTCTACAGGATATTCTATACTTTTGAATCAATGAATTCCACACACCGGTCAGTTTAGTATTCTCATTTTTAACAACGCTATCAGGTTATTGTAAGACTTGTTTGCTCTACTGCTTTCCATGTGGCTTTCCATGAGCTCACTGGGAAGGTCGTTTTGATACATCCACTGGTCCAAATTGATGCACCTAGTTAACTGATCAAACACTAATCTAGGTGTTACTGGGAAGGTATTTTATAGATACGATTAAAGACCATAATCAGTTGACTTCAAGTAAAGGAGATTATCTTAGACAGTCTGGGTAGGCCTGAGTCTTCCAGCACAGCTGAGGCTTCCCCGAACAAGAAGAAATTCCACTTGTGGACAGCAGCTTCAACCTATGCCTGAGAGTTTCAGCCTGTCCCTCCTGATGGCCAGCCCGACTGGTTTCAGACTTTTGTAGCCAGCCAGGCCCCTAATCATGTAAGCCAATTCCTTGCAATAAATCTCTTAATATATATCTCCTAGTGGTTCCGCTTTTCTTGTTAAACCTTGACAGACACATTCACTAATCATCAATATTTCATAAATATAAAACACCCATGGACGGAGGAGCCTGCTGGGCTGCTGCAGTCCATGGGGTGGCTAAGAGTTGGACACAACTGAACAACTTCACTTTCACTTTTCACTTTCATGCATTGGAGAGGGAGGTGGCAACCCACTCCATTATTCTTGCCTGGAGAATCCCAGGGACAGAGGAGCCTGTTGGGCTGCCATCTANGCTGCTGCAGTCCATGGGGTGGCTAAGAGTTGGACACAACTGAACAACTTCACTTTCACTTTTCACTTTCATGCATTGGAGAGGGAGGTGGCAACCCACTCCATTATTCTTGCCTGGAGAATCCCAGGGACAGAGGAGCCTGTTGGGCTGCCATCTATGGGGTCACACAGAGTTGGACACGACTGATGTGACTTAGCAGCAGCAGCAGAACCAGCAATAACTTTAGTAAGAAATATGTAGTTTCCTATATAACTAAGAGTTACAGTCCCAAATAAATGTGAAGATTTACACGTAGTCCTAGTCAAACATATAGCTGGGTTTTGTTCAGATCAAGGCAAAATAATCTTAAAGTTCCTCTAGAAGAATTTTTTTTTTTAAAGAGAGAGAACAATTTGGAAAGCAATAATTGCTAAATTTACTGAGTGATTACTCTGTGCTGGGTTCTTCACCTAAGCTACACAAAAATCACCTAGAAAACAAAGACAATGGTCTCCTAATTCAAGGAAAGATCAAGTTAGGAAGGGAAGCCAGGACCTGGCATATTCTCTAAGTATCTTCCAACCTGAACATAGCCTTCAGGATCTCTATGCTGCCTTCCTCCTGGAATCCCAATCTCTGCGTATCGTACCCTCCTTGTTAATTTCTCATAAATGCTGAAAACATGGGGCAGAGAGAGGTAGTGGGAAAAAAAAAGGTAAGGACCGTAAGTGGTCAGGAAGAAAACAGCTGCACTGGCACTTGCTAAGTCTCATTCAAAGTAGTACTGTTTATTATGAAAGTGGACAGAGAAATAGTTCAGAGTGCGAACGTGTGGATTTTTCTCTGCATTTGGAGTCAATTAAGCAATCTGTATATCTTTTAATAACAGGCCTGAAGTGAAGTGAAGTCGCTCAGTCCTGTCCGACTCTTTGCAACCCCATGGACTGTAGCCTACCAGGCTCCTCTGTCCATGGGATTCTCCAGGCAAAAGTACTGGAGTGGGTTGCCATTGCCTTCTCCAGAGGATCTTCCCCATCCAGGGATCGAAACCAGGTCTCCCACGTTGTGAGCAGATGCTTTACTGTCTGAGCCACCAGGGAAGTCTACAATTCATAGATCTTTTGTGTTATCTTTCAATAACAGGCCTACTAATAATTTAAAGATAAAATGGAGTAATAAATAGAAAATGAAACCAGTGCTCTCTGGAGGAAGACACTGTAACTGAAATTTTTGAAAAACTGGAGAAAGGCAGAGTCCTTTCTACCATCCTAGGCCCAAGCAGTAAACAGTGGGCAGGACTAGAGCACAGTAATATCTGTCAGCTTGTCTAAGATTCGCCCTTCCATGCTCAGCTCTGTGCAGAGCTAGACTGCAACTCAGGTGAGTGATTCTTGAGTGGTGGTGTGCATCTCTCAGAGAATGTAAAAACCAAGGTGGATGCAGTATTCATGAGATCAAAATGGATGTATCATTGGTTTTATGGATCTTGCTTAAAAATGATGCAGTACCCAATTAATAATATAAGATGGTATATATTTTCTGATCATAACGTAATATAGATAAAATACTAACCATGAGGGAATCTAATCAACAATTAGACATGAATACAATATTGTATATTTTAAAAATTTGTGTCAACTATCTTTGAAATATGGGGCTTCCTATGTGGCACTAGTGATAAAGAGTCCATCTGCCAATACAGGAGACGCAGGAGAAGTGGATTCAATCTCTAGGTTAGGAAGATCCCCTCGAGTAGGAAAATGGCAACCCATTCCAGTATTCTTGCCTGGAGATTCCCACTAATAGAGGAGCTTGGCGGGCTATAGCCCATAAGGTCACAAAGAGTCGTAAACAACTGAGAGACTGAACATACACATCTCTGCTGCTGCTGCTAAGTCGCTTCAGTCATGTCCGACTCTGTGCAACCCCATAGAGGGCAGCCCACCAGGCTCCCCCGTTCCCGGGATTCTCCAGGCAAGAACACTGGAGTGGGTTGCCATTTCCTTCTCCAATGCATGAAAGTGAAAAGTGAAAGTAAAGTCGCTCAGTTGTGTCCGACTCTTAGCGACCCCATGGACTGCAGCCTACCAGGCTCCTCCATCCATGAGATTTTCCAGGCAAGAGTACTGGAGTGGGGTGCCATTGCCTTCTCCACATCTCTAAAATGTATTTATTTCATATTAACAAAAATATGGGGTAACTGTGCCATTATCTGCGAGCCAAGGGCTTCCCCAGTGCCTCAGTGGTAAAAAAAAATCTGCCTACAATGCAGGAAGGCACAGGTTTGATTCTGGGGTCGGGAGGATCCCCTGGAGGAGGGTATAGCAACCCACTCCAGTATTCTTCCTTGTTCTCTAAAATGTATTTATTTCATATTAACAAAAATATGGGGTAACTGTGCCATTATCTGCGAGCCAAGGGCTTCCCCAGTGCCTCAGTGGTAAAAAAAAATCTGCCTACAATGCAGGAAGGCACAGGTTTGATTCTGGGGTCGGGAGGATCCCCTGGAGGAGGGTATAGCAACCCACTCCAGTATTCTTCCTTGGAGAATATCACGGACAGAGGAGCCTGGCAGGCTATAGTCCATGGGGTCCCAAAGAGTCGGACAGAATTGACGCAACTAAGCATGAGCTTGAGCACTGAGTGCTAATATTCCTGATAGTTTTGGGGTCTGGGAAATTCTCAGCACAGTAAATAATGTTGTTGAAAAGCTTTAATGCTTGATGATGGTGCTGATATGATATAAATGTTGGAGGAAAACAACATTTAAAATAAGCCATCTCCAGAATTCGCAACTGGCTGGTCCTGTCTTGATACCTACAGTTTCAGGAAGCAAGTTAAGCTAATACTGCACATGTGTCCAGTACCGAGAAGCTGTCTTACGATCACATATTAGCCTGATAAATTGTCACTGGTGTCTGATCTCTATCTAGACAGTAATAATACTTTACAGATCAAAGGGCCAGCTTCTCCTGAACAATCTTCATCTGCAATACAGACAGGATACTTTCACAAAGAGAAACATACCAAAAATATGGTTAGCCTCGATCTACAGAGAAAATGCTAAAGCCAACAAGAACTTCATTCAATTTTTTTTCATTTTAAGGAATAATATCAAAAGAAAAGATCATAAGACTTGAGATGACGTGATTAAATGGAAGAAGGTTTCTTGGGAAATCAATTAGACCAACATAATTGCTTTTTAATGGGGCTCTCTGGAATAATCATCTGTGTTTGAAAGACAGCTTACCAGTGATGCCGTTGGGCTCCTGATGGAGGTCACAGTACCAGAGTCGGTTTACAGGATCACATCCCTCCCTTATCGACAGTAAGACGTAGCGACCATCATCAGATAACTACAAGGGAAACAAAAACAGCACAGGGAACTTAGTAGAATATATTTTTTGTGAGAACACTGTTACACATTAAGTTAAAAAAAATTCACTGGTGTATCTTTACTGCAAACTTATGACTGGATAAGAAAGTTAGAAAAAAAAGATAACAGTTTTAACTTATCTTGCAGTTAATCACTTTAACAAAACATAGTGAAATATTTAAGTTGAAAATATCAGTATATATAACGGAATGTCACGACTCAAAATGACTTTTACTTAGTGCCTATTTTTTATAGTAAAGATTTTGTATGGTGACAGATGGTTATGGGACTCGCCATGGTGATCATTTATTGTAATATATTTGATTGTTGGATCACTATGTCATACACCTAAAACTAATGTAATATTCTATGCCAATTGTGCTTAAAAAAAAAAAAAGTCTATTCTTTAACTGAAAAATACATGCAATCTGTCATTCTGAATATTAATATCCTAAATTTGAATTTTTGTCATGCATTACACATTTCCAAGGAGATCCAACCAGTCCATTCTAAAGGAGATCAGCCCTAGGTGTTCTTTGGAAGGAATGATGCTAAAGCTGAAACTCCAGTACTTTGGCCACCTCATGCGAAGAGTTGACTCATTGGAAAAGACTTTGATGCTGGGAGGGATTGGGGGCAGGAGGAGAAGGGGATGACAGAGGATGAGGTGGCTGGATGGCATCACCTACTCGAAGGACGTGAGTTTGAGTGAACTCTGGGAGTTGGTGATGGATAGGGAGGCCTGGCGTGCTGCAATTTATGGGGTCACAAAGAGTCAGACACGACTGAGCAACTGAACTGAACTGAACACATTTTAAAAGCTGTACTAACTATGTAAGAATTAGCAAAAATGGGTGTGAATGCACAAAAGTTCATTTGTGGCTCATAACGTTCATGTTAACAAGTTTCTGTTGAACAAATGAACAACTTTTACATGGATCTTTAGTCCCCTATACACAAGGCAGAAGAAATAAAAGGCTGTGCTTCAGCAGCTATCTTTTACAATGTTAAACAGAAAAATCTTAGGTAGCAAAAAGAATCTTGATAAATACTAATGCTACAAATAACACTGTTTTGAGTTGTCAAAATTGATATAAGTAGTAACAGTTATATATATCCTTTTGCAACTAATTTTTTCATTCAATATTTTAAAAATTAATCTATGTTGATACATGTATTTTTGCTTCACTGGTTTTAACTGAGGTAAAATATTCCACTCTAGGAAAACACTATAATTGATTCATCTTCCTACCACATGAGCATTTAGATTATTTCCATTTTCTTCATTTGTGGTTTTCGTCCTTCTTCCAAGCAACACTTGTGCCTTCATATACATGTTTCCTGAGGTACATAAGTACAAGTAAAACTGCTCAGTGATACAATATGCACAGACTCTACTTCACCAGATGTTGCCAAATTACCTTCCTAAGTGATTTTACTGACTTACACTCACATATCAGTTATTTTCCACATCCTATTCTGAAGGTGAATTATATGTGCCATCTTCGCTAGGCCATGGTACCTAGATATTTGGTCAAACATTATCCTAGATGTTTCTGTGAAAGTGTTTTTCTGAATGAGATTGACATTTAAACTGGTGGACTCTTGAGTACAGCTGATTACCCTCCATAATGTGATGCACCTCAACCAATCAGTTAAAGGACTTAGCAGAAAAGCCTGATCTCCCCCAGCCAGCAGGAATTCTGCCAGCAGGTGGCCTCTGGATTCTGAACTGAAACTTTCCTGGGTTTCCAGCCTGCCAGCCTACGCTGTAGATTCTGGAAGTGTCAAGCCTCCATAATCATGTTAGCCAATTCCTTAAAAAACATTTCTCTGTCTCTGGACATATATTGTGTGCTCAGTTGTGTCCAACTCTTTGCAAGCCTATGGACTTCAGCCCGCCAGGCTCCTCTGTCCATGGGTTTTTCCCAGCAAGAATACTGGAGAGGGTTGCCAGGCTCCTCTCCAGGGGATCTTCCCAACCCAGGGACTGAACCCATATGTCCTGAGCTGCAGGCAGATTCTTTACCACTAAGCCACTGGTGAAGCCCCTATATATATAATATACAAACCGACAGGATATTTGTATATCTTATATATATATAATTACATATATATGTTTACCATATAGCATATATTAACATACAATATAATTATATATATTTATGTATATAAGATATATCAAATATCTTGTTGGTTCTGTTTATCTGGAGAACTCTAACTAATGCATCTACCAACAACAGCTATCCTTTCATTTATTCATAAAATAAATACTTGCTAAGCAGCTATTATGCGTAAGACATTTTCCTAAGTGCTAAAGATAAATTGGGGCTTCCCAGGTAGCGCAACTGGTAAAGAAGCTGCTTGCCAATGCAGAAGACACAGGAGATGTGGGTTCGATCTCTGGGTTAGGAAGATCCCCTGGAGTAGAGCATGACTACCCACTCCAGAACTCTTGCTTGGGAAATCCCATGGACAGAAGGAGCCTAGAGGGCTATAGTTCATGCGGTTGCAAAAGAGTTGGACATGACTTAGCCACCAAACAACAACAATAGTGCAGTGTATTACAAAATGGTAAATGTCATACTAACATATGAACAGGCCTGGGTAAGGGAGGCAGGGTGTGTGGGGAGGGACTGTGGTTTTAAATATGGCAGTCAAGGTAGGTAGGGCATCATAAGATGTCCTTCCACTGTCTTCTGACTGTTACTGTTTCAGATAAAGTCACTCCTTATGTTTTTCTCCCTATGTATAATGTGTTTTCATATCTGGCTGCTTTTAAGATTTCCTTACTGTCTTTGGTTTTCTGCAAACTGATAATAATTTACTTTAACTGGAGTCATCTCCTTCAGATTTGTTGAGCTTCTTGAATATTTGGATTTGTCTATTTTATCAAATTGATAACATTTGGGGGCTGCTTTTTCCTCATATAATTTTTGTATCCCCTCACCCCTACCCTAAGACTTCAAATACATCATGTTAGATCACTTAGTATAGTTCCACAGTTGAATGAGACTGTGTTTTTGTTTCAATTTTTTTTCCCCCCTCTCCATGGCTTAGCTTCAATATGCTGTCTCCAAATTCACTGATATTTTCTTTTATAGTATCTAATCTGTTATTAGGCCCATGTAGAGAATTTTTTATTCAGATAGTTTATTTTTCACTTCTAGAAAAATACTTGGTTATTTTTATATTTTTTGTTTCTTTGTTCATTTACATTAACATTTGCTAAAATCCTTTTAAATTTATTTTCATAATTGCTTTTGAAAAGTCCATATCTGTTAATTCTACTACTGTCATTTCTAGATCTGTTTTATTAACTAACTTCTCTCCTGGTTATAAGTCACATTTTCTTGCTTCTTGACACGTCTAGTAATTTTTTAAAGTTGGATTTTGAACATTCTGAAAGCCATCTGGTTTTTTTTTTTCGGGGGGGTCCTTTTTTAAAAAGTGTTGAGGCTGTTCATTTTATAGATCAGCTTAATCCATTCAAGGTTTATTTTCAAGCTTTGTTGGGGCAGGTGTCCAGTCATACTGCAAAAGCATGAATGGGCCATCCTGGGGTTTTTGAAGAATACCCTGGTTGTTCATGAGTCCTTTCCACTTTAACTGGTTAGAATGTGAAAATCTCCCATTTGTTAAACCTCTAGTAGTTGTCAGCTTACAAGTTCCTGGTGGTTGTTCATAGCTTGAATCATGGAGCCTCGGTCTATGCATGTATGGCGTAATAGTCAGTCTAAGATTCAGGGGGACACCAAGAAGATTCCCAGGATTCTTAATGGGTGGTTCCCCTCCTTTGGTTTTGTGCCTGCAAGTTCCAGGGGCCTCAATCTTCCTGAATTCGGATCTTTGGATCCCTAGTCCAGTGAGGCTGCAGTACACTGGGGGTTCTTCTTCCTTGTGCCAGAATCAGAAAATTCCTCCAGGCAGAAACCTGGGGCTATCGTAGGAGAATATCTCTCTCACAGATTACAGTCCTATGATACCTGTAGATCAGTATCTCCAACAGATGTTTTTTTCCATTTTGTATAGTTTCCTACTTGTTTGTAGTAGCAGGGCTAGCCCAGTACCAGTTACACTTACGGCCAGAAGCAAAAACTTGTCACTATGTTTTTATTTAACTCATTTTTAATTCTTTATTGGATACATTTTTAGGGTATATTATTATATGTTTAAAATACATAGATGTAAAAATTAATAATGTGTAAGTGAGGACTAATTAAAAAGAAAATATTTATGATTCATAAAAAAATCTAATAATGACATAGCTTTTATCTTACTACACAGTAGGATAGTTTAGGGTTTTACTTACCAGTAACATCAAGCTTTTAGACTTGGAGGAATTAGATTCCAGCTCTCTGGAAATGTCCATCCACATTCTATCAGCAGGTTTGTAAACCAGTTCAGTTCAGTCGCTCAGTCGTGTCCGACTCTTGGCGACCCCATGAATCTCAGCACTCCAGGCCTCCCTGTCTATCACCATCTCCCGGAGTTCACTCAGACTCACGTTCATTGAGTCAGTGACGCCATCCAGCCATCTCATCTTCTGTTGTCCCCTTCTCCTCCTGCCCGCAATCCCTCCCAGCATCAGAGTCTTCTCCAATGAGTCAACTCTTCGTATGAGGTAGCCAAAGTACTGGAGTTTCAGCTTTAGCATCATTCCTTCCAAAGAAATCCCAGGGTTGATCTCCTTGCAGTCTAAGGGACTCTCAAGAGTCTTCTCCAACACCACAGTTCAAAAGCATCAATTCTTCGGCGCTCAGCTTTCTTCACAGTCCAACTCTCACATCCATATGTGACCACAGGAAAAACCACAGCCTTGACTAGACGGACCTTAGTCGGCAAAGTAATGTCTCTACTTTTGAATATACTATCTAGGTTGGTCATAACTTTTCTTCCAAGGAGTAAGTGTCTTTTAATTTCATGGCTGCAGTCACCATCTGCAGTGGTTTTGGAGCCCAAAAAAATAAAGTCTGACACTGTTTCCACTGTTTCCCCATCTATTTCCCATGAAGTGATGGGACCAGATGCCATGATCTTTGTTTTCTGAATGTTGAGCTTTAAGTCAACTTTTTCACTTTCCTCTTTCACTTTCATCAAGAGGCTTTTTAGTTCCTCTTCACTTTCTGCCATAAAGGTAGTGTCATCTGCATATCTGAAGTTATTGTTATTTCTTCCGGCAATCTTGATTCCAGCTTGTGTTTCTTCCAGTCCAGCATTTCTCATGATGTACTCTGCATATAAGTTAAATAAGTAGGGAGACAATATACAGCCTTGATGTACTCCTTTTCCTATTTGGAACCAGTCTGTTGTTCCATGTGCAGTTCTAACTGTTGCTTCCTGNTTTCTCCCGGCAATCTTGATTCCAGCTTGTGTTTCTTCCAGTCCAGCGTTTCTCATGATGTACTCTGCATATAAGTTAAATAAGCAGGGAGACAATATACAGCCTTGACGTACTCCTTTTCCTATTTGGAACCAGTCTGTTGTTCCATGTCCAGTTCTAACTGTTGCTTCCTGACCTGCATACAGATTTCTCAAGAGGCAGGTTAGGTGGTCTGGTATTCCCATCTCTTTCAGAATTTTCCACAGTTTATTGTGATCCACACAGTCAAAGGCTTTGGCATAGTCAATAAAGCAGAAATAGATGTTTTTCTGGAACTCTCTTGCTTTTTCCATGATCCAGCAGATGTTGGCAACTTCATCTCTGGTTCCTCTGCCTTTTCTAAAACCAGCTTAAATATCAGGGATTTCATGGTTCACATATTGCTGAAGCCTCGCCTGGAGAATTTTGAGCATTACTTTACTAGCATGTGAGATGAGTGCAATTATGCAGTAGTTTGAGCATTCTTTGGCATTGCCTTTCTTTGGAATTGGAATGAAACTGACATACAGGTCTCTTCTGCATTTATAAATTAATCAAAATAGCTGTATGTGTCTAAAACATCCAGCATTTTTAAGCACACCGTATGTTAAACATCTTTTTCTCAGAAAGAAAACTGTTTTAAAGCAAAGAGGTAATCAGTACTTGTAAAACAGAAGTGGATTCCAAGGAAGTATAGTTTGATCAAAGATTCTCGAAAAATGTTTAATGTGGCTGTTCTTTCTTTGTGACATTTTGTCTAAGTTCTGAAGTAGTCTCCTTTCCAAGAAACTGAATCACATTTTCTTGTATGAGATTTCGTCACAAGCTACAAGAGGCCAAATGATTCAGGTACACTCTCTCCATCTCTGTCTAGGCTTCTTATAGTATTTTCAAAGATCGTCAAATCGTTTTGGAAAAACTGAATATACATTTATGATTTCCATGAATTTTTTCTCCATCCTCCATTCAAGTTACTTGTCATTATGTTTTAAGTGGGTTTCTTGAAAATGAATATCTGAGTTGACTGAGTTGAAAACTCAATCTAGGAATCTGTATTTTGTCTTTCTAGTTGTTATTGCGTCTACATCTTACTTTTAACATTCTAGTTAACTTGCTTTTCCCTTCTCATTTCCTTTTTATTCTGTATTAATATAAACTTTTAATTAAGATAAACTTCTTCATAAGCTCTTCCCTTTCATTAACTGTTCTGTGAGTTAAATACTCTTATTTCTAATCTCTTATACATTTTCCTTAACTTTTTCATATACATAGCAAATAAACCAGTGTCCAGAAATTCAGTTTCACCTTATTTTTAAACTGTCCTATATTATTAAGAATATCATTAGCAACATCACAATTGTCACTTTATTAAACGTAATGGAAAGCAGCCTCATTAATAATACTTCATACTTTTGTTCTCTTGTCCTTTAAACAAAGACAGACTCTTACAGCTTAGTGCTCAGAGTCATGCTACATCAATCATAAATGATGGCTAATTCAGCGGCAGTGATTCAGCCAAGAATGACAGGGCAAGAACCACACCAAACCTTCGATGACAGCTGCCTCAAGCACATCTAATGAGTTTTTCTCGGTATTTCTGGCTGCACTAAATGGCTGCAGCAGTTTATATTTAATCTAAGGCAGGAAGTTCCAAGGGAATTGCTGTTGGGATGCCAATTAAGTCAGTCTCTCTTCCTTACAACTCAGATATTTCATAGCCACTAGACAAACATGCTCAACTGCAAACAACTTTGAATTTTCAAATGCTCACGCATTTATAAGTCATTGTTGCCCCCAAAATATACACATTAGGAAATACCTTCTTACACCAAAATGTAATCAGCAACAATGCACATTCAACCCCTGCCTCACATTTAGACTATTTCAAGACAGTTTAAAAAACTGAACTTTGGGAATCACTGGGAAGGGAAGACAAAATACTGTTGATTGAGGAGGAGACCTTAAATCTCAAGAGCAGAAAGCAAATTTGCTGAAATCCAGATAAAAGGAAAATAGAAAAGCAGGAGAGCCAAGGATCCATCAGGCCTTCATGAACAGTATAAACTCCAGTTCACAGAACACTGTTTTAAACAATATGACATCAGAAGAAAAACCATGTTCTCTGGAATCAATTAATCTCATTCAAAACCACTGACTTTTTTGCAACAGGGGTGCAACAATGCTAGCCTGACTGATTATGAAATATGTAATTCTTAAGTCACAGTTTCCTTTCACTTTATGTCCATATAATGTTAAGCAAATTTTCCTTAAGTCAAAATGATTTTATTTCATGAAAATCTGCCTTTTATATAAATAAATTTTAACAAAAACAAAATTCTAAGAACTACTGTAAATAAAATATTTACATTTATTGATACCAAGTCCACTGATTATATTTCAAACAACACCAACAGGATGAAAGCTAAAACTCTTTACCATTCTTACTACTGACAATTCTTTTTTAAAAAGTGTATTTCCCTTTAGACACAAGTTAACCTTGACAATCTAATTGTATGAGGTCATTTGTTGAATTTGGTTAAATATCTTTAGAAAATGCTAATTAAGACAGGCAGGAATAATATCTATTGATATTATTAATATCTAATAATATTTGTTGATAAAAGTATCTGGAACAAGAAAAATTCAAATGTATAAAGAATGTGGTATTCACAGAAAGTGTGTTGGTCATTCAAGTATGTCCAGCTCTTTGTGATCCCATGGACTGCTGTCCACCAGGCTCCTCTGTCCATGGAATTCTCCAGGCAAGAATAACTGGAGTGTGTTGCCATCTCCTTCTCCGGGGATCTTCCCGACCTAGGGTTGAACCTAGGTCTCCCACACTGCAGGCACATTCTTTACCATCTAAGCCACTAGGAAAGGTACAAAATATTTGGCAATCTGCTGGTACTTAGCTATTCATTATCCATAACCAGATGACCTTGAAAGATAAAAAAAACAAAGCCAAAAGCCATCCTCCCTTAAATGGTGGCTGGTTTTAACAGGAGAATCCGCTGCCAGGTAACTTTCCATCTCTACTGAAGACACAATTTAACATGTGCCACCAACTACAGGCATCTACTATTTAGGGGAGTCAGAGCTGAAGCTGTTTATTGAAGCAACATTTACGGAGACTCTCCTGCAGCTGAGCCAGGCTCTAGCACACAGATCAGAGCAGGACAGGGCTTCGAGATCGAGGGCTCAGGTGGGAAAGTCAAATACACACATTCACGCACAGATATAAAGTAATACTCTAAACACTAATACTGAGAAATCTAACAGGGAGGGGTGCTGGAAAGAAGAGTGAGATCGGAAAAGGTCTCAGGGAAAGAATGGTCTCTAACTAGTTCTTTAAAGAGAAGCAGAATTCCTCTAAAAATGGTTGCTTGACTTTTTCCATTCTCACAACTGCTATGATGGCACAGTACCTGGTTCAGAGAGCTATACCTAACACACTCATTCTTAAGTACACACCTCAGACAGCAGCATTTGTAGTGGACACGGCAGTCTGCTGAAGCACTCGTTCCGCTAGCTGCGTGGCGCTGGGAGCAGACAGCACTCAGCTGAGAACCTCAGGGCCTTGTCCCCCCAAGGACATATTCTTTTGGGCTCATGCCACATGCAGAGGTACAAAAGCCCAAATCCCTCACTCCTAGTTAGGCAAAAGGTGAAGGGCTAATAACCTAGCTCATAGGAGCCCCCTATAGGATTGGCCGAAGCCCTTGTCTTGACTTCCTCAACTTCTCCCCCTTCTACCTTCACTCCCACCATCAGTCAGTTCAGTCACTCAGTTGTGTCCAACTCTTGGCAACCTCACGGACTGCAGCATGCCAGGCTTCTCTGTCCCCAGCATAGGCAGATTCTTTAAAAGCACTCCCACTAAACCTGACCTGTGATACCATGCAAGGCATCATCTCACCTGGTTTCTCATCTTGACATATTTTATACTATTCAAAGGAAACCTTCTAAAGTGGTGGATTCTGGTTTTGAAGAGGGCCACCTAGTCAGTAATAGCAGCCATGTACATTTCCAATTATCAAAAGGAAGGGCATAAAATATGGGGTTATCAGACTTTATACTTTCATTAAAGAAGCCACATTAATTCACTGAGAAAATTTAACTGTGTGTACTGTGGTATTAAGCCTCACTGAGACAGTAATATTTACCAAGGAAACCTTTGACAGACATCACACAAACTATTCAATGGCGTATGTATTTTATACTTTATTCTGTTAGACTCACATGTGCTGTTCCAACACACACATGACTCAGCACATTTGGGAATACAATCCCTATAGTCAGCTGCCAGCAAACATGAAATTTAGAGATAAGCAGGAACCAGGACAAACCTCCAGGGCATCTAGTCCCAAATAATAGGTTTTTACAAAATTTCTTTAGTGAATACCTCATGGAGATGTCACCATGATCCATTCAGACCAGAGTCTGGGTCAAGCTGCACTGTGTTCACAAGAAGTCAACATTTCTACCACTAGCTCATCTGAGGCTTTTTTAGAAAAATAGGAAATCAACAGAAATAAGTGTTAAATTAAACTAATACACTGATAATAGCAATTTCTCTAGAGAACAGGATCTTTGTATTTTATTTTAAACAATAAACTTATTATTACTAGCATAAAAATCCTGAAGTAGATGAATCTGGTTATTTTTAGTCTCAATATAGTAAAAAAAAAAAAAAAAGCTGGGCTTTCCAGATGACCTGAATAAGCCAGCTTTTCTTCATGCACCTCATATTAAGAGAAAATTGACAGACGATCACTTCTTAATGTTTTAAACT
>SJYX01001247.1:426576-455670 GCA_006410675.1 Oreotragus oreotragus | reverse complement strand
AAAAAAAAAAAAAAAGCTCGTAACTGTTTTATGCTAGAGCTTCTGGACTCCATGGTTACATAGTCTTGTGTTAATAACCAGATCTTCATGGACATGACATTTCCTTAATATATATAATTTTTTCTACTTAGAAACCAACAAGAAGAGGGTGGAGGAAGTTTCTTCATAACTTGAAAGTACATAAAAAAAAAAAGTACATGCACATTTTCAAATTGAGAAAAGTCTTTTATATATTACCACAAAGAATTAATTGCATGTATAAGAAAAGTACACTAAAAAGCAGAGAACCTTAAAATTGCCTGGGAAATTAACAAAAGGAGTGACAATGGATTTTACTAGCATTTGAGAGCTAACCATGTTCCTCTCAGAGCAAAAAACTATCAACTTTATTTCATAGACTCTTTTGGATTCTTTTCATAGTAGTTGTGAATCATAACAACTTCTCTTTAATATTATGTATGTTTCCAAAACATAATCTAGGAAAACTTTCAAACATCAAACTAATCACTAAAGGGACGGCTTTTCATTTATGGGACTCATTTATGGGACTCATTCTCTGGCATGTAAGCTTGGTTACATAAGACTCCCCTACTGAGCTGTAGCGTCGGGGGTGCAGGCAGCTGAGAAAAGTGATGATCAACAAACCCAATTTTCTAAGGCAAAAACAATTCTCCCCCATCAGGAGCTGTTTCGTAAATTCAGAGCAGTGCCCCCTGCAGCCTTTTTCAGATCCAGGTCTTTAGTTTGGCTTCCTGGCTTTCTGCTTCCCCACCATGCTCTGCCCTGTGCATCCAGCAGCATGATGGAGCTTACTGCTTCATGCAGTGCCAGTGAGAGGACGAGAGTGGCAAGCCTTGGACACACATGGTCCGATCAGGAGTACCCCTGGGACTGAAACAAGGACTGCTTCTCCTGAGGTGAACAGACGGAATCCGTCTTCAGGAGCCAGGGAAAGTGCAACCCTGGGACAGCGCAAGGGGGCGAAGGGCCACCAACCAGTACATATGCCTGCAGCCTCAGGTTCAAGCACCAATGTTAAGGTCAAGAGGACAAGGGTGTCCTTAAAATGACACACAAACTGAACGTGATGGGAAGTCTGTCGTGGGTCACCCCCATCCCAAGCCTCTCTGTAAACTTAAAAATGTTTATTTAGTGTAGTTTACTGCAAACATCCTCCATCAGAGCCAGAGCCTGTCCATCTCTGCTCCTATGTACCACCTGCCCCTGGCACAGTGGTGGACCTAGGGTAAGGGCTTCCAGGTATTTGGGGAGTAAATACGTGAACTGTGTTGACCAGGAAGAGAGCCGCCGAACAGTTAAGGCTCAAGCCCAAAACTATCCAAAACGAAAGGGGCAGGTGAGGCAGAGTTTCCTGAGGAACACTGGACTTGACTGTGCCTGCCCTATAGGGCTATGCTGGGCACACCAGCGTCTGCAGGATCTTTATGTGCATGTATCTCAGCAGCAGAAGAGGGAGTACAGAAATGTACATTCTGAGCACCCACAGAGAGTTAAGCATTAGGTAATAATTTTACATGTTGATATAGGTGTAAAATATACAAACGTGTACACAAACACAGCTGACCCTTGAGTAAGATGACTCTACTTACACACATATTTTTTTCAACAGTAAATACTACAGTGCGACAAAGCCAGGATTGGTTGAATCTGTGAATGTAAATAGTGGACCTGGAGGAACCACATATATAAAGTTTTTAAGTTATTAGGATATTAACTTAATACTCTGATTAACTTATTAGGACCCTTAACCCCTGCACTGTTCAAGGGTCAGCTGTATATGCGTATCTTAATTACGAGGGATCACAGTGAACATATGAAGATGGTTTATGCAGACACGTGATAAACATTAAGATCAGTACTTGTTGTTTAGTGGCTCAGTCACGTTCGACTCTTTGTGACCCCAGGAACTGTGTCCGACTCTTTGTGACCCCATGAACCGTAGCCTACCAGGCTCCTCTGTCCATAGAAGTCTCCAGGCAAGAATACTGGAGTGGGTAGACATTTCCTTCTCCAGAAGATCTTTCCAACCCAGGAATCAAGCTCATATCTCCTGCTTGGTGGATTTTTTACCACTGAGCCACCAGAGAAGCCCAAGGGATTACCTTTGTTAAAAAACAAACCTCCCCCGCTCCTAACTTCCCCCAAGAATTAGGTACAACAGAATTAGGTCCTCAGTGTGGGATTCAGCTGTGGATCACAAAGAGGCTGGGAATTTTCTCTTTAGTCCCTGCTAAAGGGATGTGATGTGTTTTCAGAATCTATACTCCAGAGCACCCTCTGCTGGGAAAAGTGTCTCAAAATGCTTGCTTCGTGTGCACGTGTGTTTTTAATGCTCTACAAATCACTTTAAAATAGATATGGGGTGCCGTGGGGCGGAGGAGTGGAGGGTGTCCAAAAGAATCTTCTAAAACATGGCCTTTTTAACCCTCCCACAGCCCTGCCTCCAACAGAAACCTCACAGTCTACCTCACATAATAACTGACACCACTGTCCCTCCAAGCCAGATGCCAGGTATGTTTCATGTTACACCCAGGAGGCCTAAGGCAGCCGCTGTTCTGTGATCCCAGCAGCTGGAGGTGTGCAGGGACCAAGGGCAGAAGGCCTGGGCTGGCAGGTGAGGAGGGCAGTGCTGAACACTGCCTGCACATCCAGGATGGAGGGACCGGTGGACATGGGTTCCCCTGGAACAAGAGGCACCGGGAGGGCAGCTGGTGGGTAGCTCCAGGCACCTGGAAAGGTCCCTGCTGAAACAGGATGGAAAGCAGGGAGGGCAGAGAGGCGGGAACCTCAAGGGCATCCTGCTGAGAGGAGAAGGTTTGGGGGAAGGGAGGATGATGGCCAAGGTCAGCCAGAATTTAAGGTCCACACGAGGGAATGTGTGGTTCCAAAGTCCAGAGGTTCCCAGAATCGAAGGGATCTCGCTGCAAGAGGAGGCCACAAAGAGCTGGTGGCCAGGCACCAGTCATGACTGAGAGCCACAGGAGACAGGGACAAACAGCTGCTGGTGCGTAAAAGCTCCCTTCCCCTTCTCCAACTCCTCCCCCGTTGGCACTGGGGAATCTAAAGCACCATGAACAGCGAGGGGAGATAACAGGCAATCCTATCATTGCTCAGAATGGCCACTCCCCTGCCCCTAGTAAAACTAAAATTATGTTTCAGTCTGACCATCCCCCACTTTCTTCCTGCCCCTTCATACTTCCTCCTTCCTGTTCCCATCCTCCAATTCCCAGGCAACCACTGATTGGTTTTGTGCCATTACAGACTAGTTTGCATTTTATAGAGTGTTATAGAAATGGACTCAAACACTGTGTACTCGTTCTTTTCTAGCTTCTTTCATGGAGCATAATTATTCTGAGAGTCATCCCTGTTGTTAGGTAGATCAATAGTTCATCTCCACAGTGCCGTACCCACTATGGAAAACACTATGAAAGTTCCTTAAAAAAAAAAAAACTAAACTAAACTAAAAACAGAACTGCCATACGATCCAGCAATCCCACTCCTGGCCATATATCCATACAAAACTATAATTCAAAAAGATACACACACCCCAGTGTTCAGAGCAACACTATTTGCAATAGCCAGGGTATGGAAGCAAACTAAATGTCTGATAGATCAACACGTAAAAGAGGATGTGGTTTTATATACAATGGAATATACTCAGCCATAAAAAAGGAAGAAATAATGCCAACTGCAGCTACCTTGAAATTATCATGTGAAGTCAAAAAGAGAAAGATAAATAATGCATGATGTCATTTATATATCGAACTTTTCTACAAAACGGAAACAGACTTATAGAGACAGACTTGTGGTTGTCAAGGAGGGTGGAGTTGGGGAGGAAAGATAGACTGGAAGTTTGAGACCAGCACATGCAAACTATTAGATATACATATAACTAGACTACTTTGCTGTATATCAGAAAGTAATACAGCAATACTTCAATAAAATAAATTTTAAAAAAACAGTTCATTCCTTTTTATTGATGACTAGTATTCCATTAAAGGGCTTCCCTGGTGGCTCAGAGGTTAAAGCGTCTGACTCATACAGGAGACCTGGGTTCGATCCCTGGGTCGGGAAGATCCCCTGGAGAAGGAAATGGCAACCCACTCCAGTATTCTTGCCTGGAGAATCCCACGGACGGAGGAGCCTGGTGGGCTACAGTCCATGGGGTCGCAAAGAGGCGGACACAACTGAGCGACTTCACAGTATTCCATTAAAGGGCTTCCCTGGTGGCTCAGAGGTTAAAGCGTCTGACTCCAATACAGGAGACCTGGGTTCGATCCCTGGGTCGGGAAGATCCCCTGGAGAAGGAAATGGCAACCCACTCCAGTATTCTTGCCTGGAGAATCCCACGGACGGAGGAGCCTGGTGGGCTACAGTCCATGGGGTCGCAAAGAGGCGGACACAACTGAGCGACTTCACAGTATTCCATTAAAGGGCTTCCCTGGTGGCTCAGAGGTTAAAGCGTCTGACTCCAATACAGGAGACCTGGGTTCGATCCCTGGGTCGGGAAGATCCCCTGGAGAAGGAAATGGCAACCCACTCCAGTATTCTTGCCTGGAGAATCCCACGGACGGAGGAGCCTGGTGGGCTACAGTCCATGGGGTCGCAAAGAGGCGGACACAACTGAGCGACTTCACAGTATTCCATTAAAGGGCTTCCCTGGTGGCTCAGAGGTTAAAGCGTCTGACTCCAATACAGGAGACCTGGGTTCGATCCCTGGGTCGGGAAGATCCCCTGGAGAAGGAAATGGCAACCCACTCCAGTATTCTTGCCTGGAGAATCCCACGGACGGAGGAGCCTGGTGGGCTACAGTCCATGGGGTCGCAAAGAGGCGGACACAACTGAGCGACTTCACAGTATTCCATTAAAGGGCTTCCCTGGTGGCTCAGAGGTTAAAGCGTCTGACTCCAATACAGGAGACCTGGGTTCGATCCCTGGGTCGGGAAGATCCCCTGGAGAAGGAAATGGCAACCCACTCCAGTATTCTTGCCTGGAGAATCCCACGGACGGAGGAGCCTGGTGGGCTATGGGGTCCATGGGGTCGCAAAGAGTCAGACACGACTGAGCGACTTAACTTATCCCATTAAACAGATGTACTGCAGTTTACTCACTCATTGTTGATGGATACCTGGGTGTGCCCAGTTTGGGGCTATCATGAGCAAGGCCACTATAACTACTCATCTCTAAGTCTTCGTTATGGGGAAAAAATAGAATCAAGAAGAGGGAACAAACAGTACCTACTCCACCTGTTAGTCGCCCATGTGCTCATGAAACCTAAGCTGGGGAGAGGGACGCAGAAGTAAACTGGAGACCTGGTATTTTGTTTTGAGCTGCAATGAACCTTTAGTAGGGCTCTCCTAGTGGCTCAGCAGTAAAGAATCCACCTGCAATGCAGGAGCCTCAGGAGACAGGGGTTCAATCCCTGGGCTCGGAAGATTCCCTGGAGGAGGGCATGGCAACTCACTCCAGTATTCTTCCTTGGAGAATCCCATAGACAGAGGAGCCTGGTGGGCTACAGTTGATAGGGTCTCAAAGTCAGACACAACTGAAGCAACTTAGCACACATGCACAGACGTTTAGTAGCATTTCTAATACCATAAAGTGTCCAGAAAGCTATGGGTTCTGCCAAGTGGTAGACACTGTCCTGGGGAGAGATGCTGTCCTGGGCAACAGAGGGAAAACCAATGCTGCTTTGTGATAGTAACTTAATGGGCAGCTCAAGGCAAGAAGGACCTATCCATGCAGGAAGGCAGAGGAGGTCTCTGAAGGAAGGAGATGAGTCATGAGATGGCATCTAGGATATAAAGAGAAGTCTTCAGATGACCTGGAATGCAGCAGTCAAAAGGGAGGAGGGCTCAAAGAAATTCAAACACCTCCATGCACGCAAATGGCCACCTGCCCAAATGTACCTCCAATCATACTCACAAAGCCCAAGGCTCCAGGAGACTATGAGATGTTGTGATAAACTCTCCACTCATAGATTGAAAAAGGGCCCTGAGGAAGCTTAAGAAACACACTTGGAGAGCTGATGTGACTTGCCCAAGGCCACATAGACAGGACTAAAATATAAATCTCCTGATTTGTGCTCCAGTCCACCCCTGTCACTAGTGACGAATCCTCCAATGAGAGACGCTGTCAAGTGTATTCACAAAATACTAGATTCAAAATAACAATCCCCAGTGGCTCAGATGGTAAAGAATCTGCCTGTAATGCAGGAGACCGAGGTTTGATCCCTGGTTCTGGAAGATCCCCTGGAGAAGGGAATGGCAACTCACTCTAGTATTCTTGGCTGAAGAATTCCATGGACAGAGGAATCTGGTGGGTTATAGTCCATGAAGTCACAAAGAGTCGGACATGACTGAGTAACCAACACAAAAGGCACTACTGAAAAATAAAAGTAACAACCACAGCACGTGCACTTGCAATGTGGTTATGATTGGGACTACTGCTTTCCTCTAAGGTGCAGGTCACTAAATAAACACTGTTAGAAGGCTTCCCGGTGGTCCTGTGGTTAAGACTCCATGCTTCCACTGCAACGGGTACAGGTTCAGTCCATGATCAGGATACTAAAAGATCCTGGGCTATGGGGTCCATGGGGTCGCAAAGAGTCAGACACGACTGAGCGACTTAACTTATCCCATTAAACACACGTACTGCAGTTTACTCACTCATTGTTGATGGATACCTGGGTGTGTCCAGTTTGGGGCTATCATGAACAAGGCCACTATAACTACTCATCTCTAAGTCTTTGTTATGGGGAAAAAATATAATCAAGAAGAGGGAACAAACAGTACCTACTCCACCTGTTAGTCCCCCATGTGCTCATGAAACCTAAGCTGGGGAGAGGGAGGCAGGAAGTAAACTGGAGACCTGGTATTTTGTTTTGAGCTGCAATGAACCTTTAGTAGGGTTCTCCTAGTGGCTCAGCAGTAAAGAATCCACCTGCATGCAGGAGCCTCAGGAGACACAGGTTCAATCCCTGGGCTCGGAAGATTCCCTGGAGGAGGGCATGGCTACTCACTCCAGTATTCTTCCTTAGAGAATCCCATGGACAGAGGAGCCTGGTGGGCTACAGTTGATAGGGTCTCAAAGTCAGACACAACTGAAGCAACTTGGCACACATGCACAGACGTTTAGTAGCATTTCTAATACCATAAAGTGTCCAGAAAGCTATGGGTTCTGCCAAGTGGTAGACACTGTCCTGGGGAGAGATGCTGTCCTGGGCAACAGAGGGAAAACCAATGCTGCTTTGTGATAGTAACTTAATGGGCAGCTCAAGGCAAGAAGGACCTATCCATGCAGGAAGGCAGAGGAGGTCTCTGAAGGAAGGAGATGAGTCATGAGATGGCATCTAGGATATAAAGAGAAGTCTTCAGATGACCTGGAATGCAGCAGTCAAAAGGGAGGAGGGCNGGACAGAGGAGCCTGGTGGGCTACAGTTGATAGGGTCTCAAAGTCAGACACAACTGAAGCAACTTGGCACACATGCACAGACGTTTAGTAGCATTTCTAATACCATAAAGTGTCCAGAAAGCTATGGGTTCTGCCAAGTGGTAGACACTGTCCTGGGGAGAGATGCTGTCCTGGGCAACAGAGGGAAAACCAATGCTGCTTTGTGATAGTAACTTAATGGGCAGCTCAAGGCAAGAAGGACCTATCCATGCAGGAAGGCAGAGGAGGTCTCTGAAGGAAGGAGATGAGTCATGAGATGGCATCTAGGATATAAAGAGAAGTCTTCAGATGACCTGGAATGCAGCAGTCAAAAGGGAGGAGGGCTCAAAGAAATTCAAACACCTCCATGCACTCAAATGGCCACCTGCCCAAATGTACCTCCAATCATACTCACAAAGCCCAAGGCTCCAGGAGACTATGAGATGTTGTGATAAACTCTCCACTCATAGATTGAAAAAGGGCCCTGAGGAAGCTTAAGAAACACACTTGGAGAGCTGATGTGACTTGCCCAAGGCCACATAGACAGGACTAAAATATAAATCTCCTGATTTGTGCTCCAGTCCACCCCTGTCACTAGTGACGAATCCTCCAATGAGAGACGCTGTCAAGTGTATTCACAAAATACTAGATTCAAAATAACAATCCCCAGTGGCTCAGATGGTAATCTGCCTGTAATGCAGGAGACCGAGGTTTGATCCCTGGTTCTGGAAGATCCCCTGGAGAAGGGAATGGCAACTCACTCTAGTATTCTTGGCTGAAGAATTCCATGGACAGAGGAATCTGGTGGGCTATAGTCCATGAAGTCACAAAGAGTCGGACATGACTGAGTAACCAACACAAAAGGCACTACTGAAAAATAAAAGTAACAACCACAGCACGTGCACTTGCAATGTGGTTATGATTGGGACTACTGCTTTCCTCTAAGGTGCAGGTCACTAAATAAACACTGTTAGAAGGCTTCCCGGTGGTCCTGTGGTTAAGACTCCATGCTTCCACTGCAACGGGTACAGGTTCAGTCCATGGTCAGGATACTAAAAGATCCTATATGCCACAAAGTACAGCCAAAAAAAAAAATTTAAAAAAAAAAAAAGGAGTTGCCGGGGGGCGTTGTTAGGAAACCATCCACTTCACTTGCAGTGAACACCTTGAGCAATCTCTGCACCAGGCATGGTATTTCTGGTCCAGCCGGAAGTACCTACAGCACACCTGTTTCTTGGACTGTCTTGGGATTTATCACTTCATTGACAGGTACAAGAAACTCCCACACTGAGACTTTTTGCACAATCTAGATTTTTCTAACCTGGAACTGAATCATCAATTCAGGGTAGACCTAAGGCTTCTGTAGGCTCAGAACTATAGCATCCGTATTTAAGGGACGAAGGTATTCCTTTCTGTAGCCAGAAGTTCCTCTCAGCAGGACCTGCCCAACTCACTCTGGCCACTGAAAGGGTGACATCTAACAAAATCCCTCAAGCAGCTGGAATACAGCTTAATGAAATCTACACGCAGTTTGTGTCTACTGAGCCTACCAGTTTGCTTACGACTTCCTCTGCACAATCTGCTTGTCAGGCCGCTCATCCAGCATAAAGTTCCTCAGGACTCACTGGACACATCTCATGAATTTCTGTTTTTCTATTTAACAACTTCATTTATTGCTTTTGTGCAATACAGATGCAGCTTTCCATCTACTACCATTCTTTAAATGCTCATTCTTGCTGTTTTGACATGACCTTTTGTCAAGGGAGGCAGAGGGCATGCTGATTAAGAAGATACGGGCTGTTGGTCTAACATACCCAGCAGGCAATTCCAACCATGGATTTGCAAGCAAATCATACTCGCAGGTATTTTGTCTATGCAATGAAATGATCACTGCCCTCTAAAGGTTATGGTAAAGATTATACTAGAGGAACTACACAGAGTGAATACCTACTGAGTGAATGGTAGAAGGATCACCCAAACTATTTAAATCTGCTTTTCCTTTCAGTTGCCTAGCCACAGAATTGAATATATATATATATATTAGATGCAAATAAGATGTGTCACGGCTGTATTTGTAAAAACTGACTACTAATAGCAGCATTATTCACAAGCGTGCTGTAGAAACACCCCAAGTGTACTTACAGATGACTGGATAAACAAAGCGTAGTACATGTACACAATCGAGTATTACTCACTTTTTAAAATGATGGAAACTCATGCTATAACATGGAAATAAAGGTTGACGATCTTATGCCAAGTCTTTGCTCAGTTGCTTCGGTCGTGTCTGACTCTTCGCGACCCTATGGACTACAGCCCGCTAGGCTCCTCTGTCCGTGGGGATTCTACAGGCAAGAATACTAGAGTGGGTTGCCATGCCCTCCTCCAGCAGATCTTCCCAATCCAGGGACTGAACCCAGGTCTCCATCACAAAAGAATAAATTCTATATAATGACATTTACACGAGGTACCTCAAGCAGTCAAATACATAAAGAGACAGAGAGTAGAACGGTGGTTACCAGGGCCTGCGCAGAAGAGGGGATGAACAGTTATCATTTAATGTGTACAGAGCTTCAGTTTCACAAGATGAAAAAGTTCTAGAGACAGACAGGGGTAACGGGTGTGCAATAATGTGAACACAGTGCAACTGTACTCTATAAATGATTAAGCTGATAAATTTAGTTGATGATTAAACTGATAAATTTTATGTTAAGTATACTTTACCATGATTTTTTAAAATGAAAACAAACAAAAAAACTAGCTGCTTCAATTCAATGCTGGTAAAGAGATGTGAGCAACGAGTTACATGTGTATTCTACAGTGAAGATTGTTTTCTTTTAGACTAATATGTTAAGATCGGCATTCTGGAACTTACTTTCAGTTGTATTTCATTGTATCAATAAAATAATTTTACTTTTATTAAAATACGTCTGCTATAATGTTTCTCCATCTACATCTCTCCCCACAAAAGGTGAAAAGAAACACATGAACTAACATGACATTTTCTGGGATAGTATATTTACCTTAATGTATATCATTTTATAAATAAACACCTACTATCTGCAGAATGCAGAAGCCTTAGGTATGAGAAGCTGGACCAAAATGAAAACTTAATATGATAATCTACAAAGAGTAAGAAAAAGCATAGAAGCAAATATGTGAGAAAAATGACAACAGTAACTACACAAGAAAAGCTTGCAAGATGGGAAGTTAGGTGGGGAAGACAAAGCATGAGAAAGGGCATAATTTCAGGTGATAATATATAAAAGTCCTATAAATTCACTGTAAACACATTGTGTTAAAGTCTGGCAAACTTTTTCTAGTAAGGGCAAGCAAGTATTTTCAGGCTTTTGGGCCATGTGGCCTTCTGTGGCAACAAGTCAACTCTGCTATTATAGCCTGAAAGCAGCCCCAGACAGTAAGGAATTAAATGGGTGCGGCTGTACTCCAAGAAAACTTTATTTACAAATGCTGGCAGCAGGCCAGATTTCGGTCGAGGGCAACAGTGTGCCAACCATGGATCTAGAGAAACAAAATAAATAAAAGGGCAATGTGGAATACAGTGAATTAATGAATGAGGACTGAAATACCGTGGGCTTCTAGTCTATCCCCCAGTGAATCAGACCCATGTTCAGAAGTTCACGTCTAAAATGCCCCTTTCATACCAAAGTTCTAACTATATCCCAGAGAAGACATAAGAGGCTCAATGGACTAAAAAGTTTCTAGTGAATTGCTCACTCCCACTAAGAATGGGATGATAGCCCTCCTATAGAAAACACTGAGAATGCTTTTATATCTTAAAAAATATATATTTCATATATATATATAAATGAGCTGTCAAAAACCTAATTTTTACTCTAAGCGTTTCTAAGTGTTTTTTAACAGCTGATTCTCAAGATGCAGAATAAAATCTGGGAAAGTACCTACAAAGATGTATCACTTCAACAGAGGCTCTTTCTCATCAAGACCAGGAAGGTATGAACTATCTATGAGATGCGTAAATATCCCAAAGACACATATTTGAATGTAAAAACAAGTAAATAAGAAGCATGAAGAGCACCGTTGTATAAAGCAGAAAAGCAGACACACTCTTTGCTCTCACTCTCACGTGTGTAGAAGGAAACTTCTGGACTAAAACTCTCTTCATCTCTGAGATTAGGATCAAGTTTTGAAATATTCATGTTCTACTTTGCGTTATTTTGTACTTTTACATTTTTACCATAAGCATGTATTACTTTTAGTACTAAGATTTTTATATTGAGATTACTTTTAAAAGATTTATCACCTTCGCTATTAAGAGTACACTTGAGGTCTAATATTTTTAACAAAAGAATATTCAACTTCAAATGACTTCCACTACCCATAAAGATCACCATGTAAGGAGAATATTTATATACACAATCCATGACAGATGCTATTTGTGGGTAAAATTTCACAGTAGTACAATACCTCAGCTCCACCCATCCACTTAGGCTCATCAGGAAACTCAGCACACAAAATATCTTCTGACTGATCAGTCCCCAACACATGGTAGCAGAGCTTTTGGTGGAGATTGGTGGATGTTTCTGTGCCTGAAGGGGTTAAAAATGTACACTGAAATGCAGCTGACAATTTTAAGAAAATCTATTCCTCCCATAGTAGACAATGCTAGAAGCATCTAAAAAGCTAAGTATCTGGTTATAGGATTACACAACACAATGTTAATATACAATAGTTAATCATTTTTCTATATACTAGCAATGAAAAAGTGGAATTTGAAATTAAAAACAAAATACCATTTACATTAGCAGTTCCCAAAATGGAATGCTTAGGTATAAATATAAGAAAATATGTATAAGATATATAGGACAAAAATTACACAGCTAACGAAAGAAATCAAAGAATAAATCAACAGAAAGATATACTCAATATCTTATGGAAAACACTCAATATTGTCAAGATGTCAATTCTTTTCAACTTGATCTACAGATTCAATGCATTCCCAATCAGAATCTCAGCAAGTTATTTTGTAGACATGGACAAACTGATCCTAAAGTTTATGTGGACAGGCAAAAGACCTGGAAAAGCCAACATAATATTCAAAGAAAACAAAGTTGGAAAACATTCACTACCCAACTTCAAGATTTATTACACGGAATCAAGACAGTGTGGTATTAGCAAAAGAACAAACAGATTCAAGAGAACACAGTAGAGAGACCCACATCAAAAGAGTCAACGGATCTTTGATAAAGGAACAAAGGCAATACGATGAAGAAAAGACAGTCTCTTCAACAAATGGTGCTGTAACACCTGGGCATCCCCGTGCAAAAAATGAATCAAGACAGAGGCCTTACACACTTTGCAAAAATTAACCCAAAATGGATCGCAGGCTTTAAAATGTAAATGCCATCAAGACACTCCTATAAGAGAGACTTCCCTGGTGGCCTAGTGCTTAAGACTCCATGCTTCCACTGCAGTGGGCATGGGGTTTGATCCCTGGTTGGTGGACTAAGATCCCACATGCTGTGTGGTCAAAAAAACCAAAACCCCAAACTTCTGAAAGATAACACAGAAGAAAACCTAGACGACCTTGGGTCTGGTGATGACTTTTTAGATACAACACCAAAGGCAAGAAAGAAATACTGATAAGCCAGACTTCACTAAACTTAAAACCTTCTGCTCCATGAAAGACATTGTTAAGAGAATGAAAAGACAAGCCACAGATTGGGAGAAAAGATGTGCAAAAGACACATCTAATAAAGGACTGTTATCCAAAATATACAAAGAATTTGTAAAACTCAACAATAGGAAACAAAGACCAAAATAAGAAAACAAATTTTAAAAAGGACCAAAGACCTTAACAGACCTTAGCCTCCCAAAGAAGATATAGACATGGAAAATAAGCATATGAAAAGATGCTCTGCAGCATGCCTCAAGGAATTGCAAATTAAAACAGTGAGATGCTGCTACATACCTATTAGAATGGCCAAAACCCAGAAAACTTGCACCACCAAATGCTAGCCAAGATGTGGAGTAACAAGAATTCTCATTCATTGCTGGTGGAAATGTAATGGTACAGCCACTTCAGGACATAGTCTGGCAGTTTCTTACAAAGCTAAACATAAAAGATGCAGAAACTATGCTCGCTGGTATTTATCCAAATGAGTTGAAAACTTAAATCAACACAAAAATCTGTACACAGGGGTTAATAGCAACTTTATTCATAAATGCCAAAACTTGGAAGCAACCAAGATGTCCTTCAGAGGTGAATGGATAAACAAACTACAGTACATCTAGACAATGGAATGTTAATTCAGTGCTAATAAGAACTGAGCTACCAAGCCACAAAAACTTAAATACACATTAGTAAGTGAAAGAAGTCAACCTGAAAGGTACATACTATATGATTCCAAGTATATGACACTCTGGAAGAGGCAAAGTTACAGGGACAGTAAAAATATCAGTGGTTGCCAGGGGCTGGCAGAGGAGGGAAGGATGCACAGGTGGAACACAGAGGATTATTAAGGTGGAGAAAGGGCTACAATGCTGGATTCATATCATTATACATTTGCCCAAGCCAATGGAAGGTACGACCCCGAGAGTGAACTCTGATGCAACTATAGATGTGGGGTGATTATGATGTGTCCATAGGCTCATCTGTTGTAGCCTCTGGTGGGGATGCTGATAATGGGGCAGGAGGCTATGCATGGATAAGGGACAGAGGGTATACGGGAAATCTTGGTACCTTCTACTCAATTCTGGTGTAAATCTAAATCTGCTCTAAAACATGAAGCCTACTCATAGCTACAGAGAACAAACTGGTGGTTGCCAGAGGGGAGAGTGGTGGGAGGATGGGCAATATAGGTAAACAGGAGTAGAGGGGCAGACTTCCCACTCCCAGATAAATGGCACAAGAATACACTGTACAGCACAGACAATTTAGCCAACAATGGAAGCGACTTATGAAGATTATTTTTATAATGTATAAAAATACTGAATAACCAAAAAAAAAAAAAAAAGATTAAGTCTATTTAAAAAACCAGAGGGATAAGTATCAGTCGATTATCACCTTGGAAATAATCACACATATTTGCTGATTTTGGAGGTTGATATAATGCTTATAGAAAAAAGGAAGAGGATACCATCACATGAAAAAAAAAAAAAAGTTTTACAATACTTGGTGATTCTCCATGGGCTTTCTAGGAACATTGGTAAGAAATACAGGACCAGAATTGCTTAGCCTCACTCAAGAAGTCCTCTACCACACAACCTGAGAGGCTGTTGAGGTCTTCCAGACAAGAAGACAGCAAAATTACAGCTGGGAGATGTTGGTTTTCTTAAATCAACCCTGGTTACTAATTATAACTATTTCTGTCAATGGAAGTTGAGGTTAAATAATAATTTTCATGCTTTTCCAGAAGTTAACTTAATAACACTGTCCTCTAACAAGAAACAGCTAGTGATAAACATTTTTGGTCTTCTGGAACTTGGAAACAACCATTTTCTAACTCAGCAGCACTCTTAACACAGGCAGCTAATTCAGTACACAGAGCACAGAGCGCTTTCTTTAGCCAGCATCCTTGAATAAAAAGCCTACTCTTAGCTCTTCCTGTGGTTCATTGGTTGAACTAAGAAAAAGGTACTACAGTAATCTAATCAAAGGCAGCAAAAGCTAAATGCAGCTGAAAAAAAAGCATAACAGTCTCACTTCAAATTCAACTGGGGGGAAAAGAGAAAAGAAAATGTATCCCCAACAAGGGGACAGTACGTGCAGGTGAAAGCAGTGGACTAGCCTTGCTTCCTGCTAGCTCCACACACTGCAAAAAGTAACTGAGACCCTGCACCCCAGCTCCACATCTTCAGCAAAGAGATGGTAAAACCCACCTGTAGAGACCAACCAAGGCAACACGAAAATGCTTTACACCACATGGAAGTAAGGAGTAGCATAAAGAAGATGATGCTGACAGCTTGTACCAGCAAGGTACAAGCTACAGGGTCCTTTCTACCTTGGAAGGTGAGAGGTGAGGGGAAGAAAAGGGAACCCGTTGCACACAACAGGATCTCTGTGCAGCTGAAAAGGAGAACACATGCCCCGGAAGCTAACAAGGACCAAAGTATGAAGACAAGTGTGACCAACAGATGACCTGCAACTTCTCAGGAGAGGAAGAGATGTGATTACTGTAAAACTTATCATCACTCATTACACCTCATTAAATAAGTCAGTTTTATCTTAAAAAAATAATCACCCATTTTCTCCATGACCCTCTTGGGAGACAGACTACATCTGTGAAGAATGGACACTGCAATAAAAATGGCCCCAATTTTTCACAGTTCCCTGTATTTGTTTCCCCACCCTTGAATGGCCCTGTGACCTGCTTCGGCCAAAAGGAAGCAGTGAAGTGATGTTCCAGGAGCAAGCCCAGGCATCAAGGGGGTCGTGTCTTTCAGCTCTCTCTTGGAGAGCTGTTGTGCACACAAGCCTGGGCTGGCCTGCTAGAGGATGAGAGACCACGTGGAGCTTCATGGAGGCCCCGGATATGTTCAACTGACTGGCAGCTAATCACAGGTAACGGACAGAGTCCAGCTACACCCAGAACTGCCTGGCCAATTTGCAGACTCACGAGCAAAAATAAATAGTCATTATTGTGAACCCCAAAGTTTTGGCAGGATCTGTTACACAACAATGGTAACAGATACAACATCCTTCAAGGAAACACGGTTCTAGACCAAGCAGCCTCTACGTAGGGTCTAGCTTCTTCTCTAAGTTATGTGGAGACACACTTCACTTCATGAAAAAGGTGCTTCATCTGAAGTCTCAACCTACCATCACTTTTCCCATCCTGCTGCGGGTAAGCATTGTAGAACATCCCCTTCCCGTCATGGGTCCAGGCCATACAACTGAACTTGACTCTTTCAAGCACATCTGGAAGCTCTTTGGCACCATCGACTTTCATGAACTTGATGGTCACCCAGTCGGAGCCGCTGGCACTCAGACCATAGGCAAAATATTCACCATCCTCACTGAATGCATAGCCTAAGGGACACATGAGAAATTGTCAGTGAACATGGGCACACAAGTCCCAGCCTTGCCCACTGTCCACCATGCTGACATGGGTTTTCCCATCACATATGGAGGCAGAAAGCAGCAACAGGAGGAGCAGGAAACTGGTAATGAGAACTCTTGGGGCTCACCCAGGACTTGCAGGAACTTGTCTTATGACCTTGGACAAATTCCCTAACCTTTCCAGGTCTTAGTTTCTTCATCTGTAAAATGATGTACCGAATTATATGACCACCAGGATGCTTCCATTTAAAAATTTCTATAATTCGATAAGTAGCTCATTTAAAAGCAGAGCTCATCTGGGATTTCAGCGTATTTTATTTATATTCAGAGGGAGGGGAAAGGGAGGAAGGAAACTGCTTCTAGAGTAATGTAACAGAACTAAACTGGAGCCATTATCTAATTTTTGGAATGGATTCCAAACTACTTGAAATCACTCCTTACTACCTCATTGTCTGAGAACTGCTAGCATGCAAGGATTAACATTCACACCGTCTGACAACCAAAAGCCCAGGTAAATGAAGCCTGAGAGTTTGCAATAAAGACTCATGCAGTGCATATTCCAACAGTGACAGTGAAAAATAAGGAGAGCAACACCGCTGATGGACTAACGCACTGTGTCCCACCCTCTGGGGCTGTCACAGGCAGAACCTCCGAACCACGGTGCAATGTTTCTTGACAAATATTTATGTTTCTATTGGCTCTTACGATCATAAAGAATGTGTAATATTTGGCACCAGAGATACCCTCTTATGATGTCTGCTAACCTTCACTGGAGGCTGAAAATCATCTTAAGAAACCAAAACTATTTTCAGAGGTTTCCTACTATTTTGAAAGGAACGTCTATGAGTGAAAAATAAAGTTAAAATTTCATAACACCTATTTACTAATCACTTATAATTCCTATAAAGCATCCAGGCTCAGATGTATATAAATAAACAGAAAAGGGTCAAGAAAGTAATGGAGTAAATATTCACTTTTTTGTCTTCAAAAGTTATATATGATTTTGAAAATTTCAGGGACAATGCGAATAAAACATTTTGACTTTAAAATGTATATCTTTAAAAAATCACGCACTATGAAAAGAATCTGAATGTCTGTTGTTGGGTTAGTTGCTCAGTCGTGTCCAGCTCTTTGCGACCCCACGGGCTGTACTTGCCAGGCCCCTCTGTCCATGGAGTTCTCCAGGCAAGAATACTGGAGTGGGTTGCCACTTCCTTCTCCAATAATACGGTCTTCAGAAAACTCAAAGACCGAGACCAAGTTCCGTGTCTAATTTACCATGTTATCCATCGGGGCCTGTACATGACAAACATTACAGAGAAAGTTTTTGGAATGTATTACTGAAGTGAGAAACAAGACCCTGTCATAATGAAGTCCTTCTGGGTGAGTTGCAAGATAGACTTTGGTTAAAATGAAGTGAGTTTCTATTTAGAGTATATTACTGCACAGTATCAGTGTATTAAATTCTTTCACAACTCCAAGATCAAATTCAACGAAGAATACTCACAATAAACTTGCTGGCATCTTATTTCCAATATTGATTATGATTATTCTCAGTACTAATTAGACTAAGGATCATCATTTACATAAACAGCCTATTGGGGGAGAAGAGGAGGAAGCACTAAATGACTAAGTGACTTTACAAAGGGGTCTTTGCACACATCTGCTGAAACAGGGCTCTTTAATTCCCATCTAATCGATTACAGGACTTCAGAGTTCCAACTGCTCAGTTTTGTAGGGCTGAATCTACACTTGAGCTTTTTCAAAAATAGAATATGCTGAGCCAACTCAACATCTAGAATACTAGTCAGTGATGATTCTCAGAGTGTACAATTTGTAAACCACAGATAGATACAGTGTATAGATAATATTCTTACCCTAAAGTTGAGTGTTTATGGCACAAAGCTGGGGTAATCTTATTGACTCTGGACGTCATCTTGGGGGAAGTTATTCAGGAGACATACAGCAGCTGAATACATATTTTTGCATATAGCAAAACTTATTCATTCAGTTTTTAAACTTCCATCCTCAGGGGACAGAGCATGAAGTTGTATAATTTCTACAAGACTGTGTTTTATACTTTTAATCCTAACATCATAACAATCAACTAAATTTTAAAATTCATCACTTTTTCTTGTCAAGGAAGTAGACTTCATATTCTTTCCTGTTTTACATGTACAATTAAAACATTCTTTGTACAACTTAAATTTCTTTTGGAAGAGAATTAATTTTTTTTCCAAATACAGATAGGTCTCAGAGATGCTACAGGAAGTGGTGATGATACTTCAAGATCCCAGAAGCCCTAGAAACTAATTTAGGTCCAGTGTAAATTATTCTCTGCTTCATGCTGTCAGAAGGTGTGACCACTCATGTGTTCTAAATATAATGTGCCGAAATCAGCTTTCCCGACACTGCATGTGCGTCTGTTCCACAATATGGCTCACACTCTGTCTGGTCTCTCAGGGGTGGGACGACTGCACCCACATCAGAGCTGTCAGCGCGGGCCCCAGGACTCCCGCGAGCCTGGCTATGGAGCCCTCACCTCGGAGCGCCACTGTGCCATCATCGGAGAGTATGTTGGGGTCGAGGAACACTCTGGCTTCACCCTCTAAAGAATCCTGTACATATAATACTCGTTGGTTCTGCAAACCTGTATTGTAAAAATAGAAATACCTGGGGGACAGAGACGGTCTTTATTAGTTGTGGAGTAAAACCAAACACATAGAAACAAAAGGAAAAACAACATACAAAGGTACAATTGCAGACAGGGACTAGAGTGGAAGGTCCCACCAGCTCTTTGTACCTAGGATTTGTTACTTGAATTGCTTTAGGTATTAAAATAATTCACTGTGATTCTGCACATCAGCTAAATAAAGTCTGCTTTATATGCTAAAATGAAAACTGATTTTCAGTAAAGCAGTAACTTTTCCTTTTCAATGGAGAAGACAGCAGATTTGCTAAAATGTATCAGTTCCCTTCCTTAGTCATGCCCCTAGGGCAAGGGGCGGGCAAACCTTTTCTGTAGTGAGCAAGACTGCAAATTATTTAGGCTTTGGGCACCATACAGACTCAACCCTGCAGTTGCGGTAAAAAGGCAGCCATGAATAACACACAAGCAAATGACCACGGCTGTGTGCCATTTAAACTTCATTTGCAAAATAGGAGGTGGGCGAGGCTTGGCATGCAGAGCATACTTTGCTGATCCCTGTGTCGGGGGAGTCTAATAATTTCTACAGTAAATCTGTGGTAGTGGCTCCACAAAGACTTAAAAGGCGAGCAAGAGGCTATGTTTTAAGTGAGTGTCAGAGGGAGAGGAACAAGAGAGGTGAATTAATGGGTGCTCCCTCTTGGCCTACTGCCACTCTTGGATGGAAGAAATGCATCTAATAAAGTCTTTTCGTGTAGTATAAGCCAAAGAGGATTAATTTTAGAGGCAAATAAATCTCCACTGCTGTCTGTGAATCATGCTATCTCACCAATTACTAGCCACAAGACAACTACAGTCTAGTTTCATCCTAGGACGCATCTCTGCCAAATTTCTTAGTCCTTCTTTTAAGAATGTGGACAACAGACCAAAAAAAAATACGATTTTCATAGTCAAGCATAGAGATGAATTGATTTTATAATGTTTGTAAAGTTTATAAACTGGTAAGTTATTTGGAATTTGTACTGTAAAATTTAAGAAAGTACTAGATTAGAAAAGCGAAAAGAAAATGAAATGAAAGCAAGTTCACATACCTTTTCCCTTTCTTGAAGTGGCAGCTATACTTGGGATAGTCATACAATTCGGTCATTCTCTCTTTGTATAAACCTCTGATAGGACACTGCTCAAGAAATGGTACGGTAATCTTGTTCTGGGCCTCTACGAAAGCCTGGAGAGAAAATTTAAATGAACAAAGCACGTCAGATATAAAATTTTCCGCATGGAGTATTATCCATTAATATTACCAGCATTAGCCTTGCTTCCTGCTAGCTCCACACACTGCAAAAAGTAACTGAGACCCTGCACCCCAGCTCCACATCTTCAGCAAAGAGATGGTAAAACCCACCTGTAGAGACCAACCAAGGCAACACAAAAATGCTTTACACCACATGGAAGTAAGGAGTAGCATAAAGAAGATGATGCTGACAGCTTGTACCAGCAAGGTACAAGCTACAGGGTCCTTTCTACCTTGGAAGGTGAGAGGTGAGGGGAAGAAAAGGGAACCCGTTGCACACAACAGGATCTCTGTGCAGCTGAAAAGGAGAACACATGCCCCGGAAGCTAACAAGGACCAAAGTATGAAGACAAGTGTGACCAACAGATGACCTGCAACTTCTCAGGAGAGGAAGAGATGTGATTACTGTAAAACTTATCATCACTCATTACACCTCATTAAATAAGTCAGTTTTATCTTAAAAAAATAATCACCCATTTTCTCCATGACCCTCTTGGGAGACAGACTACATCTGTGAAGAATGGACACTGCAATAAAAATGGCCCCAATTTTTCACAGTTCCCTGTATTTGTTTCCCCACCCTTGAATGGCCCTGTGACCTGCTTCGGCCAAAAGGAAGCAGTGAAGTGATGTTCCAGGAGCAAGCCCAGGCATCAAGGGGGTCGTGTCTTTCAGCTCTCTCTTGGAGAGCTGTTGTGCACACAAGCCTGGGCTGGCCTGCTAGAGGATGAGAGACCACGTGGAGCTTCATGGAGGCCCCGGATATGTTCAACTGACTGGCAGCTAATCACAGGTAACGGACAGAGTCCAGCTACACCCAGAACTGCCTGGCCAATTTGCAGACTCACGAGCAAAAATAAATAGTCATTATTGTGAACCCCAAAGTTTTGGCAGGATCTGTTACACAACAATGGTAACAGATACAACATCCTTCAAGGAAACACGGTTCTAGACCAAGCAGCCTCTACGTAGGGTCTAGCTTCTTCTCTAAGTTATGTGGAGACACACTTCACTTCATGAAAAAGGTGCTTCATCTGAAGTCTCAACCTACCATCACTTTTCCCATCCTGCTGCGGGTAAGCATTGTAGAACATCCCCTTCCCGTCATGGGTCCAGGCCATACAACTGAACTTGACTCTTTCAAGCACATCTGGAAGCTCTTTGGCACCATCGACTTTCATGAACTTGATGGTCACCCAGTCGGAGCCGCTGGCACTCAGACCATAGGCAAAATATTCACCATCCTCACTGAATGCATAGCCTAAGGGACACATGAGAAATTGTCAGTGAACATGGGCACACAAGTCCCAGCCTTGCCCACTGTCCACCATGCTGACATGGGTTTTCCCATCACATATGGAGGCAGAAAGCAGCAACAGGAGGAGCAGGAAACTGGTAATGAGAACTCTTGGGGCTCACCCAGGACTTGCAGGAACTTGTCTTATGACCTTGGACAAATTCCCTAACCTTTCCAGGTCTTAGTTTCTTCATCTGTAAAATGATGTACCGAATTATATGACCACCAGGATGCTTCCATTTAAAAATTTCTATAATTCGATAAGTAGCTCATTTAAAAGCAGAGCTCATCTGGGATTTCAGCGTATTTTATTTATATTCAGAGGGAGGGGACAGGGAGGAAGGAAACTGCTTCTAGAGTAATGTAACAGAACTAAACTGGAGCCATTATCTAATTTTTGGAATGGATTCCAAACTACTTGAAATCACTCCTTACTACCTCATTGTCTGAGAACTGCTAGCATGCAAGGATTAACATTCACACCGTCTGACAACCAAAAGCCCAGGTAAATGAAGCCTGAGAGTTTGCAATAAAGACTCATGCAGTGCATATTCCAACAGTGACAGTGAAAAATAAGGAGAGCAACACCGCTGATGGACTAATCACTGTCCACCATGCTGACATGGGTTTTCCCATCACATATGGAGGCAGAAAGCAGCAACAGGAGGAGCAGGAAACTGGTAATGAGAACTCTTGGGGCTCACCCAGGACTTGCAGGAACTTGTCTTATGACCTTGGACAAATTCCCTAACCTTTCCAGGTCTTAGTTTCTTCATCTGTAAAATGATGTACCGAATTATATGACCACCAGGATGCTTCCATTTAAAAATTTCTATAATTCGATAAGTAGCTCATTTAAAAGCAGAGCTCATCTGGGATTTCAGCGTATTTTATTTATATTCAGAGGGAGGGGAAAGGGAGGAAGGAAACTGCTTCTAGAGTAATGTAACAGAACTAAACTGGAGCCATTATCTAATTTTTGGAATGGATTCCAAACTACTTGAAATCACTCCTTACTACCTCATTGTCTGAGAACTGCTAGCATGCAAGGATTAACATTCACACCGTCTGACAACCAAAAGCCCAGGTAAATGAAGCCTGAGAGTTTGCAATAAAGACTCATGCAGTGCATATTCCAACAGTGACAGTGAAAAATAAGGAGAGCAACACCGCTGATGGACTAACGCACTGTGTCCCACCCTCTGGGGCTGTCACAGGCAGAACCTCCGAACCACGGTGCAATGTTTCTTGACAAATATTTATGTTTCTATTGGCTCTTACGATCATAAAGAATGTGTAATATTTGGCACCAGAGATACCCTCTTATGATGTCTGCTAACCTTCACTGGAGGCTGAAAATCATCTTAAGAAACCAAAACTATTTTCAGAGGTTTCCTACTATTTTGAAAGGAACGTCTATGAGTGAAAAATAAAGTTAAAATTTCATAACACCTATTTACTAATCACTTATAATTCCTATAAAGCATCCAGGCTCAGATGTATATAAATAAACAGAAAAGGGTCAAGAAAGTAATGGAGTAAATATTCACTTTTTTGTCTTCAAAAGTTATATATGATTTTGAAAATTTCAGGGACAATGCGAATAAAACATTTTGACTTTAAAATGTATATCTTTAAAAAATCACGCACTATGAAAAGAATCTGAATGTCTGTTGTTGGGTTAGTTGCTCAGTCGTGTCCAGCTCTTTGCGACCCCACGGGCTGTACTTGCCAGGCCCCTCTGTCCATGGAGTTCTCCAGGCAAGAATACTGGAGTGGGTTGCCACTTCCTTCTCCAATAATACGGTCTTCAGAAAACTCAAAGACCGAGACCAAGTTCCGTGTCTAATTTACCATGTTATCCATCGGGGCCTGTACATGACAAACATTACAGAGAAAGTTTTTGGAATGTATTACTGAAGTGAGAAACAAGACCCTGTCATAATGAAGTCCTTCTGGGTGAGTTGCAAGATAGACTTTGGTTAAAATGAAGTGAGTTTCTATTTAGAGTATATTACTGCACAGTATCAGTGTATTAAATTCTTTCACAACTCCAAGATCAAATTCAACGAAGAATACTCACAATAAACTTGCTGGCATCTTATTTCCAATATTGATTATGATTATTCTCAGTACTAATTAGACTAAGGATCATCATTTACATAAACAGCCTATTGGGGGAGAAGAGGAGGAAGCACTAAATGACTAAGTGACTTTACAAAGGGGTCTTTGCACACATCTGCTGAAACAGGGCTCTTTAATTCCCATCTAATCGATTACAGGACTTCAGAGTTCCAACTGCTCAGTTTTGTAGGGCTGAATCTACACTTGAGCTTTTTCAAAAATAGAATATGCTGAGCCAACTCAACATCTAGAATACTAGTCAGTGATGATTCTCAGAGTGTACAATTTGTAAACCACAGATAGATACAGTGTATAGATAATATTCTTACCCTAAAGTTGAGTGTTTATGGCACAAAGCTGGGGTAATCTTATTGACTCTGGACGTCATCTTGGGGGAAGTTATTCAGGAGACATACAGCAGCTGAATACATATTTTTGCATATAGCAAAACTTATTCATTCAGTTTTTAAACTTCCATCCTCAGGGGACAGAGCATGAAGTTGTATAATTTCTACAAGACTGTGTTTTATACTTTTAATCCTAACATCATAACAATCAACTAAATTTTAAAATTCATCACTTTTTCTTGTCAAGGAAGTAGACTTCATATTCTTTCCTGTTTTACATGTACAATTAAAACATTCTTTGTACAACTTAAATTTCTTTTGGAAGAGAATTAATTTTTTTTCCAAATACAGATAGGTCTCAGAGATGCTACAGGAAGTGGTGATGATACTTCAAGATCCCAGAAGCCCTAGAAACTAATTTAGGTCCAGTGTAAATTATTCTCTGCTTCATGCTGTCAGAAGGTGTGACCACTCATGTGTTCTAAATATAATGTGCCGAAATCAGCTTTCCCGACACTGCATGTGCGTCTGTTCCACAATATGGCTCACACTCTGTCTGGTCTCTCAGGGGTGGGACGACTGCACCCACATCAGAGCTGTCAGCGCGGGCCCCAGGACTCCCGCGAGCCTGGCTATGGAGCCCTCACCTCGGAGCGCCACTGTGCCATCATCGGAGAGTATGTTGGGGTCGAGGAACACTCTGGCTTCACCCTCTAAAGAATCCTGTACATATAATACTCGTTGGTTCTGCAAACCTGTATTGTAAAAATAGAAATACCTGGGGGACAGAGACGGTCTTTATTAGTTGTGGAGTAAAACCAAACACATAGAAACAAAAGGAAAAACAACATACAAAGGTACAATTGCAGACAGGGACTAGAGTGGAAGGTCCCACCAGCTCTTTGTACCTAGGATTTGTTACTTGAATTGCTTTAGGTATTAAAATAATTCACTGTGATTCTGCACATCAGCTAAATAAAGTCTGCTTTATATGCTAAAATGAAAACTGATTTTCAGTAAAGCAGTAACTTTTCCTTTTCAATGGAGAAGACAGCAGATTTGCTAAAATGTATCAGTTCCCTTCCTTAGTCATGCCCCTAGGGCAAGGGGCGGGCAAACCTTTTCTGTAGTGAGCAAGACTGCAAATTATTTAGGCTTTGGGCACCATACAGACTCAACCCTGCAGTTGCGGTAAAAAGGCAGCCATGAATAACACACAAGCAAATGACCACGGCTGTGTGCCATTTAAACTTCATTTGCAAAATAGGAGGTGGGCGAGGCTTGGCATGCAGAGCATACTTTGCTGATCCCTGTGTCGGGGGAGTCTAATAATTTCTACAGTAAATCTGTGGTAGTGGCTCCACAAAGACTTAAAAGGCGAGCAAGAGGCTATGTTTTAAGTGAGTGTCAGAGGGAGAGGAACAAGAGAGGTGAATTAATGGGTGCTCCCTCTTGGCCTACTGCCACTCTTGGATGGAAGAAATGCATCTAATAAAGTCTTTTCGTGTAGTATAAGCCAAAGAGGATTAATTTTAGAGGCAAATAAATCTCCACTGCTGTCTGTGAATCATGCTATCTCACCAATTACTAGCCACAAGACAACTACAGTCTAGTTTCATCCTAGGACGCATCTCTGCCAAATTTCTTAGTCCTTCTTTTAAGAATGTGGACAACAGACCAAAAAAAAATACGATTTTCATAGTCAAGCATAGAGATGAATTGATTTTATAATGTTTGTAAAGTTTATAAACTGGTAAGTTATTTGGAATTTGTACTGTAAAATTTAAGAAAGTACTAGATTAGAAAAGCGAAAAGAAAATGAAATGAAAGCAAGTTCACATACCTTTTCCCTTTCTTGAAGTGGCAGCTATACTTGGGATAGTCATACAATTCGGTCATTCTCTCTTTGTATAAACCTCTGATAGGACACTGCTCAAGAAATGGTACGGTAATCTTGTTCTGGGCCTCTACGAAAGCCTGGAGAGAAAATTTAAATGAACAAAGCACGTCAGATATAAAATTTTCCGCATGGAGTATTATCCATTAATATTACCAGCAAGATTCAGCAATTTCACTCCCGGGACTATATCCTAAGGAGACAAAAACATTATGTTGAGGAGACATCTGTACCCCCATGCTGACAGCAGCATTATTTACAATACTCACAACACAGAAACGACCAAAGTGTCCCCTGACAGATGAATGAATAAAGAAAATGTGGACTAGATATAGACAAGTATAATCCAGCCATAAAAAAAGCAGGAAATTCTGCCATTTGTGAGAACACGGATGGAACTTGAGGACGTTAGTTCTAACGGAGAAAGACAAAGACTGCAGGATCTCACTCACATGTGGACTAATGTAAAACAAAACCAAAATCCACAAACTCATAGAAAAGTCAGATTTGTGGTTACTAGAGGCAGGAAGGAGATAAGGCAAGTGGGAACTGACTGAAGGTGGTCAAAATGCACAAACTTCCAGTTATAAGATAACTAAGTACTAGGTATGTAATGTACAACATGATGACTATAACTGACATTGCTTTAAGAGATATAAAAGTTGTTAAAAGAGAATAAAATCCTGAATTCTCATCCCAAGGAAAAAAAGACTTTTTTCTTCTTTCTTTTCCTATCTGAATGAGTTAATAGATGTCAACTAAACTTGTCCTGGTGATCACTTCATTTTACAAGTAGATCAAATCATTATGCTGTACACCTTAAACTTACACAGTGCTGTACATCAACTATATCTCAATAAAATCAGGAAAAATGATTTTTAAAAAAATATATCAGCAAAAGCATACTTTCCCTCAATAAATAGTAATACTCACATGGCACTCTGTACTAAGCAAGTATTAACTCATTTAGAACTCATATTCCAATGGAGAAGGTTCTTTTTCAGCCCAACTTTCTGGATGGGGAGACTGAGTCTTCAGTTCAGATCAGTTCAGTCGCTCAGTCGTGTCCAACTCTTTGCGACCCCGTGAACTGCAGCACGCCAGGCCTCCCTGTCCATCACCATCTCCCGGAGTCCACCCAAACCCATGTCCATCGAGTCGGTGATGCCATCCAGCCATCTCATCCTCTGTCGTCCCCTTCTCCCCTGCCCCCAATCCCTCCCAGCATCAGGTCTTTTCCAATGAGTCAGCTCTTCTCATCAGGTGGCCAAGTCTTAAGAGTGGTTCAAAAGGTGAAGAACATCACGCAGCTGGTGAGTGGCAGGGCCAGTTCTTGAATCTGTTCTCAATGAATACACCATACCACTGCTCAGATCACATGCTGTCAAGAAAGGGCACTCAACCCAGGCCAAGGCTCCCGGCTTCTCAGCAGCCAGTGATCCCCAAATATCAGATAGAAAGAAACCAAGCTAGAGAGACAAGCTAGAGATACCCAGGTACTATCTAACCAAGCCAGAGATACCCAGGTACTAGCTTATCAATTTTGTTTCTGACAATTTTTCCAAGACTTACTACCCTTGTCAACTCGAGAACTTTGCTAAATGTTGAAACTATAGAATATTAAAAAAAAAAAAAAAATTGGAAAGTGGGTGGCACTGAGTGAGTTTACTGACAATAACGGTCTGGAAGAAAAGCAAGAGGCAGCCTCAGGGGGTCAGGAGATCCTGGCAGAGGGAGTGACAGTTTCTACAACAGATCAGTCGTGTCCATGCTTAGCCTGTTTATAACTAAGCAGTCAGAAAGGTTATACTACTATAATAATACTGTAATGCTATAAAATCTGGGCTTCACAACAATTCACATCTGGCTATTAGAAATGAAGCATAAATAAATGTATCAGCTCAACTGAACATTGAATCAGATGTCTATGCAAAGGCAAACCGTTTCGATAGAAAACTTCAGGAAACGAACAACGTAGTTTACTGACAATAACGGTTTGGAAGAAAAGCAAGAGGCAGCCTCAGGGGGTCAGGAGATCCTGGCAGAGGGAGTGACAGTTTCTACAACAGATCAGTCGTGTCCATGCTTAGCCTGTTTATAACTAAGCAGTCAGAAAGGTTATACTACTATAATAATACTGTAATGCTATAAAATCTGGGCTTCACAACAATTCACATCTGGCTATTAGAAATGAAGCATAAATAAATGTATCAGCTCAACTGAACGTTGAATCAGATGTCTATGCAAAGGCAAACCGTTTCGATAGAAAACTTCAGGAAACGAACAACGTACTATATTCGGAAAGGCACACAAAAGATGCGTTATTGTCAGAGTCCATTCAGACCTAAGGGCCCACCCAGCTCAAAATGGTTTTTAAATGGGCTCTCCTTGACCCCATGCTGGAGAACCACGATTCTGTGCTGAGAGAAAACTGCTCTAAAACTCAAGGTTTATAATGTGCTTGAAAACAAGCGGGAAAGAGTGGGAGGTATGACTACAGTGATTAACAAGAGTTTTGCAAGCGAATCAATTCAAGAGAAATAAAACGGTTATGGGTCACACTTCTCATTTCATTCAAGTAGAAAATAAAACTGAGTCTCACAGAAATACAACTCCAACTGCCTATCATGAGGGACTGGCAAGCCTCACCACGGCCTGCTTTCCTACGGTACTCGAGCCTAGTGTAGGTTTTATAATTTTAACAGCTGGGTGCAGGCAAGGGTGGAAAAACTAACGGTGACCTGGGTGACTCACATCATCTAAAATATTCCCCATGTGGCCCTTTGCAGGAAGTTTGCTGACTCTACTCTATCTCATTACAAAGTGTCCACAAAGATACTTTTTGCTTTTTAGTTATAAAATCGATACAAGCTGCAAAGCCACAAGGGGCAGCACTCTGGAGTGGTGTGGGAGTGGGGGTGTGGTATGCTGTGGCATGGTGTGTGTCTGTGTGTGTGTGTGTTGGCACTCTGGGGGTGGGGGTGTAGTGTGCGTGTAGC
>SJYX01001247.1:380234-426467 GCA_006410675.1 Oreotragus oreotragus | reverse complement strand
TGCAGGCAGATTCTTTATCGTCTGAGCCACCAGAGAAGCAAAAGCATTACCTGATTTCATGGGTGAAGTAAACTGGACCTTTTGACATGACCTTCCCTCCTGTCCCTGGCCTCAGTCCACTGAGCTCCCCTCCCAGCCTTTGTCTCTGCTGGGTCACCTGTCCGCTATGTCCATCCCCCTATCTCCGTGGGCAGTGGGAGCCTGAGCATCTCAAGTCCCATTTACTGCTGGCTCCGTGTCACCCTGGGTGTGCAGCCTTACAGACCGGAAGTGGAGGCAGGTGGTAATAAGGTCACCTGGCCAGGGTCACTCAGTGAGTTAGCAACAGCACTGAAGCCAGAGTTATGTTCCTTCAGTCACTGTAACAGTGCCCGAGGCTGACTCCTGGCCTGCTACTCTTTTACCTGGCCTTTTACCTTTTAAAAGGGCTCCTCCTGCTATGGGTGGAGAACAGACTATGGGGGAGCAAAAGCAGAAACAGGGAAGCTGGTTAGGAGGCTCAGGCAGTAGTCTGGTGAGAGACAAGTCCGTGTAGAATGGCCTGTCTCAAAAAGGAGCAGGGATGGGACAGAGGGAAGGAATGGGAGTGTGGACAGAGAAGATGGGTAAGCCCATGCTCACATCTCAGTTAGATGGCTGGTTACTAGAAGGGTCTCAGCAGAACATTCAAGCTACTGAGGGCTCCCACCCTGAGACCCAGCAGGCTGAGTCCTAGAAGGACCCTTTCCACTGGGGGTCCTCTGAGGAAGAAGCCCTGCGGCCTTCATTTCCCTAGTCCTTCTGATTTGTGTTTGTATGAGGCTGCACCTAGGCCTGACCCTGGCCCTAGGAGGGCCACAGTGGATCCATGAGTCATAGATCCTTAGTTCATTTTCCCTGCAAAGGTGAACTGTGCTCACCCATGGATTCTCTAGGCTGCTTGGCTGCTCTCGGTACAATCACAAATGCTGCCACAGAATCCATCTCACACCAAAGCAGGCACGCTGGCTCTTCTCATATGAAATGTTCAGAAAACCATCAGAACAGTCGTAACAACGCTACTAAATAACCAGGCTCATTATATCCAATATGTCACCCACAAATGTTAGTCAATTACTTTAACTAGAGCAATATTTAAAGATGACACCCTTCCAATACCTAGATGCAAACAATGTTCGAGTTCTTAACAGTCTAAGTTCTATCATAATGTGCATCCTTATAATATAAGCAGGTCCTCTTCATGAAGGTGCAGATAAAACTTCTGTTAAGGGGTTTGTGAAATTTAGGGTCCCAAAGAATACCAATAATGACTTCTTGGTCATTTATGGATTTAACAGTCTGACATCTTGGTCTGAAAATTAGAACACATTTGAGGGAAAGGAAGAAGAGGCATAAGAATAATGAAAAGAAAAACTTGAGCAACTGTATGATGATAAAGAAGCAAGGTGAGGAGAATTAAATTATTCTTGTCCTGTAGGAGTCTCAGTATCCAAACTCATACTCCAGGGTATTATTAAAACCACTGAAACTCGAAAGCCCATGAAATGACACCAGCAGCTGAGCTTTTTAAAGAGGATCACGAGTTTAGGTTTTATAGCCATGGATGAGTCTGAACACATTTTTCTAAGAATAGTTGCTCAAAGCTAAGAAATCCAATTCACATTTCATTTTGCCTTAACTATCAGAAACCTTCAACGGGAAGTTTCAGTTATGCAAGACTTCTAAATCTGCTGTACAACACTGTGTTAACAATATTATACTATACACGTTAAACACTGTTAAGACAGTAGAACCCATGTTAAATGTTCTTACCATAATTTAATAAAAAGAAAACACAGCTACCTGGCAAAGTGTTGCTCAGTTTGGGAGCTGGAGATGCCTTTACCTTTACTGTTTCCAGAATTTTTTTCAAGTTGTCCTCACATCAATCCACTAAATAGCTCAAGTCCTTTCACAAGCACAAGTCTTACATATATGAATAAAGAGGATGCATAAGTTACTTATTAAATAGATAAAGTATATAATGAACATAGGGCTTCCGTGGTGGTTCAGTGGTAAAGAATCCACCTGCCAATGCAGGAGACGTGGAAGATCCCCTGGAGAAGGAAATGGCAACCCACTCCAGTATTCTTGCCTGGAAAATCCCATGGACAGAGGAAACTGGTGGCCTACAGTCCATGGGAGGGTCACAAAAGAGTCAGACATGACTGAGCGACTAAAAAACAACACAGAACATCACGATGGGCAATACAGGATTAAAAAGATGAATCACACACATAAAGATAAAAGCTCTAGGAGAACAAAGGAAGGGAAAGCCACTCCCAGGATAGGGTGGAGTGGGCCTCAGAAAGTGGGGCAGGCAGGCAGTCTGATGACAGAGAGGGACTTCCAGCTGGGAGACTGACTGTGGCGTGGGTACCATGCGAGTGAAACCAGGGACAGTGCTACCTACATCCCACAAACCTGGAGGAGTTTTAGCTGCAAATTCTACACACACAGGGTGTGTATATGTAGGTGTGTGTACATGTATGTGTATACATACATATGTGTACCTATACATATGCGCACAAACATGTGCGGATAACACAAACACTCATATGAGTGTGCTGGTTAAAGCAACTATGGTCAAGGCAAGTGGTTGGTGTCACAGCACGGACTGGAGGTGTTTTCTGTATAGTCCTGTGTAAGGAGCTGAGGCATCCAGGAAGCCAGAGGGGGAAGCACCCGGACCGCCTCTCTTTGTTGGGAGTGCAGCAGAATTCAGAAATGACTCCCCGGGTGCAAGGATACAGCCAGAAAAAAGAAGACAAGGGGTGGCACAGTTCATCTGGGAGGCTGCAGGACCCAGGGCCAGGAGGGCTGGGCGACCACATGGAAAACTAGAGGCAGGTCGTGCCAAACACAGTGAGAGGCAGCTGCTCCAGGAAGCAGGCCTAGAAACTGAGACTATAGAAGAATGGAGTCTCCTACTTTACAGGACATCCCACAGATGAAACACAAGTGCCCCACATTTTCCAGTGTTCTCTGAACATTTACGAACATTACCAGTACATCAGACCAGACCAAAAAGGAAACCTTAAATTCCAAGAAAAGCTTGTTTGGGTCATGGTTGTAACTATAATGCTGTTATATTGACCCAGGGAGGTGTCTTTCTCTTCCTGGCCCCACAAACCCCTACAAACCCCAAGGACGAGAAATGTCGAATGCAACTGGTGAGATCCCCAAATCCATAAGGCTTATCTTTTAACATTAAAAGCCCAGTGTGGCTACAAAGAAAGTAAAGCGCATCAAGAGATGGATTCAGTTTTCCTTCTTGTTTGGTGAGTTCATCAGATACTTTTTAGCTAGTGGTTCTTTCCCTCTCTGAGCTACTGAAATTTTTTGCTTTCATAATTTGAAAATGTTACACAGGACCAAAATGTTTCAAGGTAGTTTTAAATTCCCTGTCTACTCTCAGGGCAGGAAGGCCCCCATTGAGCTTCCTGCTACAAGTGGGTGACAGACCAGGTGGAGCCTTCCAAAAGCCCTTCCAGGTCTCTTTCCACCTTCTCTGCCTGTCCCCAGGAGGGCAAATCAATTTGTTCCCCCACTAGGCGAGTTACTGCCAATCAAAGGGGAAGGAAGCAGAAAGTCTCGCTATGACCTTAGATTCAAGCCTTGGTCTCAAACCTCGCCATTACCAGGGAGCTCATTCGAAGGTGGAACACTAAGCTGACCTGGCTCTGTTCTTCAGTGTACATACTACCGCTGACCAGGAGCCTGGCAAGGACAGAGGCGATCTGCACATCAAGTCCAAATCTAACTTAAAACCCAACCACATCCTCTCTTGAATAACTTGTATCAGTGAGGAAATCCAAACGATATAACAAGACTATTTCAAAAATAGAAAAAACAAAACTATTAGGAATTAAAGTTCTTGTTGTTTAGTTGCTCAGTTGTGTCTAACTCTGCTACTCCATGGACTGCAGCACGCCAGGCCTCTCTGTCCTTCACTATCTCCCTGAGTTTGCCCAAGTTCACGTCCACTGAGTCCATGATGCCATCCAACATCTCATCCTCTGTCGTTCTCCTCTCCTTTTGCCATTAAAGTTCTTAGAATGTGACAAAAACAACTGAAGCTGACATCTGTTTCTTTTCAGTATCTTAGGATGCCCCACTGATAGACTGGAGGTGGGGTGGCGGGTGAGGTGTGACCTCTGCTAGCCATCAGAACTCCCCTCCCTGAGATCCAGGGATTCATGCAGGGCCGGGCAGGACACCCATGCAGAAGGAGGCTCAGGGCTGGTCTGAGGGTTTGTTTAATGACTCACACACATCGAGGCAGCTGACCTGATCGAGTCCACAGCACAGATTCAGGAGCATACCTGGAACAGGCCTGGGGGAACAGTCAGGGCCTGGGTGTGCCATGTGCTGAAGGGCAGCGCCCACACTGTGATGGAAGAAGTACATGTGGCCCAGGGAAGATGCTCTACACCCAGATACAAGGCTACGTCTGGAAAATGAGTCACACCTCCAGGAAGTCTGGGGTTCACCCTCTCTTGATCAGATTTTATCATTTCTGGGTGCCAGCAGCTTACACTAAATGTCATAAAATGTCAGTGATACCCCTGTCTATATTCTAACTATGTTAACTCCTTTCTACACTCTTCACATAAGTAAACCTTGTTCGTTTTCATAGGCAGAATCTTCCATCAATTCTCCCTGACATACAACAGTCAATAAAGTAGTTATGAACCCAGGACAAGCAACCAGAATCCTTTTTTAGGAACTGAGATGAACAACAGAAGGAGAAGTTATCTCATGAGATCTGGGCTGTGCAAAACCTGAAGGGGCAAGGACCCTCTTTCTCTATCACGTGGGAGTGGCTACTGGGAAACAAACCAATCAGAGAAGAGCAGATCGCCTAAGAGACAGGGACAGACAGGTTAAGCAGCCTTAGATCAAGCTGGGCCTTACGGCGTGTACTGGTCTTCAATTACGTGAGCCTCTCAGCTTTTTTAAAAAAATATATGTAAAGGTGCCGTTCATCACGAGTCCTGACTGATACAGCTCTTCCAAGAGCCCCTCAGCTCAAGCACCCCAGGCTGGAATAGGATGAATCCACCAGAAGCTTGCCTGAGGGCTGGATGGGAAAGCCTGGAAAAAATGATCATCAGTAAATGAGAAAGAATGAAATATTAATTAAACATTCTAATCAAAAATCTTTAAGGTAACAAAAAAGTAAAATAAAAATAAATCAATGAGTTAGAAAATTAAAGGATACAACTTAAAAGTTCCAGAACCATTCGTTTCTAAAAACAAACAATCCCCTCTGCCCCCCACCACATTCAACCAAAGTTCTGGCTAAACTAATTATAAAGAGGAAAGAAGTTACAGATACTGGAAATTTGAAACGATAAAGACAGACACACAAACATGGAGAATAAAGTCACTGTAAGAAATATTTCACATAACCCCATGCTAGTAAGTTTTAAAATCTCAATGACATGGACAATTTTCTAGGAAATACAAACTACTAAAATGGATCCAAATAAAAGGAGATATGAACAGAGCCCAAGAATTAACTGCAATAAAAGAATTTGTCCTAGATAGCTCTAAAGCTTTAAATGATCAAGCAGATAATCCCTATGCTATTTAAGCCACTTAATAATAAATGCAATAGCAACCATTTATTAAGCACTTACTTGTGCCTACCACTCTGCTACATGCTTCACAAACATTATCACTCAGTTTTTACCACTACCATATATAGTAGTTTTCTCCAAATTATAAATTAGAGAATTAAAGGTTAGAGAGGTCAATAAGCATGACCAATGTCACACCTTGGATAAAATTGTGGACATTGTTGCTTTCCCATGAATAAACAGGTTCCAAGATCTTGAAAGAGTTCTCATCTGCTGCTGGGAAGAACAGGGCAGAAAAGAAGTTCTAGAAGAAGGGATACATTAGGATGCTACTGAATGTCTAGCTCGGTGGCAATACGTGCCTGAACCAGGCAGTGCCAGTGGAGACAAAAACAAGAAGGGCATGAGATTTTACAGAGGCAACTGGAGGTCCAGAAAATAGTGTGCATCATTATACACAGAGCTGCTCCAAATGGTTAGAGTGCCATCCAGTGCTCTACAGGAGAGTTCTGGAAGTCTTTATTATGTATGACATACGCCTTGATTTCCCCCAATGAGAAAAATCAGAATCACAAATAAAACCCCTCCAGTTTACAAAGATGTTCTGAACAAGTGTGGCATCTATGAGAATTTTAGCTCCTTGAAAGTGCCCTCTATAAAGCAAAGCTATTATTGTTCTCTGCTGCTGCTGCTGCTAAGTTGCTTCAGTCGTGTCCAACTCTGTGTGACCCCAGAGACGGCAGCCCACCAGGCTCCCCTGTCTCTGGGATTCTCCAGGCAAGAACACTGGAGTGGGTTGCCATTTCCTTCTCCAGTACATGAAAGTGAAAAGTGAAGGTGAAGTCGCTCAGTCGTGTCCGACTCTTAGTGACCCCATGGACTGCAGCCCACCAGGCTCCTCCGTCCATGGGCTTTTCCAGGCAAGAGTACTGGAGTGGCCTGCCATTGCCTTCTCCTTATTGTTCTCTAATCTTCTCTGTAAAGTAAAGGTATCACTGTTCTCTAATCATGTCTAAGCATTCTCTACGGCAGTTTTTCCAAGCTTTCTGGATCTTAAGAATTACCAGATGAGGTGCTTGGGAAACAGATTTTGACTCCTATCAGATACTCTAAAAGTAGATCTTGGGCATGTCTATTTTTAACAAGTACCCAGGTGATTTTGGGGCTTCTCAGGTGGCTCAGTGGGTAAAGAATCCACCTGCAAAGCAGGAGGGTTCAATACTTGGGTTGGGAAGATCCCCTGAAGGAGGGCATGGCAACTCACTTCAGTGTTCTTGACTGGAGAATCCCATGGACTGAGGAGCCTCGTGAGCTGCAGTCCATATGGTTGCAAAGAGTTGGACAAAACTGAAGCGACAGCACAGATGCATGCATGCACAGGTGGTTTTTAACACTGAGTGCTTTCCCCCTGGACATGGCTGACATCTAAGAGAAAAGATAGCGGCTCAGAGAAGTCACAGTTATCTTCATTCTCTAGTTGTTGGTTCTTTAATAACTGTTTTCCCAAAGATAGCATGTCTGATGTCAACATTTCTCACAGAGGAAATGTAGATTATTGGAACCAAAGCTGAGTAGTGCTTATGGGGAAAATATTAATGTTAAATGTTCTCAAGCACCTTAAGAATTTCATCAATGGTTTGGGAGCTGCTTTCTCCGGTGGTGAACAAATGGGTCAAGACTCCCAGCCTCTACTGAAGGTATGGCTCAGCCTCCTTTTGGCACTTACCTCCAGCAGCTCAAAGGTTAAGGGGCTCACCATCTCCAATCTCTGGTCTGCCTAGGATGGCATGTGATTCCAAGCTGGCATGGACCACGTTTCTCTTGCTCATGACAGCTCATCCTTCTCCTCACCCCCATATAATCTAATGTTCCGATTAGTGGACACACAAGTAAGCAAAGGACAGGAGAGGAAAGAGAACGAAACCAGTGGACCTGTGGCATTTGGGCTGCCAGGATCCATTTTCCTCCCTAGGGTTCTCCTTGCTTAGTGAGAGAAATCCACATAGCTGTCCTGGCACTGCAAAAGCAAAAGAAGGTCCCCAGGGTTTCTACCAAATCTGTTTTCATTGCCACAGTACAGCCAAGGGATGAGCACAAACACGTCTGGAGCCTGGCCAGATAATCCTGGGATGCAGTCACTGAACAAGTGACAGAGGGCTGAAGGACTGTAATCACTGATGCCATTAGCAGTGCTGCCTAAAAAGTGGAAATTCCCACCATGGAGCTCTAGAACTACCTGGTTCCTGCCTGCTCCAAGCCTAGCTCTCCAGTCCACCCAGAAGCTGGCCTCATTGTCCCTGCTATGAATTCCTTACTTGCCAAACGTTGCCAGAACTCATTTCAGCTGCTTGCCTCAAAAATCCCATTGCAGAAAGAAAGAAAAAGACAAAAGAAAGGACTGCTTAGAAAAAGAGGATGGCCCAGTACCAGCAAACTCTATCATACTTTGGACAATTACCCCAAGCACAGATCAAAAGGACATGGTTCCCTAAATATACATTTCAACTGTGGATTTACAAGAAATCATACTAAGGCTAAACATTTCTGTAGGTGATGAAACATTTTAAGACCTTAAAAGTCTTGGAGACTGAGATAATAACTGGTAATATACTTACCTAAAGCATTTCCTGTTTCTAGTAGAGAAGGAACAACATAGTAGCAATTCTCAATCCAGGTCCTTACACGAAACATTAATAATAGAGGGCAGGGCATTTCACGATGGGTTCATAAACACCAATTAAAAGAGGTGTTTACCTAACAGCTTCAAGGTAATCTTTGGCCTAGTTCAATCATTGCACTTTAGAACAGTAAAACCACATTTACCAGTCCCAATTCCAACCACTGGCAGAGGTGGAGATTCAACGCTCAAAATATAGGTATCTTCTTCTCAGACACTAGATTTCAAAAGGAAAATGCGGTCTACTTTTGTAGATGAAAATAAAAAGACACAGATGTCGCTAAAGTTCAACATTCTGAGTAAGCAAATAAGAGGACTAGAGTCTGAGGGTCTACATTTCAATACATTGAAGCAGTAGCACCTAATGTACCACCTTTGTACAGAGCTCTGCTGAGCATGGAAAATGAACTGTTACATGCATTTTCTCAGCTGGGTGTTGCTAAAAGCTTGGATCTGGATGAACTGAGTGTGACTATATTCATTTTACAGATGAAGAAAAGAAATCCCAGGTAAGACATCTGGCTGTACTCACAGGTCAAGAAAATGGAAGCCTAAAGGCTACGACTTCCAGCCCCATCTGGCAAATACTCTGTTCCTCTGCTCTGTGTCCCAACAGAAGTGACATCAGCAATGTCTGGAAACTCACAGTACAAAAAGCATGTTCACAGCTTGTCCTAAAGTCTACAAAAGAACACTGCAAACCAAAACCAGTCTTCTATGCTGTGAATTATATCCAGTATTCCCCCATTCCCAGTCAGCTTCCTCCGCTGTCTGCTGGCTTAGAGACACTGAACCAGCCCCTCACGTGAGTGTACATCCTGGGAGCAAGCTTTCCCTCTACAGGCTCTGCTGCCGGACAGCCTGATGGGGACATGCGAGTGGACAAAAGGATCTCAGCTCTCCTAGCCCCTCATCAGTTCTTGCCCATGATGGTCATGTCCCACACTAGGGAGACCACACCACACAGGGATATCTAGGCCAGGCTGATATCAGCACAGAGTGAGCAGCTCTTCATGCTATATCCTTTTAGGGTCAATCTTAAACAACAAAAGTGAGCAGAAAACCACATATCAGAATAGTTAGGATTCCAGGGAAAGGAGCTGACTGCCCTAAACATTGTTCTCCACTGAACCTCTGTGACATTAAAATATCTACAGAGAAATCCTAGAGCTGATTTAAATCTTTGAGATTTAAATCTTTCCTGCAGAGGAAGGGAGGAGTATATGCAGGGGAGGAGAAAGGGGATGTTTCCAGCTTCCTTACCTGTAAGAGTGAGGGACTGTTCTGCTCACTACCTTCATAGCCCCTTCTCAAAAGATATAACAGGCAACCCTTAACTATTCCTCCAAGTAGGGGGTGGGGAGCAAATAATGTCTTAGAAAAGAAGATCTCTGTTTCTTTGATCCTCTATGAAACAAATGATAATTTTTTAGAAGAAGTAAACATTCATTTGGGGGGAGGGGTGCGGTTCTTATTAAGAGATCTCTCATGATCCACAAGGCAAAGAGAGCTATTGGTACTGTCATTTAGCCCATGGCAGTTCTCAGGGAGGGGAAAAAACAAATTGGTCTTTTGATATCTGCAACCGGTATCCTACATTTGCTTACCTCCTGGACCAAAGCCCCAAGACAGGGCTTCTGTGGAAGCTAGACTTGACAGTTAGTTACAATAACAGATGTAAATTCTTCCCCTTTGTAAGTATCGCTTCTTCACTAAGTAACAAGTTCTGGAATTCAATCAAGAGGTCAAAGCTGCAACAAGATGGAGTGAAATGGGGAGACTCTTCAAAAGGTGAGAAGGATGCTGCCTCTATCTGGACTTCAGGGCTGCAAAACCAAGCCCAGAGATGCAGAGGATTTCTCACTATCAGGAAAGGGAGCAGATGGTGCCCTGTGGACTGACTGCACCATGATGGGCGGGGAGGCCAGGAGAAAGAAATATGCATTTGGTATCTTCCCAGGAACCCACCAGCAAGACGGCTGCTGCAGTGACAAGAGCGGTGTAAGCAAACGTCAAGGGCTTGAAGGGCAGCGCAAGGTGGAGGGGGCAGAGCAGCCCCCTTGCCAGTGTACACCAAAGCTTCTACAATTCCCCAGGAAGAGTGGTCCATCTGCACAAATAACACAGGATGACGGTGAAGTCACTGGGTTTGGCAACTGAGCCACTGCTGATCACAAAGATGGATGACAGACGGGACAAAGGAAGACGGGGTGTGACCCGCTTGAAAGGGGCGCACAGACTGGCTTACAGACAGGAAGAGAGGAGATGGCCCGTGATAAGAGCTGAAATGAGACGTGAGTAGGGCTCACCCAAGGGGGCCAAGACACCAACTAAGACAAAGAAAAATGCTACAGAGAGCTAGAGAGCTAAGGCGGAGTGTGGGGTTTGGGGTTCACTTGTCTGTCCCAGGAAATGTAGGGAGTTAGATTAGGAAGTGAATCACATGCACATTATAGTCAATGGCGGGGGGTGGGGGGGGCATCTTACTATTAGCAGTCTGGAGGCTCAAGTCCCCTCAGAGTCAAAGCATCAGGCTGCACACACACCTCAAGGCTGCTGCACACTTCCTTCCCTGACCTGCGGAGGACAAGCTGGGGGAGCCTGCTGACTGGGAAGTGTGGGCTCACACTGCTGGGACCTGCCTCACTGTCTTCAAGCTCTTTTCAATGAGTAAAACCTCTCTGTCTACCGTCTCACTTCCAAGGTTTCCCTGGTGTCCCACTTATTCCAGTGAGACTTCACTCTGGTTTAGACGTCTACCTCCAGAGTACACCACAGTTAGCAGATGTCTAAAGAGCTTTTAACCCAGAGTCTTCCCTTTATCTTTTGTTAAGTTTGTAGACCTACAAAGGCACTTTATAAAGCTGTCACCCCCAAGAGCGCCAGTCATGCACCCTTCTCCTGCTTCCTGCTCCACCAGGAGCACTTTCCACTTAGCAAAGCAAACCTTAGAGCTCAACGCTGTACCAGAGCGTGGACTACTGCGTCAAGCACAGCTACCAGGTTCAACTTAAAGGCTAAACTACTGCTGGAGAGGGATGTTTGCAATTTTCCACTATTAAAAATAACGCTCGAAACGGGCCCTCTTCTATCTGAAGTGACACTATTACTCTCCCTGTAGGCCTGAAAACTCTTTTTTCCTTAAGTATTTACTTTTTGTTGCTGCTATCAGGTGGGTTGATTTCTCATTATTGCTGTTATGTATGAGTGGCATTGATTTTATATTTATTCCACACATACATGCTTTATTGAATTCATTCTGTTTTCAGTTGTTTCCCTTAGGTTTTCTAGATGCATAATGACAGAATCGATAATTATGATAATTTTATTTTATCCTCTACAAATTTTAGTTCATGGTTTATTGCACTGGTCAAAGTTTTGCAAACATATGAAAACAGCAGTGACAGAGTTATTCCAGTCTAGTGTTCAGGTTGCTTTGAATACTTTTTATTAAAATTATTACTATTTTTAGTTTTGGATTTTTTAAAAAATTCTTAAAACATTACCTAGATTAGATTAGTTATATAGGTTTACTTAATCTACAGATATAATAATATTAAACTAAACTTCTGTGACAAACTCTGCTTTTTTATTTTTAACCTGCTATCATTGTTTATAATCTTCACATCAACGTTCACAAGAAAGTTTGGTCCGAATCTTCACTGTCCAATACTGATACAGCTAATACAGCCATTAGCCACGTGTGGTAACTGAGCACCCAATATGTGGCTGTTCTGAAGAGGACAGTAAAAAGGTTGGCTCAAATCTCAACATTCAGAAAATTAAGATCATGGCATCTGGTCCCATCACTTCATGGGAAACAGATGTGGAAACAGTGCCAGACCTTATCTTTTGGGGCTCCAAAATCACTGCAGATGGTGACGGCAGCCATGAAATTAAAAGACACTTACTCCTTGGAAGAAAAGTTATGACCAACCCAGATAGCATATTCAGAATCAGAGACATTACTTTGCCAACAAAGGTCCGTCTAGTCATGGCTATGGTTTTTCCAGTAGCCATGTATGGATGTGAGAGTTGGAATGTGAAGAAGGCTGAGCGCCAAAGAATTGATGCTTTTGAACTGTGGTGTTGGAGAAGACTCTTGAGAGTCCCTTGGACTGCAAGGAGATCCAACTAGTCCATTCTGAAGGAGATCAGTCCTGAGTGTTCTTTGGAAGGACTGATGCTAAAGATGAAACTCCAGTACTTTGGCCACCTCATGCAAAGAGCTGACTCATTGGAAAAGACTCTGATGCTGGGAGGGACTGGAGGCAGGAGAAGGGGACAACAGAGGGTGATGGCTGGATGGCATCAGCGACTCAATGGACTTGAGTCTGAGTGAACTCTGGGAGTTGGTGATGGACAGGGAGGCCTGGCGTGCTGCAATTCATGGGGTCGCAAAGAGTCGGACACGAATGAGCAACTAAACTGAACTGAACTGAATTGATATGTGCTGTAAGTGTAATATTGGAGAAGACGATGGCACCCCACTCCAGTACTCTTGCCTGGAAACTCCCATGGACGGAGGAGCCAGGTAGGCTGCAGTCCATGGGGTCACTAAGAGTCGGACATGACTGAGTAACTTCACTTTCACTTTTCACTTTCATGCATTGGAGAAGGAAATGTCAACCCACTCCAGTATTCTTGCCTGGAGAATCCCAGGGATGGGGGAGCCTGGTGGGCTGCCGTCTATGGGGTCACACAGAGTCAGACACGACTGAATAGACTTAGCAGTAGCAGCAGCAGTAAGTGTAAAATACACACTGGATTTTGAAAATTTAGTCTAAAAGAATGCAGATACCTTAATAATATTTTATATTGATTACATGTTGAGATGTTAGTACTTTGAATATACTAAATACTTTAATTAATTTCCTGTTTCTTTTTACTTTTTTAATGTGGCTACTAGAAAAATTTGAATTATATATGTGGCTTACATTATATATCTACTAGGCAGTGCTGGTCTACTGTTTCCTCTTTGCAAAGTAGTTCTCCCAAGTTTTTAAATTAAGGCTGAAATGATCTCAAAGAAACAACTGAGCTGCACAGGATATTCTACAAACTGGTACATCTGCTATATAATAGGGTTATGTGGGCCTTGTCAGCTTGCAAGGATTAATCCAGATTCAAGTCCCCATTACCACCATCTTTGAGAATTTTCAAGTTACAAGTCTGCTGATATTTCTTTAATAAAGGATAAAGCCTCAAATGCCAGGAACTGTCAGAATTGGATAAGCTCTATTAAACATGAGATTAAATCAAAGACTTACTGATAGCATTTCAGAGCTTGAGCTATCAATGTTCCTCACTTCCGGGCTGGTTTTTATTGAAAATGTAACAAGCAGCTTTTCTTTGTTTTAAAGCCTACATGATTTTCCTCTTTACACTGAGGTATGGCTAATACACCCACTTCTGGGGACATGCCTCTAACTCTGAGTAGAAAATGTTCCTGCTGCTCTTCTGCTCATAGAAAAACAAACCCTATCTTTTCAGTCTGAGACAAAAATTTCACTCATCAGATCTCAGATGACACCCAGCTCCTGTCAATAACGAGGTTGTTTCAGGAGGAGGATGTGGGGCAGGCACTAGCTGCACAGCTCTGACACTTGAGGAGCACTGCCTGGACAGGTTAGCATGAAGCAGGCATGGAGGGGTCACCCGGCGTGCTTGTAGGAGGACCCATAACGTCCCACGGCAAGCAATGACATGACTCTACTCCTACAGCGTGCATTCTCAAAGCTACTACACCCAGAGTCTTTGACTTATTATCATTTCTTTAATGTGAAGTTGATAACCACCTGGACAACCCGATTCCACTCATAAGCTGAGTGACCCTGGACACGTTATTTAATCATTCAAACTCAATTTCTTCATCTGTGAAATGGAGAAAAGAAAAAGATCTACTTCAGGATTTGAGAACTAAATGAGACAGGATATGCAAAGCTACCCCTGAAGTGCCCAGCACACTGTAAACACCCATTATTAAGTACATACCATGAAAATAACAGTGTATATACCAATGTCATTAGTGTCTATCCAATGCTGACTAGAAGATCACTAATCAGCAAAGTTTCACCTACTAGTTAAGTGGCTTGTCAATCACAGGACCAGACAACATCAAATAAGGAAGGCATAGCAAAATGTGCATGCATTAACACATAAACAAAAACTGGGTCATTCTAACATAGCTGAATCACTCAATCCCCATCAAAGGCTACAGAAATCCAGGTTGTACCCAATTCCTTAGACAAAGGAATCAACATAGAATCAGTCCTTGGGGGCAGTTTTCCAGAGATGCACAGGAAGTTTGCCTCCTTCTCTCTGGCTCTCCATCCACTACAGGCTATGTGGCTGCCTGTGACCCTTTGTTTCCAGCTCAATCCGTCTCAGCCCAGTCCAAAGTTGGAGGACCAAGATTGCCTGTGGCAGGGCTGAGGAGAGGTCACAGCCCTGCCCCTGCTCTCTGCTCCTCCTAGCCTCACTTGCAGAGCTGGAGCCTCTGCCTGCTCCTCCAGCTACCCAGTTGTTTCTCATTTGCTAAACACCAACCTCTAAAACTCACTGCTTCACCAAGGAAAAATAAAAATCCAAACATCAATCATTCTCAGCCATGAGACCTCTGCCTTTCTTGAAGGGAATGGGGAAAGGGTGAGAATGAGGGAGTACAGATACAAATAAAAACCATGAGAAAACCTCAAAATGGTGCTGTGCTTACTTCAAGGACAAAGGACAGGGAAGAAGCTTTAAGAGTTTCTGCAGTGGGCAGAAGAGAAGAGAAACGCTTGCCGTGAAGAACAGCCAAGGGTGGCAGAAAGAGAAGCAGGCAAGCTAGTGCCTTGGGAATGAAGGGAGAAAAACAAGTTGACATGGGATTTACTCCAGCAGGAGCAACCTCTTTCTGCTTCTGCTGTCTCCCCTTCCCTGTAACATCGTGCTTGGCTAAGCCATTCACTCCACTCCATTCCTGGTGAAGCTTTTCCCTAAGGACATGAAGGCAGTGGAGTCTGCAACCCACTGGCCAGGGAGCGTGGAAGAGTTTCAGGAGTACGGGACAGGGAGTGGGGGGTGGGCGTGGGCAAGGAAAGCACCCCAATCCCACTAGCCAGGTCCACATCAGGAGGGAAGGCCTTCTTGGACAGTCTGAATTGTCTTTGAAATCTGAGTTCAGTTCTCCAGAGAACGCTGATATATACAGTGGCGAGGGACCACAAGATACAAGAACAGCTAAGACATAGGCTTTTAGAAGCTGGCCTAGAAAACCACTCAGCAGGCATTAACTTTTTTTTTTTTTTAATGAGACATGTACTCTGGGATTCTAAAGAAGCTCAAATAAACTTCTGGAGTGCTGAGGATATTAGAAATTGTATACATATTTTTATATACTACGTTAATATGGCTATAAATAAAAAAGTCAAAGAACTTGGAGTGGATTGGAGAAACACTATTCCTTCATCCAAGCAAACTTAACCACATTCAGCAAATGTAAATAATGAATCTCAAGTGACAAGTCCTCGGCACTCCAAGAAGGAAAATAGTACCCACTGGACATCGCACTTAGGGGTAAGCTTCATTAATAAAATGAGACTTCACCTCAAAATACTACGTTTCTCCAAAAGAATAGGAAAATTTCATATTTTCAGACAGTATAAAATTCTCCCCTTCATCCCCTTATAAAATATAAAAAGATACTGAGAATTCAGTTTACTTATAATTTAGTTGTTGTATTGTTGTTGCATTAAAATCAATAAGTAATCTAAGACCAGCATTCAGTTTTCAAGACTTGGTACAACTTCTTCAATATATTTTCTTTCCTTTGGGAAAAAATGTATTAGGCAATTTTTTTTTTCACATAATTATTCTCTAGGTTTTTATTTTTCTTTGGTAAAAATTTGTTTTCCTTTTTCAAATACTTTCATTTCAAACAGTTGGTTCATCGGTGTCCCTATAGTCCATAAGCACTATTCAAAACAGCTATGTGATCTTCTATGGGACTACAAACACTTTCACCTTTTCTCATGAATCATTTCAGAGAGTGGTAGTATAACATGTCTATTCATCATCCCACTGCAGACAACACAGGATAATACCAGAAGGGAAAAGCCATGGTTACTGATGTTTACGGTTTGGTCTGAGCTATGAAGACCACCTTCTCTTTCATCATAAGCCCTCATTTACCTTCGTCTGCTCGCTGTCTGGGTCTTCAAGCCAAGCGTAAGGGTCACAGATTTTATGCCCATGATAATCCTGTACCTGCAAAAGACAAAATGTGGTATTAGATAACTAGTGTCTAACCCCAACTACATCACTACTTTTCAAATGTAACGGAGATAGGAAAGGGGCAGTCTGAAATAGCCCAATTGGCTCACTGGCAACATGACTGCCCAAATTGCCACATGAACCAAAGTTGGCAGGTTTCTCAAAGGTGTCAAACCACCCTTAATGAAAAGAACATTTTAGCTGGAGAGGGAAGAGAGATGAAAGGTCAGAATAGGAACAGCTCTGTCTGTACAACACAAAACAAAGGCCTGCCACTGTGTTAAAGAAACTTGAAAACATGTTGGTGGCCAAGCGCTGAATGACACAATGCAGAGGGGACACCGGAAGAGGCCGCTTGGGAAGGAGCCATCACACACGGGTGCACTGCCCTGTTCTGGCTAAGCTTACAGATGCTTAGGAGATCTCCCGACAGCGTACAACATGATCAGTTTTGCCTTTAAGTCTAAACTCCCAAAAAGCAAGTTAACTAATGTGTAATGATGCTCAGTGATGTCAGAGAAAGCTGACTTTCATGTAATGAAAGAACACTTCTACACCTGAAGCTTCTAGTCTCTTCAATGTATTGTTATGAAATGCTTTCTTTCACTGTGTAAGAAAGGAGGCACAAAGGTATCACGCATTCAGACTACCCTGATATTTGATGAGATAAAACTGCTGAGTGCCAGGAGAGCCTGGCTGAGGGGACGCCTTCGGAAGCCACCTCGTGGGAACTTATGGAAAACCAAATTTCTGGGTGGGCCTGGTCTCAGCGACCAACTGAGTCTGGAAGACCAGCTGGAAGTCACCACTCCCCAGGTGATTATGCCTAAAGAAACTACCAACAGATAAATACCCCAATAACACAGTAATGTGATTAATCTAATCAAATGAAACCACATGAACAACATCTTTCCAATCAAGTCTCTCTCAACAACTGAACAACATTCCATTTGAGGCTTCCTGTGTGCAGTTATCTGGAAGACAACCAGTGTCTCAGATATTTTGCACCGGTCTCCTTGGTTTTGTTCTGTAATACCAGAATGTACGGGCTATTCCCTAAGGAAGGCAAACACTCTCCTGGAAAAGGTAAAACTTGCTGTTTCTACTGTTTATAAAAATTCTACTGCGTCTGTTGGTCAACTGAGATTCTCTCCCAAGCCTCAGACCCCTGGCTTTCTGCAAGGGGTCAGCATCTGTCCTCATCTGGTGCTGGGGAGAGAGTACCTGGAGACATGCACACCTGGAAGGACAGGCAACTGAGATGGAACATAAAAACTGCTCAGCATATAATGACCAAAAAGTGCAAGGCACATAAAACCAGATGAAAGCCTTCCCGATGAGTCTTCCTAAAATTACCAATTTTCAATCCTTACCCAAAGCCTCTCTAAATTTTAGCTGATTATCACCATTGAAGATAGTTATGTAGGGCTGGACAGTCATGGAATTGCATTTGTTTTGGGATGGCAGATAACTTTCTGCCCTATTTTCTCATCTGCAAGTCTCTTACATTTTACATACCTTGAAATGGCTGCAAAACATGCTTATAGTAACAACCATCTTTTCTATGACAATAGGAATCAAAAAAATGTAAAGTTGTGCAAGATCTTCCAACCCAGTATTTTTAGGAGCAATGTCAAGCACATGATGGTCACACAGAGTTCAGAATCAGAGTTAAGGCTCAAAACAATCTGCAAACAGCTCTCCCCAAAATATCCCTCAGAAGGGATGGACCAGACACTTTAAAAATGTTCCTCAATTCAGTTCAGTTGCTCAGTCGTGTCCAACTCTTTGCAACCCCATGGACTGCAGCATGCCAGACCTCCCTGTCCATCGTCCACTCCAGGAGTTTACTCAAACTCATGTCCATTGAGTTGGTGATGCCATCCAACCATCTCATCCTCTGTCGTCTCCTTCTCCTCCTTCCTTCAATCTTTCCCAGAAGCATCAGGGTTCAGATGAGTCAGTTCTTCCCATCAGGTGGCCAAAGTATTGGAGTTTCGGCTCCAGCATCAGTCTTTCCAATGAATATTCAGGACTGATTTCCTTCAGGTTGGAATGGCTGGATCTCCTTGCAGTCCAAGGGACTCTCAAGAAGATTCATCAATTCTTCGGCCCTAAGCTTTCTTTATAGTCCAACTCTCACATCCATACATAACCACTGGAAAAACCATAGCTTTGACTAGAAGGACTGTTGGTGGCAGTGTAATATCTCTGCTTTTTAACATGCTGTCTAGGTTGGTCATAACTTTCCTTCCAAGGAGCAAGCGTCTTTTAATTTCATGGTTGCAGTCACCATCTGCAGTGATTTTGGAGCTCAAAAAAAGTATCTGTCACTGTTTTTACTGTTTACCCATCTACTTGCCATGAAGTGATGGAACCAGATGCCATGATCTTCGTTTTCTGAATGCTGAGTTTTAAGCCAACTTTTTCACTGTCCTCTTTCACTTTCAGCAAGAGGCTTTTAGCTCCCCTTCACTTTCTGCCATAAGGGTGGTGTCATCTGCATATCTGAGGTTATTGATATTTCTCCCGGCAATCTTGATTCCAGCTTGTGCTTCATCCAGCCTAGCATTTCTCATGATGTACTCTGCATAGAAGTTAAATAAGCAGGGTGACAATATATAGCCTTGTCACCTTTCCTTTCCCTATTTGGAACCAGTCTGTTGTTCCAAGTCCAGTTGTAACTGTTGCTTCCTGACCTGCATATAGGTTTCTCAAGAGGCAGGTCAGGTGGTCTGGTATTCCCATCTGTTTCAGAATTTTCCAGAGTTTGTTGTGGTCCACACAGTCAAAGTCTTTGGCATAGTCAATAAAGCAGAAGTAGATATTTTTCTGGAACTCTCTTGATTTTTTGATGATCCAGCAGATGTTGGCAATTTGATTTCTGGTTTCCCTTCCTTTTCTAAATCCAGCTTGAACATCTGGAAGTTCATGGTTCACGTACTATTGAAGCCTGGCTTGAAGAATTTCGAGCATTACTTTACTAGTGTGTGAGATGAGTGCAATTGTGTGGTAGTTTGAGCATTCTCTGGCATTGCCTTTCTTTGGGATTGGAATGAAAACTGACCTTTTCCAGTCCTGTGGCCACTGCTGAGTTTTCCAAATTTGCTGATGCTACTAAAACTCAGACATATCCAGAAACTTAACTTTTCATAGAGGGGGAAAGATTAACAGCAAATCTTAGTTTTATGGCTAAGTGAAAGTGCTGCTATGGGCTAGACCCAAAGCAATGAACGTCTGCTGAATATCCATACTGTTGTGCCTGATGTATTAAAGCACCTTTGTAAGAGAGCTGATTATATTCCTATTTTACAGCTGCAGAATGCAATTCACAGAGATTGGAAGGGTGAAGACTGTAGATCTGCTGTGAGCGAAACACTGTGCCATAGTCACATTTATCTGATCTGGTCCTCACTGTAAGGCTCCTACCAACTCATTTTTCCAGATGAGGAAACTGAAGCTGGACATAGTTAAAGCAGCTGACAAGGGTCAGATGGTTAACAAGCAGGAGGTCGAACAGTGATCTCACCCTGAGCAGACCCCAAAGCCTGAGGACTTGACCTTTTGCTAACGAAACAGACCAGTTGTGAATTGGCAGGTGCACAGCTGGACCTTTACTCGGAACCCAGTGTACCCTACTGGACTGCCTACTGATGGTGTTCACCTCTGAACAAGCAGCCCCAACTTCCCAGTACCTGCCTTATAATCTAAAGCAGACTAAAGTCAGTTACTGAGCAGACATTTCTAACCAGGACAAGAAACAGATTCTCTCCAGGACAATCCCAGGAGCCATGTGCCCTCCCCCCATCCACCTGGCCCCTACATTTTTCTTTCATAAGAGCATATCCTACAAATAGGGTGATCTCATAGACCACATCCCCTGAACTCAAGCTATATAGTACCTGATTCTCCCATCTGATTTAAGTTCACAAACCATTCCATATTTTCCGAAGAGGCTTTAAAAAGAGAGTTCTAATAAGACACTATCACTATTAATATTTCACTTGTATTGGTCAATAGTTTGCCTGCTGCCTCTGGGACTATGCATATTTGTACACACAGCAGGCAGAGCCCATCAAACCTGGCCCCATTTCATCTTCCCTTTCCAGCTGCCATCCAAGCTTACACCCCAGATGTTCTGATCACAATGGCCTTCCTGCCATCCCAAAACAAACGCAATTCCATGACTGTCCAGCCCTACATAACTATGACTTTTAGTCACATGACCAGGAATGTCCTTTTAACCTTAACCAACTGACTAACTTCCAGCCTCAATTCTCATACTGTCTCCACCTCCTGAAGCAAATTAATGTCATTCTCCTCTGTGTTTTCCACTCACCCTGCATACCCTGCCGCTGCAGGCCTGAATTCCCTGAGGGTAACACTCTCGTGGGATGGGCCATAGTATCACACTGGAACAGCATGGCTTCCAAAACTCTGCTAGCTAATGCAGAAACCCATCCAATGGGGTCGCAAGCTCCAACCCCACAGTTCAGCAGGAGACTGTTCAGTGCATGGCTGGAAGACGCTCAAGGGAGAGAGACAGAGAGCTACAGCAATGGCTAGCACCTGCTGGAGAGAAATAAACCCATCCTAGAAATCAAGGCTACAATTTGAGTAAATGCATTAGTCAAGCCTGCGTTAGTAATCAGGACTCTGTCACAGGAAAGACACTGCCCACAGGCTGTCAGGGCTGGGACAAGTAACCTGTGTGATCTACAGAGCAGGGTCCAGGCTGGACCAAGCACTACATTTCCTCGGCCTTGAGGCTGATCATGACTCATCTGATGCAAAAGAACTGGAGAGTATTAAAATCCACGGTATACTCTTTTAAGTTAATTGTTCATAATCTTTCTGACACCTTCATAAAATCCCCACTTCACTCTTTCAAGAACTGTTAAACACAGATTAGGTGAACTGCAGCATTTTGGTAACCCCCAAAGTGAAAAGTTAAATAAAACAAATCTAAAACAGTACTTATCAAATGTTATAATTTTATCTCTCCTGAAAACTCAAAGATCCTCAAGAACCAAACCAAGATATTTATGTCTTCCCATTACTCATATCTGGCATACTGCAGGGCCAGGGCATCACGTGAATGAACGAACGATTGATACTCTTACTACAGAAGCAAGTAAGCTCTGCTGTTAGCCAAGGCAGCCCTAAGAGTTCACTCAGGGAAGAGAAGGCCTATAACAGGCAAGGGATCTGCCAAAGGGCATCCAGGGAGGGAGTGACAAAGCCACAACTAGCACTCAGGTCTTCTTACTTGGTCTGTCCCCTTTCCATTCCTGCTCGATCACGTTACTCCTGTTGCGCAAAGGAAACAACTCTTGAACCAAGGGCTTCTTGGGCGAGTAAATTTAATAAGCAAGCAGCTGAACAGACGGAGAAAACATGGTTACCAGATGGCCACAGGTCAAAGAAACCATGAATGCATTAGTACCACCTGGAAGTCTTAATTTAAAACAACCCTTACATCCCTGCTCTAAAGCCCCAGAACCCTTTACCTCAAGATGAGAACTGCTTTAAAGTACAGACTTCAGGCACAAATCGGGTCAAAGCAAGCAGAAAAAAAAAAAAGAACTGTATTATACAAAAACCTTTTTATCCCAACTCTATTTTAAGTCATCTGAGGAATTTGGCTATTCCTACGAGAATTATGCCCACAACATTTGGATTTACTCCAGTTCTTAAGATGCCAAACTAATTTTTACACGCAAAAAAAAAAAAAGGTGTCTGCCCAGAATTCCACCCACGGGATCTCCACAGTGACTCTGAGGTTATCTACAAACTGAGCGAAATGGTGGCTAAGCCCTGCACTAGGCAAAACTTCATTCTGCAAAAGGCCACCCTGTCCTCTTCTAAGGCCTCCTCTGGCCCCCCCGACTCTGCTCTGGTTTAGGAACACGCGGATCAGCACTGTCACACCACGGGGCCCTGCCCCACCTTCCACAGGCTCTATCTCCGCCCTGAATCCCCAGCGCCCGCCGCCAGCACCCGGCAGGGGGAAGCGCTCCACACACGTTTTAAAAATCGAATGAATGAACTTCAACTCTAAGTATTTCTAATTTGTGAGTTGAAAAAGTTTGCTTTTGTCTTATAATTGGACATCATCTACACACATTCACACTTTCTCCTACCTCCATATTTAAGAGCCTCCTCCCAGCAAAAATGCAGTGACACGTTCTGTCTTCCCACTCTCTTAAGACGCCCATGCCCACCTGAGTGTTCGTCCTTGACCCCGATGATCTTGGGAAGTGGTCTAGCGGCGGCCAACCACCGGCTCCGCCGCCAGCGGGCGGAGGGTGACGGCCACCAGGGCCCCCGCGCCTCGGGAGGAGCCGGGCGCCCCCAGCCGGGTCTCGCAAACAAAGGCCGAGGGGGAGGGGAAAGCAGGGGGCGAGGGCCGCAGGGGGCGAGGGGCCGCGGGCGGCGGGTAGTGGGCCAGGCGCAGCTGGGTACTCACAGCGGTCTCGTCGCGGTACACGTCGGGGTACTGGAAGGACAGCATGGCCGGGGGCGCGCAGGGGCGGCGTGGGCTCTGGGGCGGACGCGAGCGGGCCGCGGGGCGAGGCGGGTGCCGGGAAGGCGGCGGCGGCGACGGGCTGCTCTCGACCGGGACTCTCGGCCGGGACTCAGGACCGGACCGGCTGCGCGGCGGCGAGGACGTGCGGGAAGCAGGAAGCGGCTGTCGGCGAGGCCCGGAGCCCCTCCCCGGCGGGCGGGCCCAGCGGCGGCGGCGGCGGCAAGAGGGAGCGGGCGGCGCCGTGCGTGCGCCAGGCCGGGCGCACAGCTCCCTCTGCAGGAGCACCGGCCGCGCCCGCGCCGCCGCCCGGGCCCACGCCTGGACCACCGAGCCGAGGGTCCCCGCCACGCCAGCGGGGCCACGACGCCCGGCACGCGCCGGAGAGGGGCCCGCGCGGGCCGGGGACACGCCCAACACGCCGGCCCCAGCCCGCGCGCCGGGCACACGTGCGATCACGCCTGCGGGGCCACCACGCCTCCTGGCCCCTCCCGCCCTCCCCGAAGTCCCCCTGCTGGCCGCTTCGCCATTGCAGCGCTCGCCGGACTTGGCTCAAGCCGAACGAATCGCGGGGTTTGCTTATTCGGTTCTCTCATCGAATTGCAAATTCCTGTTCTAGGACTGGGTAGGGGCGGCGAAGAGAGACCTAGCCTCCCCAGCCTTGAGAGCGGAGGTTCTTGAGGTGACCTAATTTCCACCGCCTGTAACCCTGGACTTGGAAGGGCAGTAATAATGTGAGGACTAAGAAGGAAACACCACCCGTATCCTCAACACCCCTGGTGGGTGCTGTGTGATCGGGCAACTGGATTATTTAGGTGCTATGAGGTGTGAGTAGGACAACTGATGAGTCCTTGGGCTCCCCAAGTGTCTCAGTGCTAAAGAACCTGCCTGTCAATGCAGAAGAGGCAGGTTCAGTCCCTGGGTTGGAAAGATCCCTTGGACAAGGAAATGGCAACCCACTCCAGTATTCTTGCCTGGAAATCCCATGGACAGAGGAACCTGGCAGGCTACAGCCCATGGGGGTCGCAAAGAATCCAATGCGACTGAGCACACATGTCTCAAATTTACCAGTTGAGAAGGGACCAAGGTGGGAGGATTGAAAATCATCTAGGATTTTTTTGTTCATCCTTCTGGTTCTTTTATCGGCTTGTCTTTTCTGCCAATGTGTTTGTTTATTGAACATCTTTTATTTTGGGAGTGGGGGCAGGGCAGGAGATATTAGATGCTTGACCTCAAACCCATGATATTTTACAGTTCTATTTATTCATCCTTGGGCTAGTGATATGTGTTCTGGCCTTACTTTCTGAACTACCAGGAAGAAGCTTTACGGCTCCAGTTTCAGGCTGATGGCTTCCCTGGAGGTCCCCATCCCCCAGAGGCCTTGTGCTGTGGGAATAAGTAGCCTGCCAGGCTCCTCTGTCCAGAATCTGTTAAGACTGATGCCTCTGGCGTTTGCCCAGATAAATCATCCTTTAATTTGACTGGTTTCCAGGTAACTAACTTACTAACTGATGGAAGTGCAGTCAGTGATTTCCAACTACTTTCCCCAAAAGATTTATGTTATGTTTTCCAGTGTGACTCTTAATGAAAGTCTTATATTCCTGTGTATATCTAATCTCCACAAAGCATCATAAAGTGTGCAATATTAATAGCACCTAGAATAAGAGTGAGATTCTCTTCTTGGGCCTGCCACTGTTTCACTGGCTTTAAATGAGTCCTTACATCATCACTATTTTTACGTTACAACAGGAGAGAACTGGATCATGTGGTTTCCAAGAATTCTGAGATTCTTTCATTATAATCAGGAACTCAAGTGAAGTTGTAGGAGCCTCAAAACTAACCCTAGAATTAAGAATGAAATTGCCATTCACTGGAGAGTGCTGTCCATACCTTGAGGACAGATGGAGGTGAGAGTGGGAAGCGAGACAGTTAATTGTCGGTCTACCGAAAAGGCTTTCTCTGTAGCTTTCTTCTGTTTTTAAACCATCCACCAGCACAGATTCGGCTGAGAGTCCATTGCTGGGCCTGAGGTTCTTACTAAATTCATAGATCTGATCTTTTTTAGGAACTGTAGCTGTTCCCTTCCAATACCCTTCTCTCAATATAGCTGTGTATTTAATAGGTTATGTGAGGTGTCTGGAATTACAGCTGTGAAGTCTCTGCTCCCTCCTCCCCTTCTCAGCCTAATGCCTAACTGAGTTAAATACCAGAATGGGAGGACAGGGCTGAATTAAATCCAGATTAAAAATTGGGGCAGAGACAGTGGATCAAGAATGAATTTTTGATTCATTTTTCCACTTCAGCTTATGGAACTTAATTATACCATTTCTAATGAGGTTCCCAAATTAGGTGTGTTTCCAAGTCAGGAGAGAGAAATCTTTTTTCCTCTTCTGTTATTAGGAGAAAAATCAGGTGTGGCCCCTACATGTAAAATGAACTTGTTTTGTTTAAGGAAATATGAAATGATCTATTCATATGTTTTAAATTTAGGACTTAATATCTTTTGCTGCTGCTGCTGCTAAGTCGCTTCAGTCATGTCCGACTCTGTGCGACCCCAGAGACGGCAGCCCACCAGGCTCCCCCGTCCCCAGATTCTCCAGGCAAGAACACTGGGGTGGGTTGCCATTTCCCTCTCCAGTGCAGGCAAGTGAAAAGTGAGAGTGAAGTCCCCCAGTCATGTCCGACTCCCAGCAACCCCATGGACTGCAACCCACCAGGCTCCTCTGTCCATGGGATTTTCTAGGCAAGAGCACCAGAGTGGGGTGCCATTGCCTTTTAGCAAATGCATAATATGCATTACAAAAAATGTGTCTGTTCCAGATTCTTGACTGTAAAATTAGAGATAAATTAGGGAAGAACAGAGAAGAAAAGAAAATGAGATAGACAAAGCAGAATGGAGAGACAGCATCCCACATCTGATGATCAAGAAAGGTTAAAAAAAAAAAAGCACAAAAAGATAATATGGAGACACAATAAACACATGGCAATACATGTGGAAAACCACCACTGGACACAATCTTGCACAGAAGAAACTTCATTATATGGCATTTAGAACATTAATGTTAAAAATTTTAAGTTTTCTTGGAACTTTTACAAATCTTGATTAGTAATGATGGACCTGCTGGTGTTTTTATCACTAATTGACAATAATCAGTGTATCTGACCTGCCCACAGGAGGTTGTCTGCCCTGTTCAGCATCTTTCAGCCTCTCTGGGCTTACTGAGGAGCAACCAGACTATTTTTCCATTTACTACTGCTTCTCTCAGGTACTCCTTACAGGTGTGAGGAGTTAATTCTGAAGAATTAAATCTATATTCAAGTTCACTGTGCTAGTCTTACTTGACATTTATAGTTTAACAATTTCATTGCAGGCTGCAGCATAGTATTATGGCCTCTAATAAAGAATTAATGCTGACTTACTTCACTCTGTATAACAGGCTCTAGGTTCATGCACTTCACTAGAATTGTTTCAAATTCATTCTCTTTTACGGCTGAACAATATTGTATATATGTACATTGTATATATGTACCATATCTTCTTTATCCATTCATCTGCCGATGGACATCTAGGTTGCTTCCATGTCCTGGCTATTGTAAACAGTGCTGCTATGAACATTGGGGTACATATGTCTTTTTCTATTATGGTTTTTTCAGGGCATATGCCCAGAAGTGGGGTTGCTGTGTCATATAATAGATACATGTGTTGTTGTATGGCAGAAACCAACACAACATTGTAAAAATTAAAATATATTTATATATATATATATATTTAAAAAGAATTAGTGCTGGGAAACATAGTCTTCAGCTCATAACTCTCTGCATCTTTGGAGATTCAGGGTCCTATAACCTAAAGAGTTTGGTACCCAGCTGGTTCAGGTGTTGCCTCATCCCCTAGAACAGTCTAAGGTCTTCAAGCCGTCTTGCTGATAGCTCACATTCCATTGAAAGGTAGCTAACAGAATTTCCGACTCTGTGCTGGCCTTAACATTTTCCTCCTTTCTTGTGGGGAGGAGGGGGAAAGGAAACACTTCATTGTTTTTATAGAAGTACTACATGGAGACTTCCAGCTTGGACCATAAGGCAGACTAAATAGTTTCTGCTAAACAAAAAATTGTGAATGTATCGCCAGGCTCCTAGGGAAACATTGCTCACTCCCTCCAAACAGACTGGATGTTTAAAAAAAAAAAAATACAAGTGAAATCAGAAGAGTGAGAGGCAATAGAGTCACCAGGATAAAAACCTCCAAGGGGCATCATGTATGTTGCATTCTGTGTATATGTTACCCTCTGGATTTCTGCAACTTAGTTTCCATGTACACACTCCAGGAAGACTGCCCTCAAAACCAATAACTATATCTGAGTTGTCTGTTACAAGGGGTCATCTTTGAAGGAAAGCATCCTAATGTTGAGGCTTCCAAGGTGGCTCAGTGGTAAAGAGTCTACCTGCCAATGCAGGAGACTCAGGTTTGATCCATGGGTTGGAAAGATCACCTGGAAGAGGAAACAGCAAATGGCAACCTACTCCAATGTTCTTGCCTGAGAAATCCTGTGGACAGAGGAGCCTGGCAGGCTACAGTCCATGGGGTCTCAAAAGAGTCAGACATGACTTGGCACCGAGCTAGCTGGCAACTAACAACAACATCCTAATGTAGGCCCAGAGGTTTTCTACTGATTAATCCAACCACAGCTTAACTCACAATCACAGATCATGCAAGGAAACAATATTGGGTTTAATCTGTTAGCATTTTGGAACATTTTCACACTCCTCTGAAATTCTCTGCATTGCAAGAGGCTGTGAGTCCGAAAACTTTATTTCCAAAATGTCCTTGTCAACTGGATCTGGCTAGGTTCTAAAGAGGTAGGAGGGGAGGGACTACTTTTCTCTTTTTATCTAGATGCTGGCAACAGCAGGCACCTGCAGGTCGCAGCCACAGCACAGTTGGATCTGAGGAAGGGAACCTTCACCTAAAGGGTCAGCAGCAGATTTTTTCATTCAAACACACTGTGGACTCCAGGCTCTTGTGTCATCTGTAGGAGTGCAGGCTGTGGGCTTCCTGTGGAGGAGTGGAAGGGTGAGTGCTGGGATGACTGGTATTGTTAGCTCTGCCAACCTTAGGAGAAAGAGTGGCTCAGGACAGTGATTAATCTCTAGGTAACACCACCTTTTCTTTCCAATCTTCCAGGCCCAACCTACTTGTATAACAAATTGCTTGTATTAAACTCCCCGTTTAANGGAGGAGTGGAAGGGTGAGTGCTGGGATGACTGGTATTGTTAGCTCTGCCAACCTTAGGAGAAAGAGTGGCTCAGGACAGTGATTAATCTCTAGGTAACACCACCTTTTCTTTCCAATCTTCCAGGCCCAACCTACTTGTATAACAAATTGCTTGTATTAAACTCCCCGTTTAAAGTATCTAGCATGATTTTTTTTTCTACCTAGACATTTTTTAAAGTAAGTGTAAGAATAATTATAGACTCTGAGGGTTTTAGGTGTTGGAAAAATCAAACACATGATATAGAATGCCAAGATATGAAGTGCTTCCAGAAAAAAAAAAAATGCCATCCCTGGAATAGTGAGTTGTAAGCAAATATTAAAATGACCAACTGGATTTGGAAAAAATAAAATATAGCTTACAGAAAGGAAAAATGATTTGGTGAAATTAAAAAGACATAGACTATCAAATTAGAAAGTTAATGAACTGAAAGGTAGTTCTGAAGAAATGGTACTGAATGCAACACAGAGAGACAAAGAGGTAGAAAATATGAAAGAAAAGGACAAATAGTAAATATAGAGAAAGTAGAAAAGCCATTTATGATCTTTATGTGTTAAGAGAACAAAATTTCTTACTCATTCATTAAAAAAGATCAAGGAAAAGTAGGCATAGAAGAGAATGGCCATAAGCAGATTTCGGTAACTATAAAAAAGAAAAGAAAAAAAAAAAAACACAAAAACCCCAACCCCCTAAGCTACAATCATTTAAAATGTGGAAACATTAGAATCATTCCCTGTATAATCTCAAAACAAGGGTGAACATGTTACAATCACCACTTTTATTCTGCATTGCACTGTCGGGAATTAGAAAAGAGAAACCAAAACTGTCCTTTTTACATGATATAATTGTTTACTTAGACAACAAAAATTCTGCCAAGAAATTATTTAAAATAATAAGAGAGTTGCTCACTGTGGCTGGATATATGACCCATGTGCCAAAGTCAACTGTGTTTCTAGATACGTGAACAAACAAATGGAAAAATTAGTTTTAAAAAGACTCACACTGGGGCATTTCCCTGGTGGTCCAGTGGTTGGGAATCTGCCTTGCAATGCAGGAGATATGGGTTTGATCCCTGGTGAAGGAACTGACATCCCAAAGGCTGCAGAGCAACTGGACCCTTGCACTGCAATTAAGACACAATACAGCCAAATAAATAATTTTCTTTTTTTTTTTTTTTTAAAGCAAGACTCACACTAGCAACAGAAAGTATAAAGTAGCTGGGAATAAATATGAAAAGAGATGTGTAAGTTTGGACCATAGAAAATTAGAATACTTTCTTTAGGAAAGACAGGAGAGAAAACCTAAATAAATGGAGAAATATCTCATGTTCATGGCTTGCTACATTTAATACTGAAAAGATGTCAACTTTCCTCATATTGATTTGTAGATACAATGCAACTGTAGTTAAAATCTCAATACTTATTTATGTCTTGGTGGAACCTGACAAGCTGGTTTTATAGTTTATAGAGAAGAGTGAAAAAGGTAAGAAATGTCAAAACACTTCTGAGGAAGTAAGGAAGGCTTTTCCTATCAAAAACTAATATAAAGCTATAATAAGTGAGATAGTCAATACCAAAATCAGATTGATTATATTCTTTGCAACTGAAGATGGAGAAACTCTATACAGTCACCAAAAACAGGACCAGGAGCTGAGTGGGGCTCATATCATGAATTTCTCATTGGCAAATTCAGACTTAAATTGAAGAAAGTAGGGAAAACCACTAGGCCATTCAGGTATGACCTAAATCAAATCCCTTACAATTATACAGTGGAAGTGAGAAATAGATTTAAGGGATTAGATCACATAGACGGAGTGCTTGAAGATCTGTGGACAGAGGTTTGTAACACTGTACAGAAGGCAGTGAGCAAAACCATCCCCAAGAAAAAGAAATGCAAAAAGGCAAAATGATTGTCTGAGGAGGCCTTCGAATAGCTAAGAAAAGAAGGCAGATATATCCATCTTTGGAATGCAGAGTTCTAAAGAATAGCAAGGAGAGATAAGAAAACCTTCCTAAGTGAACAATGCAAAGAAATAGAGGAAAGCAATAGAACTGGGAAAAATTAGAGATCTCTTCAAGAAAATTAGAGATTCCAAGGGAACATTTCATGCAAAGATGGGCAAAATAAAGGACAGAAATGGTGTGGACTTAATAGAAGCAGAAGATATTAAGAAGAGGTGGCAAGAATACACAGAACTATACAAAAAAATTCTTAATGACCTGGATAACCATGATGGTGTGGTCACTCACCTAGAGTCAGACATCCTGGAGTGTGAAGTTAAGTGGGTCTTAGGAAGCATAACTAGGAACAAAGCTAGTGGAGGTGATGGAATTCCAACTGAGTTATTTCAAGTCTTTAAAGATGATGCTGTTCAGGTGCTGCACTCAATGTGCCAGCAAATTTGGAAAACTCAGCAGTGGCCACAGGACTGGAAAAGGTCAGTTTTCATTCCAATCCCAAAGAAGGGCAATGCCAAAGAATGTTCAAACTACTGCACAATTGCTCTCATCTTAAAGGCTAGCAAAGAAATGATCAAAATTCTCTAAGCCAGGCTTCAACAGTACATGAACCAATAACTTCCAGATGTTCAATCTGGATTTAGGAAACGCAGACGACAAAGAAATCAAATTGCCAACATCCTTTGGATCGTCAAAAAAGCAAGAGAATTCCAGAAAACCATTTACTTCTGCTTCACTGACTATGCTAAAGTCTTTGTGTGAATCACAACAAACTGGAAAATTCGTAGAGATGGCAATACCAGACCACCTTACCTGTCTTCTGAAAAATCTGTATGCCGGCCAAGAAGCAACAGTTAGAACTGGACATGGAACAACGGACTGGTTCCAAATTGGGAAAGGAGTAAATCAAGGGTGTACATTGTCACACTGCTTATTTAACTTATATGCAGAGTACATCATGTGAAATGCCTGGCTGGATGAAATAGAAGCTTGAATCAAGATTATTGGGAGAAATATCAATAACCTCAGATATGCAGATGACACCACCCTTATGACAAAAAGCGAAGAGGAACTAAAGAGCCTCTTGATGAAAATGAAAGAGGAAAGTGAAAAAGCTGGGTTAAAACTCAACATTCAAAAAACTAAGACCATGGCATCCAGTCCCAATCACTTCATGGCAAACGGATGGGGAGAAAATGGAAACAGTAACAGACTTTATTTTCTTGGGTTCCAGAATCACTGCAGATGGTGACTGCAAACATGAAATTAAAAGACACTTGCTCTTTGGAAGAAAAGCTATGACAAACCTAGACAGCATGTTAAAAAGCAGAGACATCACTTTGTCAACAGAGGTCCACATACTCAAAGCTATGATTTTTCCAGTAGTCATATATAGATGTGAGAGTTGGACCATAAAGAAGGCTGAGCACTGAAGAATTGATGCTTTTGAACTGTAGTCTTAAGGATCCCTTGGACTGAAAGGAGATCAAACCAGTCCATCCTAAGGAAATCAATCCTGAATATTTATTACCAACACTGATGCTGAAGCTCCAGTACTTTGACCACCTGATGCAAAGAGCCGATTCATTAGAAAAGACCCCAATGCTGGGAAAGACTGAAGGCAGGTGGAAAAGAGGGCAGCAGTGGATGAGATGGTTGTATGGCATCACCACTCAATGGACATGAGTTTGAGCAAGCTCCAGGAGATGATGAAGAACAGGAAAGCCTGGCATGCTGCAGTCCATGGGGTCGCAAAGAGTTGAACACAACTGAATAATTGAAGAGCGACAAAGTGAGATGGTATGGTACATGAACAGGGATAGAAAAATGGAATAGAGTAGAATAGCTAGAAATAACTGCACAAATACAGGGAACTGTGATATGTTCAGTTCAGTTCAGTAGCTCAGTCGTGTCCGACTTTGCGACCCCATGAATCACATCATGCCAGGCCTCCCTGTCCATCACCCAAACTCGTGTCCATCGAGTTGGTGATGCAATCCAGCCATCTCACCCTCTGTCGTCCCCTTCTCCTCCTGCCCCCAGTGCCTCCCAGCATCAGGGTCTTTACCAATCAGTCAACTCTTTGCATGAGGTGGCCAAAGTATTGGAGTTTCAGCTTTAGCATCAGTCCTTCCATGAGCCTGGTGGGCTGCCATCTATGGGGTCACACAGAGTCGGACACACTTGAAGCGACTTAGCAGCAGCAGAAATCAGAGATATAAATGGAAAGGGCATTGCCATAGTGCAGGAAATACATGGCAACAGCCAAAGCTAAGGCAGAAGTAATGGGGATAAGGAGTACTGGATACATTTAATATTCATTAAGGAAGTAGAATAAATAGGGCTTGGATTGAGGGATGAGGAAGAAGAGTGTCAATGAGAATTGCATTTCCTTTAGTTTGGCAGCACCATTCCCCAAGACAGAGGATAGATGGAAAACATGCAGTTTTGCTGAAGATGAATTCAGTCCTGAATGGCTCAAATTGAGAGTAGATATAAAAATAGCCATGTCTGACTCTTTGCAACCCCATGGACTGTAGCACACTAGGCTCCTCTGTCCATGGAGTTCTCCAGGCAAGAGTATTGGAGTGGGCATTCCCTTCTCTAGGGGATCTTCCTAACCCAGGGATCAAACTCAGGTCTCCCACAGTGCACGCAGATTCTCTACCATCTGAGCCATCAGGGAAGCCCCATAAAAAAACATGTAGATATCAAGCAGGCAGCTAAAGTTCAAATCAAGAAAAAAGGCTGGAAAAGAAACTTAAGAATATCTTGTCTTAGTTTGGGTTGCTATAATAGACTAAGGGGTTTAAACAGCAAATATTTCTTTCTCACAGTTCTGGATTTTCAAGATCTAGGTTCCATCAGATTCAATGTCTGATGAGGGTCCATTTACTGGTTTATAGGACTTTTTAGGTCCTAACATGGTCTTTCTCTGCTGCACCCATGTAAACAGAGAGAGAGAGCTCTCATGTCTCCTCCTCTATTTAAAAAGCCTTTAATCCCAGCATGAGGGCCACTATCTGATTTAACCTAATTTAACCTCAATTATCTCCCCAAATCCCCACCTATGAACACCATCATATTGGGGGGTAGGATTTCAATATATAAATTTGGGAGAGACATAAACATTCAGCAAAAGTCATAAAAGTAAATCAAAAAGGTAAATAAATGAAAACTAAGAGATCTAAGAGGACCAATATCCCAAGCAAGGAGTTCCAAATAGAGTAATACAGAGAAAATACAGAGGAGGAAATAGTCCAAGAAAAAAATACAAGAATATATAATATGCATTCTAGAAGGAAATGAGTGTCCAGATTGAAAAGCACAAAGGCCTAAAATAATGATGAAAAAGATTCACATCAAGGACATAATTGAGAGGCTTCAGAATCCAAAGGATAAAAAAAAAGATTCTAAGAAGAAAGAACAAATGACATGAAGACTTGGGAATAAGAATGGCATCAGACCTCCCAAGAGTAATATTGTAAATTAGAAGATACTGAGGTATGTCTTCAAAATGGTCATTAAAAATAATGCTGAACTTACAGTTCTTTACTCAACCAAACTCTGAATCAAAAATAAAGATAGACGTGTCCTTACATGCAAGATCTTAAAAATAGACCTCCTAAGCATGCTTTCTCAAAAAACTTCTAGAGGATAAATTCCTGAAAAAACAAAAGAGTTACAAGGAAGAGGAAGAGGAAGAAGTGGGAGCCATATAACGGAAGTCTAAGAGTGAGAGAGGTAAAGAGAATCTCTAGAATGATGGGAAAGTCCCAGAACAGCGGCGGAGCAGCCATACTAGAGGGCAACTGGTCCAGACTGAAGCAGAAGGGGAAAAGCCATGGAGACAGAGGTTTCCAGAAGAAAATATAACTGATGGATCTTCTGACAAGTTTATGGGGTGGAAAATTGGATTGAGAGTCACTTTATAAAACCACTGGAGGATATAGGAAAACTTACTAAAACATGAATTAAACCTGAGTTTAAAAAATGTTAAGAGGAAAAGAGCTACAGGCAAACCAAAAGTTGAAAGAAAAAGGACAGGCGTTCATAACATACTTTTTGGCTCAAAAAGTGAACACTGTAACATAACTATTAATTGTGGAAACAATGAGTGTGGATAGTATCAATTATGGTAGTTATCCTAGAAAGATACGGGAAAATGAAACATGTATGACTGACGGATGATTATACCAGATATCTATTTCTGTGTGGGCTTCCCAAGTGACTCAGTGACAAAGAAATTCTCCTGCCAATGCAGGGGCCACAGGAGACGTGGGTTCGATCCCAGGGTCAGGAAAATCCTCTGGAGAAGAAAAGGGCAACCACTCCAGTTTTCTTGCCTGGAGAATCCCATAGACAGAGGAGACTGGCCAACTACAGTCCATGGGGTCACAAAGGGTTGAATACAACTGAGCGACTAAGCACGCACATGCTATTTCTGTGTAGCAAACCACCCCAACATTAGTGAGTTAAAATAACTGCAATTTTATTTGCTTATGAGTTTGTAGATTAGCAGTTTGGACTGGGCTCACATTGGCAGCTCCTCACTCACATGACTGCAGACATCTGGGGACTCAACTAAAAGAGCATCATGTCTGGGGACTGGTACAGGCTCTCTTCTGATGGTAGGTCTAGGCGCCTCAGCTAAAACACCTGCCCGTGTTTCTTGTAGCCTGTCTCCCTCTGGTAGGTTAGATCAGGCTCATGTACCTAGGAGCCTCAGGGCAGTGTTCTCAGAGAGTTAGAACAAAGGTGTAAACTTCTTACAGGCCTAGGTCTGAAATCCCACAGCATCACTGCCAGTACAGCTATTGGTCAAAGCAGGTCCCGTGGCCAGCCCAGATTCAGAGGGTCAGGAAATAGACTCTTCCTCTTGATATGAAGAGCTACAAAGGCACACTGCAAAGAGGTATGCATACAAGACGAGAGAATGTGATGTGGCCATTTTTTCAATCACTCTTCTACAATGGTATATAAGCATGAAGTCTTTGTCTTCTGTGGAGGGAAATCAGTGTAATGTCTAAGGTGGAAAAATCGGCAAATCAGTATGTAATTTAGGAATATGGCAAACAGAGCAAACAGCAGAAGAGTTTGAAGTGGTTGTTTTTGAAAAAAGGGATCTTTTACTGGACAGGTAAGTGCTGTCCTTGTTATAAGCTACAGTGTTTGACTTTTAAAACTGTAGATATATGACTACCTGAAAAAGCAAACAAGGGACTTCCCTGGTGGTCTGGTGGGTAAGACTGTACTACCAAGGTAGGGAGCCCAGTTGGGACCGCTGGTCAGGGAACCAGATCCCACCCCCTGCAGCTAAGAGTTTGCACACTGCAGCTAAAGATCTTGCATCCCGCAACCAAGACCTGGTGCAGCCAAATAAATAAATACTTTAAAAAGCAAACAAAGGTGAAGANTAAGACTGTACTACCAAGGTAGGGAGCCCAGTTGGGACCGCTGGTCAGGGAACCAGATCCCACCCCCTGCAGCTAAGAGTTTGCACACTGCAGCTAAAGATCTTGCATCCCGCAACCAAGACCTGGTGCAGCCAAATAAATAAATACTTTAAAAAGCAAACAGAGGTGAAGAGTTTGGCTCTATCAACAATTTTGCATCTAGATATATACCAAAAGAATTGAGAGCAGAGAAGATAACAGAGACACCAACAGCATTATTCACAATAGCCAAAGCTGGAAACGACTCAAATATCCATTAACAGATGAGTAGGTAAACAAAATGTGATATATACAGACAATGGAATATTATTCAGCCTTAAAAAGGAATGGAATTCTGACACATGCTACAACATTGGTAAACTGTGAAGACATTATACTAAGTAAAACAGCTTGATATAAAAGGAAAAATATTACATGATTCTACTTAGCAGGAACCTAGAGACAAAAAGTAGAAAAATGGTTACCAGGAACTAGGGGAGGGGGGAGGATAGTGAGTCATTGGTTAATGAGTACAGACTTTCAGCTTGGGAAATCAAAAAGTTCTAGAGATTGACAGTGGTAGTGGTTTCATGACAATGAAAATGTACTGAATCCCACTGTTTGTGTGTGGTCAGGCATGTCCGACTCTTTTGCAACTTCAGGGACTGCAGCCCGCCAGACTCCTCTGTCCATGGGGTTTTCCAGGCAAGAATACTGGAGTGGGTTTCCATTTCCTTCTCCCAGGGATCTTCCCAACAAAGGGATCAACCCCACATCTCTTGCATCTCCTACACTGGCAGGCCGATTCTTTACCACTAGCACCACCTGGAAAGCCCACTAACTGTGCACTTAAAAATGACTAAAATGGTTTGGAGGGAAGCTCAGGAGGGAGGGGATATATGTATACTGATTCACATTGTTGTAGAGAAGAAACTAACAAGACATTGTCAACAATTATCTTCTAATTTAAGAATTTCAATGCTAAAACGGTAAATTTTGTGTTAAGTATATTTTACCACAATAAATAAATACTATCAGGAAACATTTGGCTATGGAGGGAAGGAAAGATTTTGAAAGGTTGATAAAGGAAGACAATGTCTGGTTGATTTCCTTGTGCTTAGTTGCTCAGACATGTCTGACTCTTTGCGACCACATGGACTGTAGCCCGCGAGGTTCCTCTGTGTATGGGATTCTCCAGGCAAGAATACTGAAGTGGGTTTCCATGTCCTCTTCCAGGGGATCTTCCCAATCCAGAGATCAAACCTAGGTCTCCCACACTGCAGGTGGATTCTTTACCATCTGGCCTACCAGGAAAGGCTATTTCTTTTCTTTGCCTTTTTTTAAGGTTAGGGAAGACTTGGGGCTTCCCTGGTGGCTCAGTGGTAAAGAATCTGCCTGCAATTGCATCTCCTACACTGGCAGGCCGATTCTTTACCACTAGCACCACCTGGAAAGCCCACTAACTGTGCACTTAAAAATGACTAAAATGGTTTGGAGGGAAGCTCAGGAGGGAGGGGATATATGTATACTGATTCACATTGTTGTAGAGAAGAAACTAACAAGACATTGTCAACAATTATCTTCTAATTTAAGAATTTCAATGCTAAAACGGTAAATTTTGTGTTAAGTATATTTTACCACAACAGATAAATACTATCAGGAAACATTTGGCTATGGAGGGAAGGAAAGATTTTGAAAGGTTGATAAAGGAAGACAATGTCTGGTTGATTTCCTTGTGCTTAGTTGCTCAGACATGTCTGACTCTTTGCGACCACATGGACTGTAGCCCGCGAGGTTCCTCTGTGTATGGGATTCTCCAGGCAAGAATACTGAAGTGGGTTTCCATGTCCTCTTCCAGGGGATCTTCCCAATCCAGAGATCAAACCTAGGTCTCCCACACTGCAGGTGGATTCTTTACCATCTGGCCTACCAGGAAAGGCTATTTCTTTTCTTTGCCTTTTTTTAAGGTTAGGGAAGACTTGGGGCTTCCCTGGTGGCTCAGTGGTAAAGAATCTGCCTGCAACGCAGGAGACCCGGGTTCGATCCCTGGGTTGGGAAGATCCCCTGGAAGAGGGCATAGCAACCACTCCAGTATTCTTGCCTGGAGAACCCCATGGACGAGGAGCCTGGCGGGCTTCAGTGCAGGGGGTCGCACAGAGTCGAACATGACTGAGCAACTAAGCAGCAGCAGGGGAGACTTGAACATATTTAGAAGTTGAATGAAAACAATCTATGTAGATCTGGCAAAGCTGAGAGAGAGGAGGATAACTGGTAGAGAGCCACGTGTGCTAAAGAAGGGGGTCTCTCAGCCAGGCCGTGAGGATGTTAAAGATAGTTTGAACCAGCCCTTGTGGAGATACCACAGACAGGAATCGATGACTCCCTTCCATTCCTGGGAGCCTAACAAAATCATCCTGTATGTCTCAAAACTTCCTACTGAATAAAATATGTCAACTGACAAGAGCATTCACCAATCAATTCACATTTATGCAATCACCAATTACTGAACAAGCTGGAGGAAAGAGTATTTTTAAGTAGACTAGACTGGGACTCCCCTGGTCATCCAGTGGTTAAGACTTCAACTTCCAGTGCAGGGCTGTGGCTTTGATCCCTGGTTGGAGAGCTAAGATCCCAAATGCCTCATAGCCAAAAAACCAAAACATAAAATGGAAGCAATATCACAACAAATTCAGTTTTAAAAAATCACACAGAAAACTCTTTAAAGAAAAAAAGTAGACTATATGGTCAAAATCTTGGTAAGCTGTTATCATTGCAAACTTGACTGTATTTTTTGTTTCTATTTTTCTGAAGGGTAGGATATAAACACTTCCTTCATCTTCTAAGACGGCATGAACAGCAAATTCTCTTGCCATCACAGAAAGAGAATCAGTTTTGAATGATTTGGGCTTTGGGCTTCCAGGGCCATTGGAGTAACTGTGGATGCACAGCAGGAGAATTGGCTTGGGGACAGTGTGTAGAGCAAGAAAAGGGAAGAGGAGCGCCTCTGAGAAAAACTGAAAGAAAGGCGATCTTCCCTGCATTAACAGAGACCAGAATTCAGTGAATGTTGCTTACCTGTCACCATCTACTTCGCCCATCACTTCTGCCCCTGTCTAGAAAAGTACAAAAACCTCCAAAAAGGTGAGACCCTCATCACTACACAGAACACTGGAGAGGAAGTCCCCATACTTGTATTTTCAATGAAGAGAGAGGAAAACTGAACATCCTGGAACCCTGGCCTGAGACAGGGATGACACCACTGTTAGCTAAGTTAAAATAGTGAATCAAAATAAAATAATCTCAAACAACTTGATGTGCTTTATAGATGTGATGTTATTGATTTGAGGTAAACAAAGGCAACTTCGGTGTCTCAAAAACTAATCTTTTTTATTCTACTAAAATAGTAATCCCTTGCACCAGGTCTGATATGAGAGAATAGGCAAAAAATTCTTCAGGCTGTCCTCAAAGACATGAACCATATCATTTTATATATAAGGAATCATCAGAAAAACACTTCCCTGGTGGCTCAGTGGTAAAGAACCTGCCTGCTAAGGCAGGACACACAGGTTCAATCCCCGACCTGGGAGGACTCCACACGCTGCGGAGCAGCTGAGCCTGTGCGCCACAACTGCTGAGCCTGCCTGTGCTCTAGAGCCTGAAAACAGAAAGTACTGCAGCCTGCGCACCACAAGAAAGAGGAGACCCTGCTCAGCACAGCCGGAGAAAAAGCCCGCGCAGCAGTGAAGACCCGGCACAGTCAGAAACAAACAAATAAGATCATTTTTTTAATACTGCAATTATTCTTTATCTTTTCAACGTCTTATACTCACAGCCACATTACCTATGTTGTTAAGAGCAAAAGTGCTTATGGACAGTGTGAAACAGAAGAAATGTGGACACTGACCTATGCCTCACATGAACCTGTACCCTCTGGCTTCCCTTATCCAGAAATCTCAAGGACAGCCTTGGCCTCTGACCCAGGCAGGATCTGGTCCTAGATCACTCTGGCAGGATTCAAGGTCTTGGCGTTTGTGTGGTTCCATGACAAACAGCCAACATTACACAGTCCGCCTCTCTGGAAGGCATTTTACAACTTCTTTCCGGAGGAAAAGAAAAGACAGCAAGGAGAGGATGGAAGCAGGAGAAAAAGAAGCAGGTGGGGAGAGTAAGTGGGGAGGAGAAGCAAGAAGAGGGCATACGTCATGAGCAGGAGGTGAGAACCCGTGAACTCTGGAGCCAACACACCAAGTAGCCTTGAAAGTATATAAACATTACTGACAATCAGAAAGACTTTGGGGGACCTTTCTGTTAAAATTATTTTCTTTCTCTCTCACTCTTTCATCCTGCCTAGCACCCTGCCTTTCTCAATAAATTTTATCTACAGGAAAGTTCTTGGAATTTCAATCAACCAGCCCTCCCTTCTCCCTTTCCTTTTTAACATTTAATATATAAAAATGAGCAGGGGGTCAAGTACAATTGGATGAAATCACTAATCATTACAGAGCTCAAATTGTCGCCCCCTGTAGTAAAGAAAATTGTTTTTTGGGGTTTTTTTACTGTGGCTAAACGTGTGAAGGGTGCATCCAGAGCCTTCTTATGAAGGAAGCACAGGTATTCATCATTCCACAAGCTCGTCAGCAATTTTAGAGAACTCATGAGACTGGGGTGGATTTTCAAGATGCTGCAGAAACAGACACAGTTACACACACACACACACACACACACACACACACACACACACACTTTGTTCTCTGAGCAGTTTCCCCTGTCACTTAACACCACCTACTCTCCCTCCTTTTTGATTGATTGGAACTGAGAAGGTGTTGCTCCAAAGTTCTTTAGTTCTGTGTTTCCACTTATAAGAAATTGCTGCAAAAAAACTGGATAAAAACTGCAGTAAAATACTGCTCAATTTTTGAGAATCTGTTACATCTCTTCTGAGGAGAGGTCAGAGGATAGGAGAATGGAAAGCCTACCAGAATTCTCTTCTGAAAAAATCTGTGCTAATTAACGTGAGGTGAGAAATACACGCCTCGCATTTCCTAACAATTAATATTCTTTTCAGTTGTGTCCCTTTATATTTCTAAAAAAAGAGAGAGAGAGAGAGAGAGCCTACTTTTGTTTGGTTTTTACAGAGAAATCTGAGGACATCTGATTTGATGATAAAAACACATTTAGGACCCAATTCACTGGTTATGTTATGCTCTGCCCCCCACCCCCACCCCAGATCTCCCACACAAAAGAACTGAAGGAAAAGCAAGTGAGAAAGATGGAGACTTGTGGAGAAAGGTGGAGACTCCATCCCCACCTCAAGTCTGCAGACACAGGAAACTGCTGAATCTTCCAGGGAGGGGATTCAGGGCAGTAGGAGATGAGGACCAGGAGGAAGGCAAGTCCATGAGAGAGTCTGAGAAGGATGGAAAATTTTTAGAAAGGGAAAGAAGGTGGGAGACAGCTGGTAAAGGCAGAGGTGGGTGGAGAAAAAAGAAAACAGGGAATAGGGATTCTTTTTTTAAAGGAAGGGAAGGGAGAAAGCAGGAGAAATGAAAGGAACAAAGGTGAGAGAGCAAGAAGCAAACAACAGTATATGGAGACAGAAAGAAATGATCAAAGGAGGAATGGTAGTGCTGGGCAGATGGCATTAAGCCTCCGACATAGCCATGCCTGGCATCAGGCCCCTGCTCCCACCTAAGACGGCTGGCGCAGGAGCCTTCCTGCTCCGGGTCCTCTGGACTCTTGAGCCCAGCGCCCGTAATGAGTTGTGGCAGGACCTCCTTGCATCTTAATGATTTAGAACTCTCCTTTCACTTCCTGCATGTGGTTATGGATCTTTTATCTGCTCTATCTTTGGAGCCTAATGAATTCCTGTTAAGTCTTTATAGCCATTGTCCCTTCTACTTAAATCTTCCCCTGATCCTATTTACCAGAGTTTACAGTTCAGAGTGTTGTGTGCTAAATTGTTTGTGTTTTTACAACCATCACTAAGTGCTAACTCTGAAAAGTGCCAAAAGGAGAATCCATAGATAAAGAGGACACAGAACTGGATGGATACATAGTGCCTCCTTCTTCACCTGCTCTGTCTGTGGTCCTGGAGTACAGCTTCAGTGTACACTGAGGAGGCTTCCTAGAACCCCTGCCTCCCTATGTTTTGAAGGGCAGAGAGGTCAAGGAAATGGATGGTCAGGAGACTGAAATTTGTCCCCACTTTGCCATGAATAATCAGGTGAGCTTGGGCAAGTCATTTAAGCTTTCTAAGCTTCTGTTTCTTCATCTGTAAATTGGGATCAGTGCACTGTCCTCTCTTATAGCAGGGCTAAGAGGGGAATCCCGTAAAATTGGGGAACGATTTTTTTTTTTTTTAAAGTGGTGTGATTGCTGCAGAAGATGATACTAAGGTACTATGGATACCAAGGAACAGAAAAGCTGGAGCCAGGTAAGAGGTGCCTTGAATCTCTCTGTGCTTCTCAGTTCCTCACCTGTAAGGCAGGAATAAATTATGCCAGTTCTCTCTTCACAGGCAAGTGAAGTTGAGAGACTACTTTAGGTCTTTGGATTAAAAAGTGCTAAGAAACACAGAAGGACTGCGTCCCTGCTCTAACCATCCATACCCTCCCCTACAGCACTAGCCCAGCCCTTTAGTGTCTTGTCTCCAGAATTCCCGTGGTTCTGCATATGGCCCTATCTCTGCTACAGCTAAAGAGGCCCCAAGGAAATCTCTGACTCATCACAGTGCCTCTCCCTACAAGATGCGGTGAGGTGAGGTGAGTCGCTCAGTCGTGTCCAACTCTTTGCAACCCCGTGGACTGTAGCCTACCAGGCTCCTCCGTCCATGAGATTCTCCAGGCAAGAATAGTGGAGTGGGTTGCCATTTTCCTTCTCCAGGGGATCTTCCTGACCCAGGGATCGAACCCAGGTCTCCCGCATTGGAGGCAGATGCTTTAACCTCTGCACCACCAGGGAAGCCCTCCCTACAAGATATTCGACATCATTTTATCACAAGGTCTAGGATCTTTAAAGAATAACGCCTGTCATATAGGTTTGCTATTAAAACAGAGACTTCTCAAGACAAAACAGCAACATTTGGGAAGATGTGTTTGGTGCGCTGCCTTTACTGTGTCTCTTTTTTGTCCTTGCCTTCGGAGATGATAAGGTTTATAACTCTGATGACTGTTTTTAGCCATTTCAATGACAGTGCTATTTTCAGCTAGGAAGGGTACCCCGATAGTAGTATGTTATACTACTAAGATAACTCAAGTATCCTACCATGTCTGTGTATTTAGGTTCAAATTCAGGTAAGATTTCAGGAATATCAGACCCCTAATTTTAAACTTAATTAATTTTTTGCTTAATTTTTAACTGTTAATATAGTTTCTGGATTATATACAGTGCCTCCCCTCAAAAAATATCCATTGATATGGAATAAAGGAATGAATGATTATGCTATCTAGAATGACATGCAAATGCCACAAAAAATGGTAACTCATTAAACAGTCTTTTTAATGCCATGTTTTGAAAGTGAGCTTATGAAAGGAGAAAAAATGGGAAAAAATAAGGAACAATTATTGAGTGTATACTATATGTTTAGAACTGAAATAAGGAACAATTATTGAGTGTATACTATATGTTTAGAACTGAAATAAGGAACAATTATTGAGTGTATACTATATGTTTAGAACTGTGTACCATGAAATAGGCTTTTTTACCAATACCATTGATATGTGGAAATAAAGTTGTCATAATTGATAAATTTAAAAAATAAAATAAAATAAAAATAAATAAATATATATATGTGTATAGATATATCTACTTTAAAAAAAAAAAAAGAAAAAAGTAAGAGGGTATTAGATGCTTGAGTAAAGATCTATAGCAAGGAAACACTGAGAAGGATAATGGCCTGGACCCCTAGTTTACCACTCACAAAAATTATTCCAAATAAATAAAAAATGAATGTAAGACTTGAAACCATAAAACTCCAAGAAGATAACACAGGGGGAAGACTCCTTGATACTGGCCTTGGCCATATTTAGATATAATACCAGAAGCACAAGCAACAAAAACAAAAATAAACAAGTAGGATGACATCAAACTAAAAGCTTCTGCACAGCAAAAGAATAATTAACAGATGCAAAGCTAACCTACTGAATGGGAGAAAATATCTGCAAATCATATATTTGATATGGGGTTAATATCCAAAATTTACAAAGAACTCACATAAATCATAGCAAAAAAAAAAAACAAACAAGTAATCCAAATAAAATAAGGGTGGAGGAACTGAGTAGANAAAAGCTTCTGCACAGCAAAAGAATAATTAACAGATGCAAAGCTAACCTACTGAATGGGAGAAAATATCTGCAAATCATATATTTGATATGGGGTTAATATCCAAAATTTACAAAGAACTCACATAACTCATAGCAAAAAAAAAAAAAGTAATCCAAATAAAATAAGGGTGGAGGAACTGAGTAGATATTTTCCCCAAGAAGACATACAACAAAAGGCAAAAAAGAAGACATACAACAGGTACAGGAAAAGGGGCTCAACATCACTAATAATCAGGAAAGCACAAACCAAAAGCACAATGAGGTATCATTTCACACCTGTTAAAATGGCTATTATCAAAAAGACAAGAGATAAATGCCAGCAGGCTATGAAAAAAAAAGAAAAAGGGAACCCTTGTGCTCTGCTGGCAGGAATGTAAACTGATACAGTCATTATGGAAAATAGCGTGGAGGTTCCTCAGTTAATTAATAGAACTACATTTGATCCAGCAATTCCACTTCTGAGTATATATCCAAAGGAGATGAAATCACTATCTCAAAGAGATATCTGCACCCCCATGCTCACTGCAGCACCATTTACAATAGCCAAGTCATGGAAACAACCTAAGTTTCCATCAACAGATGAATGGAAAAAGAAAATGTGAAAATATATATATTCACATACATGAAATATTATTCAAGTATAGAAAGGAGGAACTCCTGCTATTGGGAAAACATGAATGGATCTTGCTAAGTGAGGTAAGTCAGACAGAGAAAGACAAACACTATATGATCTCACCTATACGAACACAGAATTGAAGAAAAAATTGAACTCATAGAGAGTTGATTGGTGTTTGATAGGGGCTGAAGGGAGGGATTTGGGGATACTGGAGTCATGGGAGCACCCTCCCAGGCAGAAAAGAAGAGAAAGGGACCAGTTGAAGACATGAGAAGAAGAGATTGCCTGACAGCTCTTTATAGAGCGTACACTAGATGATTCATGAGAGCCACCTTACATTTAAACTAGAACTGAACTTGCAAACACTTCATTTTCTGGAAAACACATGTTTCCTAAAGCAAGATATGCCAGCACGAAGTGGTTTGATGTCTTAGCAAGTGACTGAAGGGCAGCATAACCAAAAATTAGGTAATATTCTCCTGTCAAGAGTCACGGTATCCTGCCAGGATCTGCCATCTAATGTGTAAGCTGGTGCTGAGTGTCTAATCTTATGTAAAAGTGTAAGTCAATAAAGAATGACTGATGGCAAGCTGACTCAAAAAAGTTTTCAGTGGGGCATTTCTATCATGCCTTGTTAGAACTGTGATTGTCAGCAAAGGAACAAAGTTGTTGAATGAAACTACTATTAACTGAACAAGAAAAATGAAAAGGTTTTATTAAAGGGACAGACTTGGAAATTTCCACTCTCCATTTTTATTTAGAGAGATACAAGGACTTTTATTTAGAGATGCAAGGATTCGTCAATATCCACAAATCAATCAATGTAATTCACCACATTAACAAATTGAAAAATAAATGCCATATGATTATCTCAATAGACGCAGAGAAGGCCTTTGATAAAATTCAACATCCATTTATGATAAAAACTCTCCAGAAAGCAGGAATAGAAGGAACATACCTCAACATAATAAAAGCTATATATGACAAACCCACAGCAAACATTATCCTCAATGGTGAAAAATTGAAAGCATTTCCCCTAAAGTCAGGAACAAGACAAGGATGTCCACTTTCACCGCTACTATTCAACATAGTTCTGGAAGTTTTGGCCACAGCAATCAGAGCAGAAAAAGAAATAAAAGGAATCCAAATTGGAAAAGAAGAAGTAAAACTCTCACTGTTTGCAGATGACATGATCCTCTACATAGAAAACCCTAAAGACTCCACCAGAAAATTACTAGAGCTAATCAATGAATATAGTAAAGTTGCAGGATATAAAATCAACACACAGAAATCCCTTGCATTCCTATACACTAATAATGAGAAAGTAGAAAACGAAATTAAGGAAACAATTCCATTCACCATTGCAACGAAAAGAATAAAATACTTAGGAATATATCTACCTAAAGAAACTAAAGACTTATATATAGAAAACTATAAAACACTGATGAAAGAAATCAAAGAGGACACTAATAGATGGAGAAATATACCATGTTCATGGATTGGAAGAATCAATATAGTGAAAATGAATATATTACCCAAAGCAATCTACAGATTCAATGCAATCCCTATCA
>SJYX01001247.1:354396-379996 GCA_006410675.1 Oreotragus oreotragus | reverse complement strand
TCAATGCAGGATGCAGGATGCTTGGGGCTGATGTATGGGGATGATCTGGAGGGAAGATGTGGGGTGGGAGGTGGGAGGGGGGTTCATGTTTGGGAGTTCGTGTAAAAAAATAAATAAATACAAAAAAATAAATTAAAAAAAAAATAAAATTAAATTAAATTAAAAAAAAAAAAAGAAAAAATACACATATGTTCCTGCGCAAATATTGGCACTAATGTAATCATTTTAATCTTATTGTGGTAACAGAGATTACTGTCTTAAATATTTGGGGCTCCAAGTTTTATTAATTTAAACCCAATATGTTCATTTGGCATTCACTTTTAATCAGCCTCTATAAATGAACCTGATTACCTTGAGTATTAATAATAATAATCAACTTGCTAATGATTTCTTTTCCCTCTTGAGTTATAGGATTAAACACAACCATTTAATCATATTCATTAGTATTTTTTTCAGTGGAGAAACTAAATCAAATGCAAATGTAAGAGTTTACATACACACGTCAATAAATTTTTCTCTTCTTTTCATCTTTTTCCATTTTTATCTCCAGGTTCAAAAGCCATTTACTATACCCTCCAAAATACACCAGATTCTGTGTCAGAGGATTATCAGGAGAAAGTGAAGGGGCCAGCACATCTGCATCATCAAAATTATCATTGATTATAGCAACATCTGCTGTCGGTCACTCAAGGGTCAGACACCGTTAACAAACTCTATATACACCTCAGGTAAAACTTAGATGAGTGCGTGCTAAGCTGCTTCAGTCATGTTCGACTCTGTGCAATCCTATAGACGGTAGCCTGCCAGGGTCCTCTGTCCATGGAATTCTCCAGGCAAGAATACTGGAGTGGGTTGCATGCCCTCCTCCAGGGGATCTTCCCAACCCAGGGATCAAACTCGTGTCTCTCCAAGTCTCCTGCATTGGCAAGCGGATTCTTTACCACTAGTGCCACCTGGGAAGGCACTCAGTATTTCCATTTGACAGATGAGGAAACGGAGACTTAGAAAGATTGAGTAAATAGCAAATGAAAACACCCATGGCTGATTCATGTGAATGTATGGCAAAAATCACCACAATAATGTAAAGTAATTAGCCTCCAATTAAAATAAAAAAAAAATTTATATAGCAAATGACAGAGCTTGTCTCTCTGATTCCCAAGATGATGATGCTCTTAATCACTGGACTGCTGTATTCACTCATAAACATTCACATTAGGTCACAAGATCCCTGGCATAAGACCTTCAGAAAGGAAATAATCCCAGGCCAAAAGCTTCCTTGGACTAAATTAATACAAGAAAGTGGATGTCATCCTAAATCTATCTACAGTCATGCTGAGAACCATGCAGAAGGGCCAGTGTCTGGGAGAGGGTGTTGAAAGAAGTCCAGTATTATTCTAGATGAGACGTTGAGACCACAATGAGTTGAAAGCCTAGACGGATGATCAGTCCCAGGTGAGACGGTACTGAAGCTGTAAAACCACATTGCCTCAGGTTCTATCTTCCTACTTCATCGAGTGTCCCCCACTCCCTTTCTGTTCTCCCTTCCACTCTGGTCGTTGCCCAAATGCAGCTCTGTGCAACTGCCTGTGAAGCCCACTCACGTCCAGTCATGAACCTCAGACCATTTATGATTTCCTAGTTCCAACACTTTGACCATGCACTGGATTTACCCTGTTAGTTCCACTTCTGATCCCTTAGATAAGACAGCTATCCATCTCACTACTCCCTGTCTTATTCGCTTTGGGCTGCTATAACAAAATATAGCCTACTGACTGGATAGCCTAGTTCTGAAAGCTGGGAAGTTCAAGATCAAGGCTCTGCAGATTCAGTGTTTGGTGAGGGCCCACTTCCTGGTTTATAAATGTCTGACTTCTGTTTATATCTTCAAATGAAGAAAAAAAAAAAAAAAAAAAGGCAGGAGAGCTCTCTGGAGTTTCTTTTATAATGACGCTAAACCCAATATGAGAGTTCTGCCTTCAAGACATGGTCACCTTCCCAATACCTGGGGTTAGAATTCCAACATATAAGGGAGGGGACACAAGCATTCATTCCATAACACCCCCAAAGGATACACAGCTGTCAGATCCCAGTTTCTCCTAGGACTGAATCCCAGGGCTAGGCTTAGCAAGATAATTACACACAGTCACCTTTGGGCTGAGCCTAGCTCAAAACCAAAATCACAAAAAGCAACAGAAGATAGCAGCCAGGCTTTTCCAACTTTTTTATGCTCTTAATTAAAGGCAAAAGGGAGTTTCAGTGTTGGTTTAACACCCAGATTAAAAAAATAAAGTATTTAAAAACCACATGATCATCTCAATAGATGCAGGAAAAGTATTGCACATAAACCCAACATCTTTTTATGATAAAATAATGACAAAACTTATTACAAAGCAATCAAGACAGGGTAATATTGGCATAAGGATAGACATATTGATCAATGAAATAGAATGAATCCAAAGATAAACTATCACATTTATGGTCAAATGATTTCCGATAAGCATGCCAAGACAATTCAGTGGAGAAAGAATAATCTTCTAAGACACAGGGCTGGAACAACACAAAAGTTGGACCCTTACTTTATGCTATGAACAAAGATGAACACAAAATGGATCATAAACTTATCTGTAGAAGCTAAAAGTGCAAAACTCTCAAGAGAAAATTTAGGAATAAATCATCATGACCTTGGATATTTATACTTAAATACCCTATATAAGACACCAAAAACAAAAGCAACAAACACACATGAGTAAACTGAAGTTCATCAAAGTTAAAAACTTTTGTGCATCAAATGATACCATCAAGAAAGTGAAAAGATATCCCAGAAAACAGGAGAAAATATTTGCAAGAAATATATATGACAATATGTGTTTGATCTATGCAGAACACTTACAACTTACCAATAAAAAGAAAAATTATTCAGTTTTTAAATCAGCAAAGAATTTGAATAGCTACTCTTCCAAAGAAGATAGACAACCAATAATTACATAAAAAGGAACTCAGCTTCAACAACCAATAGTAAATATAAACCAAAACTACAATGAAAGACCACTTACCACATACTAGGATGCCTATAATCAGAAAGAGAGACAGTAACAAGTGTTGGTGAGAATGTGGAGAAACTGGAGCCCTTACACACTAGCTGTGGAACTGTACAATGGTGCAACCATGATGGAAAAGAGTCTGGCAATTTCTTAAAACGTTAAAGCAAAACCACATAACCCAGCAAATCCATTACTAGGTATATACGCAAGAGAAACAAAGACTTGCATCCATACAAAAACTTGTACACAAATGTTCATAGCAGGATTATTCATAAGAGTCAGAAAGTGGAGACAACCCAAATGTCCATCATATCATAAACAGATAAACAAAATGTGGCATATCCATACGCCTAATGTGATGTGGCAATAGAAAAGAATAAAGTGCTGACAGATGCTATGACGTGGAGGAAAGGGGAAAACATGATGCTAATGAAAGAGGCCAGACACCCTAAAACCACATATTTTGACCATTTGTGGTTCCAAACCACATATGGTTTCCTTTAGCAGCAATGTACAGAATAAGCAAATGCACGGAAACAGAACGTAAATCAGTGCCTAGAAATGGACCCGGACAGTGTGAAGAGGGAGTGAGCACAAATATTAACTATTAAAGTATATAGTTTCTTCTTCTGGAGGTCATTTAAAATGATCTAAAATTAGATTATGATAATGGTTTTTAAAAGTTTTTAATTTAAGAAAAATGCAAAAGTGAGGATGGAAACCTAAAAAAAGTGATTGATAATGGCACGCTAAAGTTTAGGTTTGTCCACCAGATTGAAGACTAGGAACTAGAAAGAATGTGCAAAAACGAGTCCACCAGTTTACGTTTAAACCCCATATAAATTTATACAGATTCATCCTATATAATCACAGGCTTTCTGAAATTGACAGAGTAGGAAACCAACTTGGGTCCCTCAGAATCTGGAAACTAATCTCACCTCTGTCAATAGTTTGCTATGGAATCTGTCCACATCAAACCTATATATCATTTCCTCGTTAAGAATTCATCCCCGTCTAGTGCATCTGCACAAGTATCAAACAAATGGACATGGGGGGAAAAGTGGAAACCTTTCCTGTGTTCTGAATATCCTAGAATAAACGCATCTAAATGTGTCTGAAAAGCTGCTGAAACCGCCACCAGGGTGCACTGGCCCGGGACAGGCTCGTTCCCTCTCAAGAGCCAATCTTGCTCCTCTCTTCCCTACCCTATGTTCACTGACATCACACTGGTAGTTTGAAATCAGCCACAGTGGAGGTTTCAGCATGTATCCATTTTCTTGGTTATCTTAGTCTAAGATGCCTCTTTGCTTGGGCCATTTTCTTCCTGGAGCCCTTACAGCTGGGGGTCTTGTGAACTCTTGTGTTTTAGGAGCAGGACAGTCCAGTGATTAAAAGCACCTGCTTTGGAGTCTGACTGACAGAGGCTCTAGTCTTTGCTCTGCCATTTGTGACTTAATCTTTTCTGGTGAGCTGATTTACGGGCACAGCACTAGTAGCTTCCAAAGAAGCCTGTCATTCTAACGTATCATGGTTCACAACTGGATTTAAGGATCTCCCTAAGGGAGGGGCCATCCTGAAAACAAAACAATGTCTATCATTTAAAATGGTCCTCCAACAGAAACTGAGTCCTAGAGAAAGAGCGGCTAAAATAAGAGCAGGTGAAACCTGTAAGAGATGCTTTATAAAGATCTCTGAGACACATGGAGCAAGAGCCCAGGAGAACCCTGGGGCTCCCTCACTTGGGTACAGCTAGCAGGAACTGGGGGGACTTGAGCACTCCACACAGGTGGACCCCACCCAAGCTGTATGTGAACCAGCCCATATTTGGAATAGATGGGAAGAAAAAAGGACATGGCCATTTGCAGACTTGAGAATTGTTTCGTTCATACACACTAGCTACTAACATGAACGACTTGCTTTAAGGGTTTATTGGCTAACTCATTCTCTGCATCCTCTCTTCCAGAGCCCTTAAACCCTTAGATCAAGTGCTTGACTCTTTTATTTTTAATAGCAGCTCTACTGAGACATAATTCACTATCAAACAATTCAGTCTTTTAAAGTGTATAATTTAACGGGCTCTAGTATATTCACATATAACCATCATCACTATTTAATACTTTTAGAACATTTTCATCATCTCAAAAAGAAACCCTGTATACATTGGCAATCACTCCCCACTGCTCCCTTCCTCAGGCCCTGGCAAATACTAACATACTTCCTATTCCTATGGATTTGCCTATTCTGAACATTTTATATAAATAGAGTAATTCAAGATAAGACCTTTTCATATCTTGAAAGGCTCTATCACTTAATGCAATGTTTTCAAGGTTCAGGCTATAGCATGTTTTTCTACGTCATTCCTTTTTATTGCCAAACGATATTCCATTATATAGGTACACCACCTTCTGTTCATCCACCCATCAGTTGATGGAGATTTGGGTTGTTTCCACTTTCTAGCTACTTTGAATAATAATGCTGTGAACATTCATGTTTAAGCTGGTGCCTAACTCTTTAGACATTTGAATCTGTCTCCTGGCTGTGCTCCTGGCACAATGAATGAACCTGTATTCTCTCAGGCTCCCCCAGGACTGCTTTCTCCCCCAGCACTGCTTTCTCTACTCTTTAGTTTTTCAAACAGACTCACATTCATTCCTTGCTGGTCTCTTTGCCTTCAAACTCTTTCCAACTCTGCTGCTGCTGCTGCTGCTGCTGCTGCTAAGTCACTTCAGTCGTGTCCGACTCTGTGCAACCCCAGAGACGGCAGCCCACCAGGCTCCCCCGTCCCTGGGATTCTCCAGGCAAGAACACTGGAGTGGGTTGCCATTTCCTTCTCCAATGCATGAAAGTGAAAAGTGAAAGGGAAGTCACTCAGTCGTGTCCGACTCTTAGCGACCCCATGGACTACAGCCTACCAGGCTCCTCCGTCCTTAGGATTTTCCAAGCAAGAGTACTGGAGTGGGGTGCCATTGCCTTCTCCAACTCTAGGTCTCCCCATATTTTGACACCAGGTTTACTTCTCTTGGCATTGATCTTCATGGTTTCCATTCTATGCCCAAGAGCCTTGGCTAAGGGCTTGCCATTCATGGTGTGGCATCCCCAATATACCCTACCAGCTTCATTCCCTTCTATATTTTGTCCTGGCAACTGGACCGAAAGCCCCTATCTCTTCATACCACTCATTCCTACCTGCATCCAATATCTACCTACCGGGGTCACCTTATATATCCCTCTGCCATCTTATGCTCACCTCTTCATTCATCCAGCAAACATTATTAAATTCCTATTAAGCGCCTAGGCACTGTGCTGGGTATTGGAGACAACAAGATGAACTAGTCTTAAGGAGTTCATATTCCAGATCTGAATACAGCAATGGGAGATGGGACTGGAGAGGGTGAATAACCTGTTAACAGACAATGAAGAACCAGTGTAGCAATGCAGAATGGCCTATTTGTCCCATCCCCTTAGTGACTCATCCAAGATTTGCAGAGTCTTGTTCCACATGAAGTTTTTGATAGAATTTTTTGGTACAGGGGTTTTATAATTGAAATTTTGAGAACTCTTATATATATATATATGACCCAAAAAAGGGTAAGCAAGCCCCATTTGCCCCAAGCAGTGACTGAGGCTGGAGAGAGAGTAGGAAGCACTCTTGGATTACCCTGGACAGACACATCTGCACTCTGTCAGAGCTATCAAAATTGCCATGACAATGACCCCAGGCACTTCCAAGGACAAATACTGTAAACACTCGGCTGATTTCAACAAGATCCAACTGCACATCCTTGAAATTTACACGCTATTAAAGAAAGGGGGAAATTAAAGGTAGTTGGAAGGGGAAGGGAGGGAAAGGAAGAAGAGAGAGTCTGAAGTAAGGAAGAAGGCTGCTCAACCTTGGACTAGTACTCAGCTCACATGTGAACAGAGCTCAGCTGACATGCTGACTTCACCTTCCTTGAAATCCCTGAGGTACCTGCGCACAGTTCCAGATCAAACTCCAAGCGCTTCAGGGTCTCAGAACTTTTCCTCACTATTGGCCAGACCTGTGAAGAAGGAAGGAATGTATGGAGTTTATTCCCCAAGGGTTCTTATTTATACCCTATACATAGGGCTTGGCCTCTGTTAGACTGTAATGTTAGTACATTTAGACGTCAGAGTCCTGGCCTCTGCTTTCTCATTTCTCCCATTCTCACCCTGGACCCTAATTCAAACTGAAGATCAGCTCTCCTAATCATAAAGATGGGCACACTGAGATCTAAAAATAGAGAGGTCAGATACTCACCAGGCAGGAATATTGTAGAGAAACACCTTTGTCCAAAGGAGGTTAGACTAACTGACCCCTTAATTCCATTCCAACACAAAGGTACTACAATTCCAAGACTTGTCGAAAGGAACCCAGCTACCTAGAGGCAAAGCCTGGACCAGAACCCAGGTCTGCCACTGCCAATCCAGAAACTACTGGAGAATGAAAGTCAGTTTATCTTTGCTAATGAGTCTACCATCAATTTGGATCTTTCAGCTCAGATCTTAAACATATGCTAAGCCTATAAACATCTTCACGATTTTTATAGGGAGAAGAGAATACTAGGGGAGGATTGAAGAAGGAACAAAATAAGACATTTAGAACTCCCTTTATGCAACTGGTATTTTCATTAGAAGCTAAGAATGCAGTCACACGTTGAAAACCAAATTCCACTTGTAAATGAAAAGCAACTGCCCTGTAAATTTATTTTACTGTGAATTCTTATAAAGGGGACAATCTTTTTTGCAAAGTGAATGATATTCCTGAATGTGTTAATATAGAATATTTAGATGTTTGTGGTTGGTTTTGATTATAGGTTTACCTATATCTTATACTCATTTTATAGATTAAAAAACAAGCTCCAAAAGGGAGTCCTGTCTCATCCAAGAATAGTCCGGGACAAACCCTGCAATTTGTTTAGGTTCAGCTCTCAGATTCCTTTCCCATTCACTCAACCTCATGGTCTAGATCTCTACAGAACTTCATCTGATCTCTTCATCTTGCCTACATCAGTGTCCAGAGCTGCAAGTTGACCGCAACTTGAGATTTTTTTTTTTATATTTTTAAAAAGTATTTATTTATCTGGCTTTAATATTTATCTATTTAATTGCACCATGTGGTGTGTAGGCGGCATGTGGGATCCTAGTTCCTCAACCATGGATCGAACCTGTGTCCCCATTACAAGGCGGATTCTTAACCACTGGACCATCAGGGAAGTCCCAACTTGAAGTTTTTTAAGCAAGGCTTTCAAACAACCTTGTGCTGGATACAGGCATGGAAGAAAAGACCCATCTCCCTGACATACAAAGCCACTTTGAGTTTCCCTAATCCCCAAGCAATTCCCTGCCTACTGGCTTTTACTGCTTAAAAGAAACATAAGCTCCTCCGACATTGACCAGGACAAGTGCTATGCATTTGGGAAGACAGGGGAAAAGGACAGCAGAAACATCTTTAAGTGCATTAGCAGCCTGCTTGATTTCTGCAGGCTGTTCTAGTCGGCCTGACAGCCATCTCCAGAGGAGGGACACTTGAGACCACAGGCTTGCAACGCATGGGTTCCCTGGGAAATGGTGAGCTGCAGAAACAAATCATTCTTTTTCCTAGCACAAGCAATCTTGCAAATTCACCCTTACTGGAACAAAGAGCATTATTATTTTTTTCTTCCCTCTGACTTTCCTTTAATGTTATAGCCAGTGAGTTCATAGTGCTTATTGACCAGACCACTCATTCACCAGTTAAGCACAAAGGTCTGCTTTAGGTGCTCAGCCATGTCCGACTCTTCACAATCCCATGGACTATAGCCCTCCAGGGTCCTCTGTCCATGGGGTTTTACAGGCAAGACTACTGGAGTGGGTTGCCATTCTCTTCTCCAAAGGATCTTCCTGACTTAGGGACAAGTGGTAGACCCTAAACTGTCAGAAGCCTATAATTATCTCTTTAAGGATATACAACTTACCCCAACTATTTAAGTCTTCTCTCTCTAACTGAGGCAAAGCCCTATATGTCTTTGCTTTACCTACAGAGTCTTGCTAATGTTTAGGAGAGACTTGGCACTGACTACACTCATAAATCTATGGATAAGAAATTTTTAAGGATTAGAGTCATTATGAATCTCAATCTACACACTGAGACATACAAAAAAAATGATATCTTCATTTTCATTAAATCAAATTAAATTTTTTTTTGAGTTCACATCCTCCCAAATTTGCAAAAATTTCAACCTCAGGTATTGCTGGAATCTTATCATCCTCAGGCTCCCCAGAATCCAGAAGGCTTCCACAGTGCTCAGAAAAGCAAGAGAAGGGACTCAATTACCCTGTCCATCATGGTCACTGCTGACATCCTCATTGTGCCCTGCAGTAAAGTCTTTAAGTCTGGTATCTCTCTGCTTCCATGCCCAGCCAGAAGAAAAGCAATTTTTTTTTTTTTTTTTTTTTTTTTACCATTGTAAACAAAGAAGCCTAAGGTTAGTCTCCCTAGATTCGTCATTCACCCCTCGCAAAATCTTGCTACCACTTTGGGTCAAAAGTCCTCACATTGCTGAGCCCAAGTCTTGCCAAGCTTTCTCCCTGCCACCTACCAGTNTTTTTTTTTTTTTTTTTTTACCATTGTAAACAAAGAAGCCTAAGGTTAGTCTCCCTAGATTCGTCATTCACCCCTCGCAAAATCTTGCTACCACTTTGGGTCAAAAGTCCTCACATTACTGAGCCCAAGTCTTGCCAAGCTTTCTCCCTGCCACCTACCAGTCCTGATGCTTATTAAAGTCTGAAAGAACTCACTCTCCCACTCCTCTTATTGTTCCTAATAGCAACCATTAGAGTCTTCAATGAAGTCATCAAGGTGGTCATGGAAGAATCTTACTGAGACCACAATTAGGAGGTCAACCTGCCTGCGGAAAGGAGGAGCAGTGGTCCTTTCCACTTTGAGACAGTGCAGCAAAGAGCAGAAAAGACCACCAGTGGAAAGGAGACTTTGTACACGATTAGGTTCTTTGCTTGTAAGCAACTGAAACTGACTCCGAAAAAATGTAGACAAAATAATAATAAGGACTGAAGGCAGATCTGAACCAGCAGTCCTCAAGAAGGACAGGAAAAGAGCAGTTCCAAGAATTTCAGTCAGGATCTCCCAGATGAAAGAAGAATGACTCAGCTCCGGCCGCTTCTGTGAGTCTTTCCACTGCCGACTGAACTCCCAGGAGAGAGTCGGATGGGCCTAACCCAGGGCATGCACTTGCCACTCCTTGGGTAAGAGAGTTGAGGGCCAAGGAGCACTTAGATCAATAGGTTAACCAAACACATCGAAAAGAGGACAGAGAGTTCCCGTAACAGAAAAGCAGAGTGCTGCAACCAAATGAAGGGAGACTGGACGGACAAAATGACTAGTGCCTCTCACAGACGCAAGAGAGTCTTCCCAAGTGACAAGCTACCAGGGGATAAGCACTGTGTGTGGAGGAGAGGAAAACATGCCCACATGAATGACACAACTCTTATAACCTTGCAACATCTGCAGATGTGAAAACCAAGAGCTTAAGAAGGAGAATATCAGCATTAATGTAAGAACATGATCAACCCCGGGGCAACTGTGTGAGAACAGGCCACATCCTATAGGGTCAGAGTATCTGAAAACGCCTGCAGAAGAAAACCACAAAGCACACAGAAAGAGGAACATTTTCTTAGGGATAAAGATAAAGAAGCTACTTAAGATTTATTCAAGAATCTTACTCCAAAAGCACCTGTCAGTGTTGTATAAAAGTATGCTTAAGCTAACTGTGTGAGGCTATGGGGTCGCACAGAGTTGCACACGACTGAAGCGACTTAGCAGCAGCAGCAGCAGTGCTCATAATTACATGTGAGTTCAATCATCATCAACTAATTTCTTTACGGACTTCACAAAGTTCCTTCTTAAAGAAGTCATCCTGTAATCATTAAATATTGGTATCGTGACTGGATATGACGGCAGGGAAGATTCTGAGGGCAAAGCGGGCAAAACCAGGTAACCACTGCCATGTGGAAATGGTGTCTCAGGACTTATTTCTCTGTGTGTGCCCTGCACAGCCATGAAGCTTGACATGTAGAACTTTTTCTTTCTTTCTTTCTTTCTTTTTTAAAAAGCAACATCAGGGCACCATTTCTCAAATTGGTATTCTATAACTTAGCTCTTTAAGATCTTCTTGAGGAGGGAAAAAGAAAACAGGGTTCCATGAATTAAAAGAAGCACAGACTAGACCAGAGACTGGAGGGTTAATAGTTCACTGGTCACATTTTGAGAATCATGACAAGGAAAGTGCTATGAAAGTAAAACAAAAACAAAAAAAAAAAGAAAATAATCAAGTATAGAACAGCTAAGTGTGGTATCTCATTTAGGAAGTAAAATCGTCAGAGAAGTATCTAAGGGTGGCCTGAGAGCCTAGAGGTCACACCCTCTTTGTTCTCAACCATGAGTTTATCTCTTCTTTTCAGGAATAAGGAGTTCAGCAACAACATGGATAAATTTCAAAATAATCAATGCTGAATGACAGAAATCAGACCAAAAAAAAAAAAAGAGCATAAGTTGTATGATTCCATTTATACACACTTCTAGCACTGGCAAACCAATCTGCAGTAATGGAAAGTAAATTAGTGGTTGATTGAGGGTGGGGTTAGTGGAATAGGTGGCAAGAGAAGGACTGAGTTACAAAAGGATGGGTATGTTCATTCTGTTGTGATAGCCTCCCATGTGCTGATGTCAAAACTCACCAAATTGCACACTTCAAATATGTACATGTTACTGTGTATCAATTATATCTTGATAAGGCTGTTTAAAATAAAAGCTCCATGTCATTCATGAAGCTTAATCTGTAACCCAGTTTCTCAGTTTCAGCATTAATGACATTTTGGGCCAGCTAGGTCTTTATAGGAGGGGCTGTCCTGTGCATTGTAGGATGTTCGGCGGCATCCCTGGCCTCTATCCACTACATCCCAGTAGCACCATGTGATATTATGATTTATCATAAGAAATAAACATTTGATCTTCATCCACTCTTGTTGTCACATATCTCCTAAAATCCTGAGAGTTTCGTAAGCAATGAGAGTGGCCAGAGTATCTATTGTTAGGTTAATAAAGTGACTTCTGCAAAGCACCCAGGTAACCTAAGGATGGGGGCTGGTTACCAGGGGACCCAACCATGGGATTAAAGGGTTGGAACTTCCAGTCCTCGCCTTCACCTCTGGGGAAAGAAGAGAAGCTGGAGTTTAATCAGTCGCTAAAGATCAATGATTTCGCCACCTATGCAATGAAGGCTCCATAAAAACCTAAAGGGAGGGTTTGGAAAGCTTCCAGGTTAGGGAACTTGAATATTCCCAACCACCACCTGTGCGCATGTTCAGTCACTCAGTCACGTCTGACTCTTTACAACCCCATGGACTGTCGCCTGTCATGTTCTTTTGTCCATGGGATTATCCCGACAAGAATACTGGCGCGGGCTGCCATAACTGCACAAGGACACGAGCCCCTTTGTTCACCCTATGAATCTCTTCATCTGACTGTTGATGTGTATCCTTTAATATCCTTTATGATAAACTGATAACCTAGTGAGTATACAGGTTTCCTGAGTTCTGTGAACCACTGTAGCAAATTAATCAAACCTAAAGAAGGGGTTGTGGGAACCTCTGATTTATAGTCAGTTGGTTAGAAGCACAGGTAACAACCTGGGCGTGAAATTGGCATCTGAAGTGGAAGCGAGTCTTGTAGGACTGAGTCCGTAACCTTTGGAATCTGATGCCATCTCTGGGTAGATAGTGTCAGAGTTGAGTTGAATGGTAGGACACTCAGCCAGTGTCAGACAGTGGCTTAATGTGGGAGAAAACAGCATAGAAGCTGGAATTGGTGATGAGAACCATTAACCACTCCACCAATAATAATGACCAAAAATGACATCAGATGACAAATGTCCCCTCATGGGAAGGTGTGGAAGGGAAGAGAATCACCTAGAGGTGACAGCCATATGTCTAGAGGGATTTAGCAAGTTACAAAAGAAGTACAGGAAGGGACTAACCTGAGTCGAGTCTGTGGACCAGGAAATCCATTCAGCCCTAATATCAGTGCTGTGGATTGAACAGAGCTTCAAGCTGCTAGCAGGAGCAGAAGGCTGGCTGGAGGGTTATAAGGCCCCTGAGAGAAACATCAGAAAGTGCCAAAGTCAGCTGCTGTAGGAGCAGAGAAGGCTTAAACAATAGCAAAGAAAGATTCGAGGGGAAAGTAAGAAGCATTTAAATAATATCCTGAATTTGTTTATATTTCCCAGAGTACTATCACTCATCTTACTGGGTCCTTTCAAAGACCATGCAAGGAGGAAAGCAGTGAATATTGTTCTTATTTTTCAGAGGCAGAAACTAAGACCTAGAAAGAGCATCCATCAGCTTCTGAGTTCCTAGGTCTCTAAGCACAGCCTTAGCAAAGGAAAGTTAGATAACCTCTCGCCTAATTAGACCTTCCAGATAAGAATTCTAAAGGTCTATGAGGCTATGATTAAGGGTTCTCAACCTCTGATGGCATCCAACAAGAAACAAGCTGTAACTTGCAGGTAAGACATTCAGATTAGGAAGTTTAGCTTACGGAAGCATTTCTGGGGTGAGTCTTGCCAGACAAAGAATGTATGATTGAGCGATATTGACGAACATGCTCTCCTGGTGTTTAAAAATAGAGATACTTCCTTCACTGGAATGATTTCAAGTTGCTGATAGAAGGCAGATTAATCTGAAGCAGTTAGAAGAGGGGAGAGAATTTAAGAGTGATAGACCAAAGGTCATTTGACCTGGGTTCTAGATTCAACCTCAGCACATTCAGGAATGGATTAGATTTCAGAGAATCCAGTCTCTCCTTTGCTGTACACCTCAAACTTACACAATTGTATATGTCAATAAAACTGGGGAAAGGAGAAGAAAAAAGGAAATCCCAGCCTTCTTTACCATAAAATCTAAACTAATATCAAGATATAATGATCTCTCCTTGCTCTAATATTGTACTGATATAATTTTTCATAGTTGCTATCAATGTACTCATATTATTTTAAGATTTTATTTACTTCACATCACAGAATCTAGATTTTTTTCATGTTCCAACTTCATTTACATAATTTTTTAAAGTAATGTGATATTCAGTTTATTAGCATGCCAGATTATTTAAACAAATCACCTTAGTTTGGTCACTCACACTGTTTTCACTGAAAGAGAAAAGCCTTCTTTTTTTTTTTTTAAGAATCCATATGAGTAGCATTTATTCCCTAAAAGATGTTTACTACAATTCAGTTTATGGATCAAACATTAAATGAGAAAAGTCTTAATGGGAATGTGATACTTATCTCCTGATATTATGCTCATTCATTCATTCATGGAGCAAGATGAAGCAGAAAGATGAAAGGATCTTGAGCCCTTGGCAGCCTCTTCCTGCTGTCTGTCATCTTTGCTCTGAACTGCCTATCACATAAATCCCTACTTCCAAAACCACAGTAGTCAAGTTTCTGCCTCTTGTAGCTAGAAGCAATCCTAACTGATAGACCAGTGAAACATTTCTTTATGTCTGCACCGCCCTTCCTCCTTTGCTCCCACCTCTCTGCTTTCCGAATAATCCCTGCACATCCATTCTTGATCCTATCCCCTGACCCCTGCTTCCTCTTAGATTCTGTTCATAATGTCTTTTCTTATCTGCACCCTCTATCTCTCCATCCATTCTAGCCCTTTATATCTACTAATGAACCTGTTAGGAGCTCCTTTCCCTCTACCTAGCTCACCCCCGGGGTTAACTCTCTCTTCCTTTCCTTCCCTTCACCACCAGACTTCTTGACAGACTTGTCTACACCTACTCACTCCTCAGTCTTGTTCAAGCTGACTTTCACCCCCACAGCTGTGGAACCAGCAATAAGCTCACCCACCAGCGACTTCCTAGTCAGCACATCACACGGCCTTCTCTCAGTCTCCATCCTTCTCCAGCTTTCTGAATGTGACACTTCTGATCACCTTTGCCTCCTCCTTTTAAACTTTTTTCAAATGGAAATATATTAAGTTTTGGGGAAAATTAGTTCAAATGATTGAGAAAATGAATATAGAACTACACCGACCCATTTCCTTTCCTAGATGCCACTAAAATATAAGAATTTTTTTTTAACACAGTCACCCTACTCCCCCAAAAAAGGAATCATCCAAAGGATAGAAAGAATGAGAAAAGAAATAATTTGTGGCAGCCATGAGACTGCTCAGGCTTCCATTTATGGGAGTGTAGTTGACTAAGGGCCCCTGCTGCTGGGCTCTGAAAGTCACCTGCAACCCATAGTTGAGTTTGGGCTGATGTCATGCTTCCTCGGGGCTGCTCCCTACTGATGACTGAGTATGGCAAGGAACTAAGGCAAAACCATTCCCAGAAGATACCAGACTCTTCCAAATGCCAACTTTGGCTCAAGGACTCCTGCCTGCCTTGCTGAACACCCTTGCACTGCACCATGGTCTGGGGTGATCCAACCAGCCTGATTCCCTCCTCTCCTTCACTCTCATCTCAGCCTCATGCTCTCTCGGCCTTTTCTGACTCCCTCCCCATATTCTCTAACAAGGGCAGTTCTCTAATAAAACCCTTGCACACTTAATATCACCTTGAAATCTGCCTCTTGGGAGACCAGACTATTGCATAACTGCAAGTGAAAGATTTCAGAAAATATTTGGAAGATAACAAGCTGATGGAGGAGCAGGAGCTGATGTAAGCCGTGTGACCCATAAGCACAGTGGAATGGAAAGTTGATAGGCATTGAGCCAATTCCACCAGCAGATCCAGAAACAATTGGGACTTGCAGATGTAACTTATTGCAGAAGGTGGGGAGCGGGGTGCAACGTGCGGGTAAAAACAGCTTCATCCCATAAAAATCTGAATCCAGAGAGATCAAGCCACCATCTCCTCTCCCAGATCCTGCCCACCTTCCACAAGCTAAGCCAGGCCCAAACTCCTGGTCCGCAGCAAGTGTGCACGCTGTCTTAGGCTGCTTCGTTTGTGGTCATTTGTTACACAACAATAGATAATCAAAGCACACAGAAGATATAAAACAAAACACACAGCAACTATTTAGAAAGGAAGCAAATGCAAAAGCTGTGGATGGGGGAGGAATATGAGGAAGTATTATATATTTTAATATTAGTTGTTTAAAGCCATTTGAATAATTTTAGCTGGAACATTACTTGATGTAATCTTTTAATGTAAAAACTTAAATGCATTAAAGGACCACTGAAGTAGGGGTTAGTACCTGAGATGGTCTGACACTGGAACAGCCAGTCACAGCAGGGCCTGGGGGAAGATGAAAGTTAGGAGCAGAGCTAGATGCTAATATAAAGTGAGGAGCATTGGAGGTGGCACTCTAAGCTTGATAAAGAGGCAAGAGTTAGAGATTCCTTTAAAAACTAGGAATAAAACCACCATTTGACCCAGCAATCCCACTCCTAGGCACATACTCTGAGGAAACCAAAATTGAAAGAGACACATGTATCCCATTGTTCATTGCAGCACCATTTACAATAGCTAGAATATGGAAGCCACCTAGATGTCCATCAACAGATGAATGGATAAAGAAGCTGTGGTACACATACACAATGGAATATTACTCAGCCATAAAAAGAACGCATTTAAATCAGTTCTGATGAAGTGGATGAACCTAGAACCTATTATACAGAATGAAATGAGTCAGAAAGAGAAAGATAAATATCATATTCTAATGCATATATAGGGAATCTAGAAAAATGGTACTGAAGAATCTATTTACACGGCAATAATGGAGAAACAGACATAGAGAATAGACTTATGGACATGGGGAGAGGGGAGGAGAGGGTGAGATGTATGGAAGGAGTAATGTGGAAACTTACATTACCATATGTAAAATAGATAGTCAGTGGGAATTTGCTATATGGCTCAGGAAACTCAAACAGGGGTTCTGTATTAACATAGAGGGGTGGGATGGGGAGGGAGATGGGAGGGAGGTACAAAAGGGAGGGAATATATGTATGCCTATGGCTGATTCATGTTGAGGTTTGACAGAAAATAGCAAAATTCTGTAAAGCAATTATCCTTCAATAAAAAATAAATACATTAAAAAAAAAGACGCAAGAGTTGGCAGGAAGAGTTGGACACCAAACCAATGATGAAGCTAGTGGGAGGGGAGGGATAGGACGTTTACAGAGCTATCTTGGCCATGTGAGAACTATAAAACACCAAGCGGTATCTGTACTTTGCTTCACAGATTATCAGTTATACAGTACATGATGAATTGAGCAGACTTACAGGTGTACGATTGGGACAGAAAATAACAATTGCTTTTCTCCTCAAAGGAACAGGAATACATTACTGGATTTACAATTCAAACATGACTTTGTAATCAGACTTTTTAACACATTCAACTTTCCTATGTCCCTCAAATTATTCTGTGACTGCACACTAACATTCCTTAAATGAAATCATTTCTTTAAATCACTGTAATATTGCTGAATATTCAGGTTATTTCAAATGTGTAATGTAGAATTGACCATACTGAACATCTCCATTCTTATGGCATTTTTAGTCTATTCAATTATTTCCTTGGAAAATCCTCAATTCTAGGATCACTGGATTGAGGAACATATACATATGCCTAGATCAATATGCAGATGACACCACCCTTATGGCAGAAAGTGAATAACTAAAGAGCCTCTTGATGAAAGTGAAAGAGGAAAGTTAAAAAGTTGGCTTAAAGCTCAACATTCAGAAAACGAAGATCATGGCATCTAGTCCCATCACTTCATGGCAAATAGATGGGGAAACAATGGAAACAGTGGCTGACTTTATTTTTCTGGGCTCCAAAATCACTGCAGATGGTGACTGCAACCATGAAATTCAAAGACGCTTACTCCTTGGAAGGAAAGTTATGACCAACCTAGACAGCATATTAAAAAGCAGAGATGTCACTTTGTCAACAAAGGTCCATCTAGTCAAGGCTATGGTTTTTCCAGTAGTTGTATGGATGTGAGAGTTGTACTCTAAAGACAGCTGAATGCTGAAGAATTGATGCTTTTGAACTGTGGTGTTAGAGAAGACTCTTGAGAGTCCCTTGGACTGCAAGGAGATCCAAATCCAACTAGTCCATCCTAAAGGAAATCAGTCCTGAATGTTCATTGGAAGGACTGATGTTGAAGCTGAAACTCCAATACTTTGCCATCTGATGCAAACAACTGACTCATTTGAAAAGACCCTGATGCTGGGAAAGATTGATGGCAGGAGGAGAAGTGGACGACAGAGGATGAGATGGTTGGATGGCATCACCGACTCAATGGACATGGGTTTGGGTGAACTCCGGGAGATGGTGATGGACAGGGAGGCCTGGTGTGCTGTGGTTCATGGGGTCGCAAAGAGTCGGACACTACTGAGCAACTGAACTGAACTGAACTGAGATGAGAATTACCATGTTGCTTTCCAAAAGGCTTAAACCATTTTAAATGCAGGAGTATATTTGTTTTGCAGTTATTTCTCCACCATTTGGTGTTTCCTTTAACTGACTTTTCTCTTGACTAGTTTAGCAGAAATAAAGTCATACCCAGGATTTTCTTTATTTTTTGGTATCTTTAAATTCAAGGTAGAAAGCCTCTCCCTTTATGTTTGTCTATAATTTGTCTCAGTCCCTGTATGGATCGCCTGTTCTCTGCGCCTGCATGGATCATCTGTTCTCTGCTGCAGAGCTGGCTCCAAGAGTGCCTTTGATTCCTCCTCCTTCCTGGTAGGGATCCCACCATGCTATCCTGAGCCCACGGCTTTTTTCTTCCAGCAATCTCTCCCAGGGTTTCATTAATCACTCTGGAGCAATGTTTCTCAGAGAGTAGAACAAGGTCCCTTCTCCCAAAAAAAGCCACTTGAGACACCTTCAAAGCACAGATTTCCTAGCCTGATGCCAAACGCACAGAAGCAGAAGCTCCCTGAATCCGCCTTTTAAGCAACATCTCAGAAGTGATTCTGAGACTGACAACCACCGAGGTCGGACACCCAGATTTCTCTCTCTCCCGTTTCAGTGTTTTCCTTGCTCTGCACCAGTGCGGTTCAGTGGCCTCCTGGGTCTCTCCAGCCTGATGTGGCCTCAGACTCCTCACATCCTAATAGCACTGCTCGTCTGCAGCCTGGCTCTTCTCTCACAGGCACCCTCCACAGATCGGCTCTCGCTGCATTCCCTTCTGATGAAAACAGAACCACCATGAAGTGGGCCTGACGTGCACAGTTCCAGTCGTGGGCCCCACGTGCACAGTTCAAAACTGATGGCCATTTTCAAACTATTCTTTGAAGGCGATTCCTCTTTGGATAAAGGCCTGGTAGACCCTAGGGTAATGACTGGCCTTTCTGTTTGTCTGCATGCCACATGATGTTCAGAAAGCATAACTCAATGTAACAGAGAGCAGCAGCAGGCAGACAGATGGGGTGGCTCTCTGTGCATCTCTAAGGGAGCCGCACCCTGGGAAACGCTCTCTCAGTGGGCCTGCCAGCCCACCACCATGCCCGCCCAGGACAGGATGTGAGGAGAGGGGTGAGAGAAGAGGGCCACCTCCTCCACACAGAGCAGCTGGGAGCAAAACAGAGGTTTTCTTCACCCTCCAGCTCTGATCTCTGTGTTTTAAGCGCATCTGAAGGCAGATCAGAGTCCGGGTTCTTGACACAGCTCTGATGGGAAGAAGCTCTCTGCAAACTCTTCCCTCTCTGCCAGCCAAGTGCATCTACCTCCCACACTCTCCATAAAAGAGTAGCCTTGAAAATTAATAATTCAGATGAAGACACAATCAAATCAATGTGCTCTCACCCTGTCCTGTGTTTTCATTTTTAAAAGAGACCTGGGGAAGGTGATGCTTAACCTGAAATAATACATTGATATAGTGGGATTTCTAGACCCTGAGTATCCACATCAAAGGGAGAAGAGGGATCCAGGCAACCTTGCCTTTCGCCACCAAAGCTGCACATTAGTGGGCTCTATCCATCCTAACATCAGCGCTGGCTTCTAGTTCAGTGAAGGGATTCTTTGCCATGAAAGTCAGGTGCCTGGGGGTACTCTTTCTGCCCCCTTCTGATGCCTATGTCAGAAGCTTTCTCTATCTCCTTTATAACTTTAATAAAACTTTATTACACAAAAGCTCTGAGCGATCAAGCCTTGTCTCTGGCCCTGGATTGAATTCTTCTCCTCCGGGGGCCAAGAATCCCGGCGTCGTGATTCAACAACAACCTTTCATCTTGGGGGCTCGTCTGGGATCCTTCAGGACAAGATGGGAGCTAACAATTCCAGCCTCACTCCTTTGAACTGTATTCTGAAAAACTGGGATAGATTCAATCCCCAGGGCTTAAAGAAGACACACCTGGTCTTCCTATGCGATACTGCATGGCCACGGTCGGGAAGATCTAAGGGATACCCCATTAGACAATCCTGACCTGGAAATATTTACAGATGGCAGTTCTTTTGTTCAGGATGGAAAGCGTAAAGCAGGTTATGCTGTGGTGACTGCTTTACAGGTTTTGGAAGTAAAATCTCTGGATTACAAAGAAGTGGGAAGTATCCTGGAAAGGACTGGGAAATTGATTTTACTCATATGCCAAAAGCTAATGGATATTCTTGCTTACAAGTTTGGGTAGATACTGTCACTAGCTGGATTGAGACTTTTCTCTGTCATAGTGAACAGGCTAAGGAGGTTATAAAGATTCTCTTCATCAGTGGAAGGCTTCCCGTGGTGGACATGTCCACTTCAAGGAAAGGACTTTCTCCAAGTCTGTGAATACCTTCGACAACAATCACATGCGATGCCTCTTCTTCATCTGATGACATCTACCAGCCCTAAAATGGACTGGTGCAATACGTTGCACTTTAACTATGAACTTAATGTGACTTTTAATTTTGATTTTAACTTGTTGTAATGACTATGTTGCCTTACATCTGTAACTGTGTAACTGGATTTGTTTCTAGCCGCATGAAAGCTTTAAGTTACAAATGGTTTAAAAATCAGATCCTGTTTCCTTGTGGATTTATTTCATCATCTCAGAAAGTTTTCTCTCCTGCCTTATATAGACTCTAGCTAATAGTTAAGATTGAAATTTAATTTCTAAACCAAGGTCACAGTTTGCTAGGAGGCATTGCCTAAAATGCAAAGAATGTTTTGTGAATTCTTTAGCCAAATGCAGCTTCTCTAGAAATAATACTGTGGTTCTGTCACTACCTCTTTGTTCATTCATTCATCATCCATTCATTTATTCACTTAACTCACTCACTCCACTCATTTATTCCCAGAAGCACTGTGATAAGTTCGTCCAGTGTAAAGGGGGAAAATTCACTGGTGTTTGTGATGAGTCCTATGACAGATATAAAAAGAGAAAAGTCCTATTTCTTTCCCAACTGAGAAAGGATGATGGAAGCATGCAGTTCAAATAAAGGTCATGGCAAGGCTGACAGTGGAGATTAGGAATTTTGACTGCAAATGAGTGAGATGCTATTTCAATTAGCTTTTAAGCAAAAGAGGGGATGTGTTGGTTTATTACATTGGCAAGTCCAAGGGAGGTGCTAGCCTCAGGTCCGCTTGCCCCATCTGTCTTTCATCTCTGTTTTTCTCTCTGTAGCTTGAGTCACGGCTAGAAAAGACAGGCTTTTGCCAAGAGGCAAGAAAAATAGCAGTTCTCAATTTATTCAGTCTTCCAGCAACATAATCATAAAAGCAAGGCCCCTTCTCTCGCTCTCACTCTCTCTCTGTCTGTTAGCTCTGGAGAAGGATTCTCATGTCCCAGATCAGCCTTCACCCTCTATTTCCAGATCCATCACTAGGACCAGGGCCCAGGTGCTCATCAGCCTGTAGTTCTGAGTTCGTCTCAAGGCCCACAGTAACCCCAGGGCCACCCTGGAGGTGGCACACAGCTGACCACATCTCTGTTTCCACACCACACAGGCAGTGATGAAATTTCTGAGCAAGCAACAAAGAGGTTGCACAAAGCTTCAGAGTATAACTTTCAGGGGTCACCTTTCAAAAGTCTCGTTGTTTTGATTTTCGTCTCAAGTAGCAAGGGTGGACAACTCACAGACATCATTCCATATTTTTTCTTTTCGTACACTTTTTTTTTTTCCTTCCTCTGCCCTTACATTCACCTTTTTTTCTGAGGAAAAGGTTAACTCCACTGCTTTTAAGAGGAAGAAGTACAAGTTATGGTACTAATGGGTATGTGTTCAAAAGTCACAAAATCTTGCCTATTCTACCTGAGGTGTTTTGGGTTTTTTTGTTTTTTGGGTGTTTTTTTTTTTGCTGACTTCTTCCAACTCCAGGGTCTTAGTATGACACTAAGTGCTGTTGAGTTAATCTAGTAAGACATGGAGAAAAACAGGATCCATGATCTTCTAAAATTGCTCACTTCCACCAAAAAACACTTAAACCAATTGCCTACTTAAAAGGAAAAAATCTTCAGTATTACAACCAATTGAGCAGTTTTGCGCACATGCACTCACACACAGACAATACTATTTGCATACATGTTATACCAGGTTTCTTTAACAATGCATCACAATTCTTAGGCTTCACTCAGAGTTCTTAGTAAAGATTCTTGAACTTTGTCTTCTCTAACAATTCTAGAATTTCCATTTTGGAGTTTCATGAATTGTGCTGTGGGGACTCCATGCATCAGAATTACATAAGGTGCTCGTTAAAATGCAGACTCCAGGCCCCAGTCTATACCAATAGATTCAGAATCTTTTTAGATAGTGTACCAGGGACCTTTGTTTTTAAAACTTCACAAATGTACTTCTGCAACCCCACATTATGAGAAGCTCTGTTATAGAATTCTGGAGAGCTTTACTAGGATTTCTGAGTTGTAGTGTCAGATATTTTTATATCTCTAAGGTAGAATTAAAATTCTTATGAATTTCATGAACTTTAGTTTGTCAGCAAAATATAATTAGCAATCCTTGTGGGTCATGCTCTTTTGAAGTTCTGTGACAAAAGTAACTATGAGCAGAGTTATATGACACAGAAGTCCTTCAGATTTAAAAATATTCACTCTAAATAGGTCACATATTAATGAGCAGGATAGGTAAATTCCATTATAACAAACTTTCACAATTACAGCAAACAATTCCACAAGATGTTGTTATAATAGGTACATTGCAAGAACGAATGAAATGATTAAGATTCAACTGAAATTAATCAGAGATAGAAACATTCTATGAAAACTCGTTATAGTTGTGAGTTTTCTTCCAAATAAACAATTGCACCTCTTCACAAACAGGATTGTATTTCCAATCCAAGACAAGCAATAAGAAGTCAATGTACACAATCCAACTCCTTCCACCACCAATACATAAGTGCTAACCACGGAGTCTTTGCACTTCAAAGCTAGAAGAGACTTTGGGACTATGAACGCCAGCCCCTTCTCCTACAGATGAGGAAGTCCAAGATGAGTGAGACCAAGTCCCACTAGTGATGACACTAGTCATACTCCTACAGATGAGTGAGACCAAGTCACACTAGTGATGACAGTCAGGATATCCTGACTGCCCAAGACTTCTCCTACTGGAATGTAAGAAGTCCCAAGGATATCCAAGCACAGAATCAAATGACTCTTCAGGGGTGGGTGGGAACAGCCATTCATTTTACATAACAGATGTGCTTTGAAGTAAAAAAAAAGAAAAAGCCACATAAAACATAAGACTTGACACAAATGCCACTTGGCCACCTTGAGTTATTCATTTCTTCTCTCCTTAATTCAGGCTACATGGTGGAAACCTTTGAAAAATCCAGTGCTACCCCAACTCCCTTACCAAAATCTGGCAAATTAGAAGAGAGGAAATGTGATCTCAAAGTAGTCATCAGCTCCTGCATGCTTGCTAAGTCGTTTCAGTCATTCTGACTCTGTGTGACTCTAGACTGTAGCCCGTCAGGCTCCTCTGTCCATGGGATTTCCCAGGCAAGAATACTGGAGTGGGTTGCCATTTCCCTTCTCCAGGGGATCTTACAGAGTGTTATATTATGGGCTATAAGATCAAGTGCTATGGGTACAAGTACTCAGCTAGGTTGGGTTCAAGAAGGTGTTATGGTAGAAACGACTCTGGGCTGAATTTTGAAGGACAGCCAGAAGTTTACCTAATAGAAGATGGAAAAGGAAGAGAAAATCATTCCAGGTAAATGAATAGCGTATACAGCAGTTTGGAAGGGTGAGGAGATCAGGTAAGCAGTAAAAGAGAGGGATCCAATATTATATACAGAAGCTTTGTTTTTTCATGCCATCCAGCACAATGTGAACAAAGCCAAACAATTTTTTTTATTAAAAAAAAAAAATCTACCTTCCTCAGGCAAGAGACTCGTAAGAGATGCAGATTAGTGACTTAGCCAGTCTGACCTTCAGAGTTAGCTTCAAGTCAGAAAGAACTCCGTTCTTTTATTTCCTGTCTGTAGTCTTAGACATCTTCCCAACTCTCAAAGTCTACCTCTTTTCAGAGTCCAGAGTCCTAGGAAAGAGGAAAGGTCAAGGGTTCTAATGATGAAATTAAATAGGGAAAATTTTACATCACGGCAGTTAACCATAAAATGTCTCCTTTCCAAGTCCTTGGTATGCAGATCATACATTTAATTTTCTTTATTGGCAAGATAAAGTAGGTGACAGACATGAGTTCAAACACGTTTCCACCACTTAAGAGATGTGTGACTTCAAGGAAGTCACGTCACCTCTCAGGACATCATTTTGTTCGTTGCAAACATTTTGCTCGCTGCTTACGGTGACACTTAGCCATGACGTGAGGAAGAGAGCCTGTCACAGGGTCTAGCCTATCCTGGGCCTCCCACTGGGGCAGCTTCTGTTCATTATTATAGCAGTTTCATTCATTCAGCAAATCTTTACTGAGGAATTACTGTGTAGAAACCAGAGATATAAAATAAACTCGAACAGGACTTCACCATCTATAGTGAAAATAGAGGACACACTCAAATGCCTATACTGTAAGGAGGAAAGTGGTTACTACTGAGAGCAATAGAGAGACATTACTGGCGATGTTGGGAGGACACAGACTAACTATAGGGTGAGGGAGTTGGTGGGAGAAAAGGGGAACGGATTTGGAGGCTGAGCATGAAAGACAGGAGGAGGGGCATCTGAGCCGGGCACTTTCTCCGCTTCTGAGGTGGACAGAGCTGGTATGGACTATCAGCGTGCTCCTCTCACAGAGGAAATGAGAGGTTCTCCCTGGACTTCACACACAGTTACAGCAGAGCCAGGAGAATTCAGAACTCCGTCCTCCTCCCTTATCCAAAGCATTCACCATTTCCACATGCTGCCTCCGGTACCTGGGGCCACTTGCAGACGGACAGGATGGGCCAGGGCACAGAGCAGAAAGGAGGTGCTGGAGCGCCTCTGGCCACTGCCGCGAGTCGCGGGGGCGGGGGGCCGGGCGGGCCGGCGTGGGAGGAGGGCGCGCAGGCCAGGGGGCGGGCAGAGGGGCGCGGGCCGCACTTGCTGGGGCGGCGGCCCGCCCCGCGGCAGGAGCCCGCGCGCAGGCTCCGGGCCATGGGAC